>JARHVA010000639.1:4775000-4881617 GCA_037957365.1 Torreya grandis | reverse complement strand
AAAAGATCAGAGAGATAAAAAATCTTGGTTAGTTCAATATGGGAAAGGATACAAGGTCAAATTTTATAGATGTCTTGTTGAGGTATAAACAAAGTTTTTATAATTCAATATGGCTATTGATTTTTATTACAGCACTGCTAGGGTCATATGATGAGATATTAGGAGTAAATTGGCTTGTCTAAACACAAAGCCAAAGTTGATTTCTTTTAAGGTTGAGTATTTAGATCATTAAAGAGAAAAAAACCCAAATTGAAAGAGATTAGATAAAGTTAAAACTTAGGTAAATGTCATCCATTTAGTTGAAAATTTATCAATGAAAGGGATGCCAAAGTGTATCCTTTTTCAACATGAATTTTAGAATGTTTTTTCCAGATGAATTATCTAGCCTACCTCCCAAGTTGGAATTTGACATCACTATAGATATGATTCTAAGGTCATAACCATAATCCAAGGCTCTCTAAAGAATGATAATAAGTTAAAATCCCAAATTTTAGAGTTGTTGGCCTAAAGGTTGATTCTACCAAGTGTTTCCCCTATGGGGTTGCACCTGTAGTTGCCAAAATTAAGGACATAACCTTTCATCTATGTATTGAATATTGAATGATTAATAAGGAAAAAAATCAAGAATAAATATCTTTTGCCTCACATTTATGATATTTTTGATCAAATACATGGTGAAATAGTATTTTCAAATATTGATCTTTGTATTAGGTGCCATCAATTGAGAATTAGAGAGGAATATATTCCAAAAATAAATTTTAGGAATTGTTATGGATATTATTAGTTCACAATACTTCCTTTTGGACTAATGAATGCACTTGTATCATTAATGAACCTCATGAATAGTGTGTTCAAATATTACCTTGATCATTTTGTGTTAGTCTTCCTCAATGATATTCTCATCTATTCCAAAACTAAAGAAGAGCATGTTGAGCATTTGTGTTTGGTTTTGTAGTAGTTGTAAAATCATATACTCTATGGGAAATTATTTAAGTGTGCCTTATTTAAAACAATATTATAATACTTGGGACATATTATCTCTTTAGAAGTAATTTATGTGTATCCAATCAAGATTAGATCCTTTGTGGATTGGCCAACACCCAAAAATATGCATGCAATGCATAGTTTCATGGGTTTATCAAGGTACTAAAAGAAATTTGTGTCAAATTTATCTAATATAGCTAATATAATCACCTCTCTTTGGAAAAATGATCAATGTTTTTTTGGTCTAATAAGTACGAAGAAGCCTTCAGATTATGAATAAGAGGCTTACATCAGCACTAGTGTTTGAAATTCCAAATCCAAATGGTTATTTTATAGTTATAATAGATGCATTAGGGGATGGTTTAGGATGAGTGTTTATGCAGGATGGTTCATTTGTAGTCTATAAATAAATTAAATTGAATCCTTTTGAGGTAAATAATTCTCCCATGACCTAGAATTAGTTTTCATAGTAAATGCTTTGCAAGTTTGGAGACATTATTGTTTAGGAAAACCTTTTGAGCTTCAAATTGATAACTTGGGGCTCAATTGTATATTTTAATCAACCTAACCTAAATGTTCATCAAAGGTGATGGTTATAATTTTTATCAGACTATGATTTTGGCATTCATTAAGGAAAAAGAAAATATAGCTAAAGATGTCCTTAATAATAGATAGTACATTGCGATATTATCCACTATAATGATTACTTTCTGAGATCAGGTAGTAAAATTATCACTTAGAGATGAATTATATGAACATGTAAAGAAAGCATTGGCTAATAATTATTAAGACCATAGATACCATGAATTTTAATTTTAGAATGATGGACTTTTGAGATATAATGGTAGAATTTGTACCTGATAGGGAAAATTTGAGTAATATTATGATAAAGGTACTGTATAATGTTCCATATTTAGGACATTATGGAG
Organism: Torreya grandis; assembly: GCA_037957365.1. Lineage (NCBI taxonomy): Eukaryota > Viridiplantae > Streptophyta > Pinopsida > Cupressales > Taxaceae > Torreya > Torreya grandis. Next base: position 4,879,704 of record JARHVA010000639.1, on the reverse strand, counting down.
TGACTAAGATTTTGGTAGAATTAATACCATTGTATTTATATAAGGGACTCAAAAAGGATGTGACAAACTTTATGTTTAGATGCTTATAATGTTATATAGTTAAGGCTACACATGTGCATCTTACTATGTTTTTGTAGCCACATTCCATACCAATATGGAAGTGGTAAGTTATTAGCATGGAATTTGTCTAGGGATTACCTATGTCCTAAAATCATCATGACATGATTTTGGTAGTTATGGATAAACTTACCAAAGTAGCTCACTTCATTCTTGGTAATCTAATAGATGATGTACCAATGCTCACCAAAATGTTTTGAAAAGAGGTATATATATTACATGGGTTTCTAGAAAATTTAATTTTAGATAAGGACCCTAGGATGACCTTAATGTTTTGGCAAACTCTTAATTTAGGTTTGGATACACAACTAAATTTTAGTACAACTTACCATCCAAAAATGGATGGGTAATCTCAGAGACTAAATTAGGTTTTAGAGGATATTTTGAGGATGTATTGAATGGATCAAAAATACAAATGGGAGGAATGCCTACCATTGATTGAGTTTTCTTATAAAAACTCATTCTTATCAACTTTGAAAATAGATTCTTTTAAGGAATTATATGGTAGGAGGTGTAGGCCAACAATAATATGGGATAAATTAGAAGATAAAGTTATTTTTTGGATGAAACATGCTTGTAGAAATAGAAGAATAAGTAAAATTAATAATACCAATATTGGCTGAAGCTAATGATAGGCAAAAACATTATGCTTATTTGAAAAGAAAAAAAAGCAATTATTAGTGGAAGATATTTTTTTCTATAAGTAAAACCCCAAAAGAGTGTTATTAATTTTGGGAATAGAAAAATTATCACTGAGATATGTGGGACCCTTCGAGGTTCTATAAGTGATTAATCTTGTATAATATAGACTTGGTTTGCACTAGCTTTAACTCAAATGCATAATATTTTTCATGTATCTTATCTTAAGAAGAATATTGTTGAATAAAATGTATCACAAGTCTAGGATCTAGGGGTGGTCACAGTATAACCAATTAGAATAATTAATACTCACAAGCTTAGCTTGTGGAATAGAGAAGTATCATAATGTAAGGTCTACTAGGACTAATATTCTAAGGATAGTGGTATATGGGAAAACTATGAGCAATTCCTAAACTATTGTTTGAAATAAATTTCATTAGGATGATGGCATATTTTATGGGGACATATATTACATCATTTACTACTCCAAAAAAAATATTACATATTAGTAGGGGATATGAAACTAATAATTTGTAATTCTGATTTTCATTTTTGATTTGGATATTTATGTTATATGACTGATAGTCATATTTTTTTTCATGATCAGTTATATTAGAGGACATTTATATATGTTTATGAATGTATTATGATATTGTTTGACTATGATTTCATTTACAAATTGAGTTACATTACATATTTTCATTGATACTTACATATTCAAAGTATTTGCTTACTTTTTATAATCTTGAACTAACTACCTTTTATTTAATCAAGGTAGTTATAAGACTATTCCACCCTCAAAATTTGTATAGAGGTAGAGTATCATCAGGTAAGGTGTTAAAAATATCAACAATGGGGATAAATTTAACACACACACACACACACACACACACACACACACACACACATCTATACTCTTGCTTGTTGAGATGAAATTAGTTGTTGCTTGTTTTTTTAGAATGTGTTGAGTGCTTAATTTTTAGTATCTATTTGTTTTGTTAATATGGTATGTTTGCGTTGAATTTGAGTTGATTATTAACATTTATTATAGAAATACTTGTTAGTAAAATTATTTAATGTTTTTTATGTATATTATAGTGTGAACCATTGTAAAAAATTATTGCATATATAAACTTGGGATGTTGTTTTATAGTTATGATAGACTTTGTTATACATTTTAAATTCATAGAATCTTGGGTGTTTATCATGCCAAGATTGATGAAATTTTATACTATGGTGGCTTAAGGAGTGTAAATACGGGGAAATACACCCAAAGTAATTATCTTAAATAAGTATTTAGGAAACTTAGAAAGTGGGTTTTGGTTTTGTAAAAGGCTCTAATAGCTTTATTCCCATAAATAATTTGAATCAAAAAAATTATGATATTATAGGAATATATAAAAGTTATTAGGTTTGTTCTATTTATATGGCGTTGGGGTTGATTACACAATTTGGATAAATAGAGGTTTTTAATATAATTACCATTCTTAAAAATAAGGATAACGAATTCAAGTTAGTGGCAAAAGGATTAGATTCTATATGGAGGAATTTGAGTTCCATTATGGTGAACTCATAGAGTTGTAGGAAAATCACCAGGTCATTCAAAATGTGGAGGAAAAAGAAGAAACAAAAAAGTCTAAGGAAGATAAATGAATGGGGACATGAAGGAGGAATAAATGATCTTTTGGTAATAAATATAGGGAGGCTACTAACATCTACTACTAGAATGATGAACATTGTTATAACCAGGAAAATAAAGATTTGAATTTATAAATAGAAAATGTATGGGTTTTTTATTTGTAATTTTAGATCTATTTAGAATAAAAATATTGAATGTTTGACCTAGGGTTAGTTTATACCATGTTTGGTTGTATTTGTAGGTAGATCTCTCTATAAATATTTAGGGATTCATATTTACAGGCCTGGGAATGGAACTCGATTCCATCCATAGTTATATAAAAATGAGACCGAGACTTTTCCTATAAATAAACATAAAGTTTATTGATTTCAAAATCGCTTCTATGAGATTATTTTTCTACAAATACTTTAATTGTGCATGACTTGAAAGGTTATTAGATAGTTTGTTATAGTTAGTGTGTAATTTCTATAGGTAGTTAAGGAACCTTATATCTTTACTTTGTCCTCGACTAAGTATTTGATCAAATAACGAGAAGATGTTATTTCTTGGTAACACAATATACTGTACATATTTAAGGACTTGTTTTGAATTGATAATTTTTATGGTATGCATTACACATAACTATTTGTCACATATTTTAGAAGGATTGATTGTATAATTTTATATGTTTCAAACATGAACCAAAATGAATAAATAAATATAAATACATATTGATAGATGTTATAATTTGAAGCATATGAAATCTATCATGAGGTTCATAATGTTAATGAAATAATAAAATCCTATAATTACATCTCATACAAGAATTATTAAATATGTAACAAACCTACTTGGGTGTATTCGATAGACTTTTAGTACATAATAAACCTACAGTTGTAATTTGTTTTAGTGGTTATTCTTATGTCAAGATATGCAAGCTATGAGGAAATATATGCTATATTGGTTTCCTCTTGAAATATAAATAAGTGTATATAAATACATACATAAATACATATGATTGTGTATGTGTGTCTATTTGCACATATGACCATGTGTAAATATGTGATCAGATTTATGGTGACTTAACTAAGTTTTGAAAATTATTCTAGTGGTATTCATAAATGAATATACATATATGTATACATATGTATATATACATATAAATATGATTACATTCATCTATATATGCAAATGCATAGTCCAACTATTACTGAGATTTTGAACCTGAGCATATATTTGTTTCCTTTAAGATGATCTAGTATGGTTGTATGTTATAATGGGAAAATCTTAGAATAAATTATATAAGTGAAAACATTATTGAAAAGGAAAATTTTCCATTCATTGTGTGAATGATTGATAGATCTTTGATTATGTAAAATTGTGAAGATCTAATATATGTACATTAAATACCTATTTCTATATGTTGTATAATTATAATGGTTCTTTGATTTCTATATAACCAATAAGTTAGATCTTGTTTATGCACCATATTTAATCTATAATCTTATTTAAATTAAAATATGAGTTTTTTTATGAAAAAATGAAAACAAGGAATAGTTTAGAATGGATAAAGTTGTCAATAAAATATAGAATAAGCTTAAGATACATTATTCTATTTTATGAATTATCTCTATACTCATTTGGCTTATATTGTTAATCTTGTTAGATGTTATCAGATCTTATATTATTTGAGTTTTAGTAAGTAAGATATGTTTAAATATTTATATGGTGTATTTAATATGGGATTCTTGTTTAAAAGACTTAAATGCATTTTCGGTTTGAATTAGAAGAACATATAAATGACTTACATGATTTTGAAACAATGAGATTATTAAGAGATGATTTTTTATTCCGTTCATTACATAATTACCTAGATTTATTGTGTAATGCAACCTATATTTATTGTTCTATGATTAAATATTATGAATAATTTGGCATGTTTCATTTGATACCAAGTTAGATATATGATGGAGCTACCCTTAAACTCATATATTTACCCCTTGATATCATCTGATAGTCGATGATTTATTAGCAGAGAGCTTGAGTGAATGGAATTGACTCAGATCCATGTGACAGCTAATTTATATAATGAAAAAATTATCCAAATTAATTTTATAGATCAGACATTATTATTATACTATAATTTATAGTTTACATGTGTATGTTGATGTCATATTTGATAGAGGATTACTTTCCATGGTTTATGTTACTATTGCATATATTAGTGATTGTACATAGATGGGTTCCAATTTATTTTTTGATATCAACATCATTCTTATCTTCCCTTCCATGAAAATAAGGGCCACTCCTAGTGGGGAGGTGTGTAGGAGACCGATGCTCTATGGCTACAGGTCAATCAATCAGATGATGCTCTCCCACTCTTTAGCTATTCAACCATTTGAGGATATTACTCATGTATATTTTTATGGATAATTAACCTATTTATGATGCTTAATCTTACCATTTGAAATTATAAATTATATATTTGACTTTTGTCCTTAAATGTAATTTGTAGCACATTATTATTGATGACTATGTAACACAATAGTGATTGTAGGATTAGTAATTACCTCTAAATATTGTAATAGTAGTGGTTGTATGCTTATTTATAACTATATTTATGGATTATATCAGATAGTGGATGTACTTAACTCCTTATACTATTCATCTTATGATAAATATTCATCTTCTATTATGTTAGAGGTTGTTTAAAAACTAAATGGATCATAATATTAGCCAATGGGTTGTTACATTTCTACAATTATTTATTAAGACACATTTATTAGTCAAATAATAACTATAAAAATGATTATGAATGATTTTATAAGTAATATATATATGGATGTTTTAAAAAAAATAACTTTTGAGTAATCGAGATAGGGGTATAACAAAATATTTATATGGTTATAACTATATGAATAGTGTGATAAATCCATTACATTATACCAATCCTTCCTCAAACCCTTCCACCTCCCATGAAAGAAACTAAATAATATGTTATTGTAGATCACTTACAACATACTCATGTCAATTTTTCCTCATTGGTTTTACTTCAAACAATTCCGACCTATAAGGGAATTATTTATGTAGCATTGAAAGACACCATGATAACAAATGCAACATAACCTTCTTACATTTATTCTATTGTAAATAATTTAATGTGGATATAAGAGAGTATATATTTTGAAAAATAATATTTACCTCCCAAATGTATAATAGTTGCAGACCTTCAATTATATATTCAAGTGTGAACTCATAATAAGGTGGTCAAAATTATTTTGGTAGATAATGGATTGGGTTTAAATATTATTTAAGATATATTTCCTCAAATCATTGAGAACTAAACCTAATGATCTCATTAATTTTGATATGAAAATTAAAAAAATTGATAACATTCCAAGGAAATTTTTAGGATAAATTACATTTCCTATTAATTTGGGTCTTAGAATAGTGAAAATGACTATTTTAGATAATCTAGACTTATGTCCCGAAATTAGACTAGAGATGATTTTGGAAAAGGAATAGTTTTCATATATTCTAAATAAATTAGACTAGGAGTATGGTTACAATTTGGATCTATTACCCATTTATTTTATAGGAGAGAATTTAGAATTATAAAATTTTGAATAATGTAGACCTATTATTGATATTCATTTTTCAGTTAGACTATTAATAAGTCCAAATTATCTAAAATTGTCCATTGGATACAATTTTCCATGTTATGTCAAATGATCTAAATTAAAATATAATATTGGGAAGACCATGGATTCATTAAATGTATGTTTTACCATCTAATCTTCATGCATGTTTTAATTTTAGTTATCACGGTTACATTTACACATGCCCTTTAGATATAAACCCATTCAAGTTTTGTGCAATGACATAGCTTGGGGACCATTATGTTCCACACATGCACATACATGAGAAAAATATAAATCATATAAAATATTAATTTTATCTACTACTATGATCACATCACCAATTAATTATAGTCAATATGGATTTTGGTTTACATATCTTAAGAATTTGGGTTATATGGGACAAGGGTTAAAAACACATGCTTAAGGTATTGTTGATCCTATTCAATTAGTTCAATAAAAAACACAACAATGAATGGATTATTTTAAAAATTTAAGTTAATCAAAGAAGGAATAATATACAACATTTAATATTTATACGCATTTTCTCAAATCACAACCCAAGTCATTGCATGAAGTCCATTGTACATCAATATTATAGTTGGTATATCCAGACATGATAGATGATACATTTTAACTATGACTTCTAATGTTGGATGAATTTTATAATAGATAAGCTCTCCTATAATTTTTGGGTGCATATGAGGATCTCCCTCCCTTCTATCATAAGAATAGGTTTCCTCATAGCACTCATGCATATTTTGGAGAAAATGATGAATTTAATATTCAAGTCCAACTTGATGGTCCAAATAATAACCCTACAACATATTATGTTGATGATAGATCATATTTACTCAATTAATAAATAGTCAAATTTAATTTTAGAATAGATAAATATCCATGACCATTTTTATTAATAACTTTATTACAAAATAAAAAGGATATATATTTGTGATGCATTTAAAGATATTTTCCTTAGTTCTTCACTTAGGGTTATTCATATATACCATCTATATATCCTATGAAATCAATGCATCATTTAACATTATATCCATATGCACAACCTATCAAATAAAAAAAGTAAAAATGCATCCTAAAGTAGCATTGTTAGTACATAAATATATTGAATGATTACTTGAAGTAGGATTTATTAGAGCTATTGACTATCCTCCATGGGTGTCCAATATAGTACCTATTTTAAAATCAAATGGGGACATCAGATGTTGTACAAATTATCATAATTTAAACAATGCTTATCCAAAAGCTTATTTCTATTTACCAAACATTGATATGATCATAGAATCTATGGTAGGATATGAGACGTTAGCATTTATGGATGGATTTTTGGGGTATAATAAAATCAAAACTAATCCCAAGGATCAAGAGAAAACACCATTTATTACATCTTGGGGAACATATTTTTATTTATTTATTTATTTATTTTGAATTGAAGAGTGCTAGAGCTACTTATCAACATTTTATGACACATATTTTTAATGATTACATTCACAAGATAGTGGAAGACTGTGTCTATGATTTATTGGCTAAATATAAACAACAACAAAATCATGTCATTGATTTATGTCAAATTTTCAAATGTTTACGCAAAGACAATGTATACTTAAATCCATATAAGTGTGTTTTTAGATTCACCTCTATAAATTTATTAGGATATAGCATATCTCAACAAGGCATCAATGTGGATCTTAAAAAGGTCAAATCTATTTTATGCATGACTCTACTAAATGGGTTAAATCAATTATGATTTTTTTAGGGAAAAATTTAAGCAACTCAATGTTTTGTGGCTCATTCCTAATAAAATGTAACCTTTTATACGATTACTAAGAAAGGGCACAAAGTTTGATTTAGATGAAAATTTTAAAAACATTTTCAAATTTATCAAAGTATTTATTACAACCATATATTCTCATGCCACTTATTCCTAATGGGCCCTTGTTATTATACATTTATATTATAGATCATTCTCTAGGAGCTTTATTGGAAAAATATAATGATGATCATAGGGAACATGCATTATATTATGTTATTTATACTTTGGTTGATTATGAAAATAATTATAGTGTTATGTAGAAAAAGTGTTTGGCTCTAATCAGTACAATGCAAAAGCCACACCATTGCATGTTGAAAAATAAAACACATGCTATAAAAATGTGGATCCTCTAATATTTATAATGTATAAATCACATTTTTCAAGACTAATTGAAAAATGGATCATGTTACTTATGGAATTTGACTTCAATTTTATTTTACAAAAAATAGTGAAAGGACAAGTTATTGTAGATCAATTAGATAAAACTCCATTAAAGGACACTATACCAATCAATGATGATTATATATATGATTTCAATTCTTATTATATTGATAGTGACATCTGGAAAATGTACTTTGATGGATCTAATTGTGCTGAGGTGCCGGTGTTAGTATTTTTTTCATTACACCTCAAGGTTGACACATGCCATTTGCTTAATATTTGGTATTTTCATACACATAAGTTATTATATAATAGGAAGAACTAATATTATGATTATACACAATTCACACATTACAAAATAAATATCTCAAGATATATGGATATTCTAAATTAGTGTTCAACAAATTAATAGATATATACCAAATAAAATAATAAAATTTAATTTCATATAAAGAATTAGTAAAATTATTAATGACACATTTAGAATATGTTCTCATTTAAATCATACCTCAAAAATGTAATAGGCATGCAGATTTAATTTATAGTGAAACACATATGATTCCTATTGATATAAATGATGATTTTTTATATATAAAAATTATAACAATCATTTATATTGATGAAAAAAGTGGAATCCTTAGAGGTACTTGAAAATACCCATAATTCAATTAGTTAAGAATGGTACAGTGACATATATAACTTCTTAGACAAAGCAACTATACCATAAAATGAAACACATAATGAAAAATATAAATTACAAAGTGATTTTATTTGTATGTCCTCATTTTTAGGTATTTATTCAAAATATCAATTATGGACTATTACTTATATGCTTAAATCATGAAGAATCCAAATTAGAAATCATTGATGTGCATGATATTACATGTGGTGGTAATTTTAGTGAGAAAGTTATGTCTCACAATTATTATGACAAGGTTTATATTGACCTAAAATTTAATATGAATGTCATGAATATGAAATAAATTATCCACAATGTCAAAATCATTGTAACTCTAATAGCGATCCATCATATGAATTAAAACCTATTGTTTCACCTAGGTCATTTTCACTATGAAATTTTGATTTGATTGGAAATATAAATATGGAATCAATTTATGGTCAAAATTTATCATTATGGCCACATAATAATTTACAACATAGGTTGAAGACATACATATGCAATCCACTACATGTAAATACACATATCAATTATTAATGGCACATATCATTTCAAGATTTGAAGTTCCATTATATATTGTTATAGATAGTGGATCATCTTCAAAAATAAAATAGTTTAAATATTTTGTGTAAAATGTAAAATTCGTCACACATTTTATACACCATATTATCCACAAGGTAATGTTCATTAAGAATGTACAAATAAAATTAGTGTTTACATCTTAATAAAATTAGTTAAAAAACATGGAATATATTGACATAATCATCTTATTAATGAACTTTTGGAATATCATACAAGTGTTCATACACAAAAAATAATCACCATATTCTCTTGTTTATGGTACAAAAGCAGTATTACCACTTGAGTTGAAAATTAATTCTTTACATGTATGCCTCAAAAATATAATCAAAGATAATGAGTATCAAGAAAATAAATTATATGAATTTTAAATTCTTTATGGCAAGTGTATATATGATATTGAACATGTCAAATTCTATCAATATCACATCAAAGGGGCATATGGAAAAATATTTGTAATTGAGAATTTCAAGTAAGGGATCTAGTGTTAAAATAAAATCAAAACAATACAAATGTAGACAATGAAAAAAGGTAAATTCAAACCTAATTGGATGGGTCCATTTGTGATTACAAAACAAAAAATGGTACAAGAGTTTATCAATTATCTAAACAAGAATGAAAACTTGTGAAAAATCCTCTGAATATCATTCATTTGTGCAAATATTCTACTTAAAATTTTAAAAAATCAAATAATCGAATGTACATAGCTTCTTGATTATTGCATCATGTTATTTTTTTGCTTGAAAATTAAATAATTTGATTATTTGTTCTAAATTATTGGCCCTTATTGACTCGTTGGAATTTTGGATCTTCTTTTTTCATTTCAATATCTAAATAGTATGAAATAGTGGTAAATTTGTCCATCTTCCATCATGTATTTCCCTATTTTCACATTTTATAATGAAAACTATATTTTTTTTCCAAGGTTATAAATTTTTAGTATAGGTCAGGGACATTTTCCATTCCAAGCCCCATTTTTATGTTCATAACCTTCCCAATATTTCACTCTTAAACCAAATACAAAATGCATGAAGACTCAATACTTCCACTTATCATATTTTTCAATCATTTTCAGTATGCAAATAAGTGATTAATCATGAAAAATAATTCTTTTTCTATACTATATTTCTTATACATGTTTCAGGTTCAAAAAATGTACATTTGATGAAATAACAATGTGCATTTACTCATGCATGGCCATGTCATTATCTCTAGTGCACCTTATATTGACTCATGTCAAATTTTGTTCAAATATTTATTCTTTATTATATTTTTTAACCTTGGATTGTCACTAATTTATACTATTTTTAATTTATAAATTCAAAAAATGACAAAAAAATTAATTATGTAATAATATAATAACATTCAAAATATTCTAAAAAATCTACAATCAAAACTTGCTCATGATTAGATATCTAGTTTACATCATTGTAATATATTATTTATATCATTGGTAGTATATAGCATATTATCTATCTATCACATGCATTTCACTATTATTCATGAGTGTTGTGTAGGACATAACAGTTTTACAAGATTCAAGGTGTTAGACTTGCCTCTACTAGGTATCATTGTTAAATTGGTGGCATATTATCCACAAGTGACAATATATGTAGGTTTTATCATTCCATAACTCCTATATTGTTAAGTTATACAAATATTTATAAATGTATTTGTTAACATCTCTATTTACAATTATATACATGGATATGTTATTTTGTAGATATGATTCCATTAGATATACATACTTCATACTACATTTCTAATTCTATGTTCATTAATTCTATTTACTTGATGTATATAATACTACATCTTGCTTATCTATTATGTTTGGACCTTAGCCCTTATGTTTAATTTTTTGAGCATCTCTATGAGATCTTTTTTATTGGTTGTAATATTTGAATGTTTTCTTTTCTTTAGTCGTTGGCCCTATATTGTGTGTGACATTTGAACATGTCCCTTATTTTTTACATCCTTCATGTCCTTGTGTGTGAAACTCTTTTCTCTTGTGACATTTTAATGTGTCCCTTATGTGTGTCCCTTGGTCTTATTTTTATCACACATTTTTTTGTTTGTGTGCTTTTAAAGCTTGTTAAGTTTGATGAGTGCTATGATCCATATCATGTGCTAAGCTAATCCATAACATATTAACTCTATATTTTATTATATGAGATTCATTTATACAAATTTTTATATTCATTACCTATTATATGTCATACATGATTCAAATAAGCATATGTATTATGATGATAACATAACATATTCTATGTTATTCAATGATTGCATATTACTATGCATGTTGCACTTACTTTTTATTTTGAGATGAGTGACTTTTAGGTTCAATTCACTCACCTCAAATGGGGGAATTTTTGTGGATTCTCATGTAGGAGATAAGAAATTTTCAATAGAAAAAATCATTTTTAGTATAAAATACATTTTAAATATTTTATAAAATGGTTGAAAGATCAATCATTAGCACATATTATGGGGGTATAATCCATGCATATGATTTCATATTGTAAGGCCAAAACATAGATTCACATAGTTTTGAGTATATGATACAAGTTCATATGCAAATTTAAAATAGTATTTCATAATTGACACCTACATATAGTTTCATATTCTAAATTTATCAATGGAGGCATGATACAAGTTCATGTAAAACATGTTTTTTCTTAAAAATTTCAATTATATTTGATAAGTTTTAGAGATTCTAGGAGTGTATATGTACTCCATTCACTTTTGATAATGCATTTGAGGAACAAAGTTATAATTTAATCTACAAAGACTCTATAGTGGGTGATTCAATTTAAGTGCATGATGCATAAATTAGAGGTTCATTACCATCTATCATTATGTCTGTAAATATATTTTAGATTTCAACATGTTTCATGTATTGGTTTTAAAAGACTAACTAAGTTAAATTGAGGTTTTTTCATCCTAATTTTATTTTTCATACAAGTACAAATTAAATTTTCATTTTTATCACCCTAAAATTATCCATTGGGTTATTTGAGGAACCAATAATATCTAAGTGCTTCATGGGAAGCATCAATTCTCCAATTATTCAAGGAATCACCATCTCCAAGAAAAGTCACAAAAGAAATTTTGGTTTCAGACATACATGGTTTATTCTTCCCTTGCTCACATTTCAAGTTTCAACAATTTTCAAATTCAAAACCTTTTCAAATTTCAGTTTTCAAAAGAACAAAGTAACTACTTCAAGTGGTTTTTAGGATTTTCTAAAGATTATGTTTCCTTGCATGATTGGAATATTAGCTCAAATAAAAAATGTGTCATACACACTAGGGTACACTAATCATTTAAACAGTAATATTATTTTTAATACTAAAATGAGGAAATTATAAACACCTAAATTTGGTCACAAATACTTGATTATGTCAATTTTATCCCCTTTTCACTTTAATTAACTTATGTATTTAATCACTTTTGAAGACTTTTTTATTTTATAATCTACCATATATCACCTAAAAATATTATATCAATTTCAAACACCCTTAAGAATTTTTTCAAAGAGACCTACACCCAAAACTTAACATGTTTCCTCAAGGGTTAAGTTCACCATGTTTGGATCAAGAATTAGAAACTGTCATGACCCTTACATGAAATTTCTAAACCTTGCATTTTGACTATCATATTTTAAAATTAAACCCCTTTTTATGTCATCTTATGTGTTTTTATGATTCCAAGTGTCTAATTTCATTTTTTGATTGATATAAAATAACATTCAAGTCATTCATTATTCCACTTGAAAATTTCCATATAGGGGCACATTTACATTATTTCAAATCTAGCAAAGGTCACCTATTATTTATAATTCTAATTCTAAGAATTACCAGCATGCCTCATCCAAGTCATCAGTCTTTTTTACTCAATCAAAAAAAAAAAAAAAACATGATCGATATGTAGGTAGAATTAAATCATCATGGTAGTGATTTGGGTCAACTCAACTCAATTACACTTCACATTTTTCAATTTTCATGTTTTTAATCTTTGTAACCCCTATTAAGGTTACAACCTTTCAAAATCTATTTGTAGGTCTTTCACACATACCCAAAGGTAAATTTTTCACACACATACCTAAATATAGTTGTCAAAAATTGTTTTTCCTTAATTTCATTGTTTTATAAAAAAAGGTAAAAATGTCATATTTGGATCAAGAGTGAAAAATAGTTTTAACCATAGTTAGATGGTTCTAATCTTATTTTTAAATCAACTTCAATTTTTAGGTTTTGTAGAACCAATTAATGTTTTCCTATTTTCACTCTCTATCAATGAACATAGCCAATTAGACAAATGAAAATAGATAAATTTGTCATTATTTTACATAGTTATCCTTTTTTATAATTTTTTACAATTTTTTATTTCAATCATTTTATTTTATTCTACTTATTGAAAGTGCATTTTCAAGATTCTAATTTATTCTATTCAATATCTTAAAAGTATGGTTAATTACCGTATTAACTCAAATTAAAATAAAACATAACCCATACTTGACATTATATATTTTGAGGCACAAAATAGCTTCATGTATATGTAAATATATGATTTAACACTAACATGATTTGGATTATTTGTGTATGTGATCTTATTTTCAAATGATGTGATCCTTGAATTGAAATATTGTTTTTTCTTTTAAAACTCTTCTATGGATACTCTAATAGTGATCATTTGATGTTGAAATCCTTCACAAGAACATACCTTAGGTACTTTTGATTGAATATGCACACAATCATCATCGATCAAATGTGTGGGAGGTGAAGGGGGTTAAGAAAGGACATGATGGTTACCTTCATTTTTAAATAAAGGGTGAGTCATTTGTGATTTCATAGACAAAGAATATGTATCATGAATGATTAAAATCTTGATTTTATTTTTACACTAGTGTTACCAAATTTGTTACATGATTTTGAAAGATGTTGCATATTTATAGCTGACACCATGCAATGAGAACAACAATGACTTGAGTTAGAATGTATACACCAAAAATATCCCATATACATATTATATGATGTTAAAAAAAAATAAACAACCAATCCAAGATATTTTTAAAAACTAATAGAAATTTTTAAATAAAATTAGTAGATAGATAAAACTCAAAAATTAATTTTAAAATAGGTACACAGTTTGTCTCCTAGACTAAATTTACTAAAACTAGTTAATTGTAATTTATGGAAAATATGTACATTATTTTGACCAAAAAATAATAGGTTTTTAATTCTTTAAATACAACTAAGAAAAACCCTTGATAATTTTGAAAATAGAGTCATTTTGATAAATAAATAATCATCCAAAAGAGGAAACCCATATAGGAAATTAGAAATCAAAGTCTCAAATAAAATGTACAAGTTCATCAATATGTTTGATCAAAATATAGAACTATTTAGCATATTAATTCTAATTAATATAAAATGAATTTAAGTATATATAATGTTGTAAATGACATGCAACTAATAGAATGAAAGTAAAGTATTGAAATTCACAAAGCTTGAATGAATGAAAGAAGCTAACTATGAAAATAACAAGAGGATTTGGCTTATTTCCACCTATTAGATTGAATTTTCATGACTAAAATATAATTTTAATTTATCAACTAAGATATGATTAATTATGTGTAACTGAAATAAGGGTTGTCATTGTTTTAGGTTAAAATCAACTCAAAATAGTTAGGATCAATAATCGCTATTGATATTTGGGGGTTGATCTTGACCTATGTGGGAAAATAGGAAGCTAAGCATACATCCACTTGCATCTACTTAGAATATGATTATGTTCAAAATTGTGGCCTTTGCATATGTGTAAATGACCAAAAATTGACCTCTTTGATGTTGAAACCCTACTAGGGCTTATTTTAGCTAAAAACTTACAAAAATAAATGGGGTGGTGTACTGGGATAGTTTAACCTCAAACACCCCCATGATGATTGAACGTTTCCTACATATCTATAGTAATTTGAAGAGGGAATCAGGCCCACGTAGTTATCCAACATAGAATGCTTATTGTGATAGTGATCTTTTGTTACATTTATGCATCTATAGATGGCTTGAATATTTGATAATGATTTCATTGACTTGGATATAATAGGTTCATGAATTAGCTAAATTTTGATTCAAATGAATCGAATCATATTTGAACATAAGAGGAAACATTTTATCAATATGTAATAGTATAAGTTTATTTGAGTAGTCAAATTTTAAAGTTCCCAAGTGATTACAGTAAGTGTCATAGATATGCCTTTATAATAATTCAAAGTATGAAAACCTCAAACTACCTATCCTTAAAATATGGAAAAACCTATAATGAAGGGTTTAAATTTTTAAAAAGATGATTTGATGGTTGAAGGGTAGGATCAACTGATAAAAATCAAGATCATTTGTTGATCCTGGTTTGTTCATCTTGATTCTAGCTTGTAAAGGTAATGTTTGATCTTTAAAGTTTGACATGTTCATTTAGATGCTTATTTAGTTGATCTTTAAATTTATATGTAAATTATGACATGGAATGGTAACATTTAACCTTTATAATTTTACATACCCATACATATGATCAAAGAGTTTTTTAGTGATTAAGAATAATTCTGTAGGTGCAAGACAACAACTTAGAAGGTATGTGTCCATACAAGTACTTAGGATCAAATGAGGTGGAAAAATAGAAATAATTTAAATGATCAAATCAATTAAGCTAAATGTGAAAGAATGAGTAGGAGATACACAGGATCCACAGGATCAATCCAGGAGAGAAAACCCACAACAAATAACCTGCAAATATTTCCAGAGAATAAATAAATTTGTCACACCTAAAAAATAGGTGATAATCCACAAATTTCTCTATATCCTCTTAATAATCTCTCATTAATTTCTCATATAATGCAAAGTATTTATAATACAAATAGTTTGTTTCATGTTAACAAACTATTTGTAATGATTACAAAATAGAGAAAACAAACTATTTGTTTTCTCATACTACGAACAAATATATTGTTGAGAAATTCTCAACAATAAAATAAATTAACTGAAGTAAATAAATTTTACCCTCGGTAATAAATAACTTACCCTATTAACCCTAGGTAAGCTTAAATATGCATTATTCCAACACCCTCCCTTAAGCGAAGCATAGAGAGAATGACAAACAAGGATGGGTCCCGGCTACTAGGCCTGATAAGGTACCCATGTACAAACCAATCAAAATATATGAAAAAATAAAGGAAGGACTTCATGGGAAATCCCCCCCAAGGACAACTTCCTTCACCCCAAGCATCGCTCGCAACTGAAGATAACGAGGAGAAGCCAAAGGTTTAGTGAAGATGTCTGCAATCTGCTCAGTTGTAGGCACAAACTCCAAAGAAAGAACTCCATCTTGAATAAGATGTCGAATGAAGTGCATGTGAATCTCAATGTGTTTTGTTTGCTGATGGTCAATAGGATTGCATGAAATAGCAATCACACTTTGGTTATCACACCAAAGAGTAGTAGGACCCTGCTGTGTGAAGCCAAACTCTCTAAGCAACTGTCGAAGCCAAAGTATCTCCTGACTAGCTTTGATAGCACCTCGATACTCAACCTCAGTAGAGGAAAATGCAATAGCAGTCTGATTTTTGCATGCCCAAGCAACTGGACCTAAACCAAGTGTGAAAGCAAATCCACAAGTGGACTTACGAGTGTCAACATCACCAGCCCAATCAGAGTCAGTGTATCCAACAAGCTGTGTAGAACTCTGTGGTGTGTAATGTATACCAAAGTGAGTGGTGCCCCGAATGTAGTGCAAAATATGCTTAGCTTCTTGCCAATGACTCTCATGAGGCTCATGTGAGAACTGAGAGACAAGGTTCACAGCAAATGTGATGTCGGGACGAGTATGAGTCAGGTATAAAAGACTACCTACAAGTTGCTGATACAAAGTGGAATCAACAAGAGGAG
Source organism: Torreya grandis (assembly GCA_037957365.1). Lineage (NCBI taxonomy): Eukaryota > Viridiplantae > Streptophyta > Pinopsida > Cupressales > Taxaceae > Torreya > Torreya grandis. The sequence goes on along the minus strand of JARHVA010000639.1, from coordinate 4,862,285 downwards.
TCATACAAGTGGCAGACAACACAATACCTGACTGATATGGAGTGGGGGCAGGCTTACAATCAACCATGCCAAATCGATGAAGAAGATCTATCGCATACTTCTACTGTCTAATAGAAATGCCCTCAAAAGACTGAAAAACTTGAAGACCAAGAAAATAATGTAGAAGTCCCAGATCTGTCATATCAAACCTATCTGCCAACTTGTCCTTGATGTCATGTATCAAGGAATCTGAACTACCAGTGAGGATGAGATCATCAACATACAAAACCAAAATGACAAGCTCCTCACCTTGCTTCAGGATGTATACATTGTGATCTGACTCACAACGAATAAAACCAGAACTCAAAAGAAAACTATCCATCTTCTCGTACCAAGCTCTAGGAGCTTGTTTGAGGCCATACAGAGAACGATGGAGTCTACAAACTAAGGATGAGTCCTGCACAAATCCTGGAGGCTGCTCCATATAGATCTCCTCATGGAGATCACCATGTAAGAAAGCACTCTTCACATCCATCTAAAAAATAGACCAAGAATGTGAAGTAGCAAGAGAGAGTACAAGCCGAATAGAATCCATCTTAGCTACAGGGGCGAAGGTCTCAGAGAAATCAACCCCTTCAACCTATGAAAAACCCTTAGCTACTAATCTAGCTTTGTACTTATCTACTAATCCATTTGTAGCATATTTTGTCCTATAGACCCATTTACATTTTACAAGTTTTCTTCCCTTAGGAAGAGGGACAAGATCCCAAGTATCATTCTTCATCAATGAAGAATACTCATCATACATAGCAACATCCCACTCGGGTATACCAATAGCCTCAGAAAACAACACTGGATCATCTGTACAAGCTTGTCCCAAAAGAGCAACACCAGATGTCTGTGAGCGAGTGTGACGAGAATCAGATGGATCACCAACAAAAGAACCAATTGCATGTAGAGTGCTCTTTGCCCATTTAGGCAAAGGTGGTGAAGAAGATGGCTGTGGTGGTTGAATAAGTGCAACATCGTCATCATCAACAATAGAAAGCAAATCCTCACTATCCTCAGTAGAAGAAGGAGGAGAAGAAGAAGAACTAGATGTACACTCCTGTGGAGTGGGTAGTTCATCAACCTGAACATCCCGTCGAAACAACACATCATGTGTGACAGGATCAAAAAGACGGTAGGCTTTTACATCTTCACAATAACCAACAAAAATGAGTGGTTGGCTTTTCTTCTCCAATGCTTTACATTTGTCATCAGGAATGAATGCCCATGCTTGACTCCCAAAGATGCGAAAATCTGAAATATCAGGCTTGATCCCAGACCAAGCTTCTTCTGGTGTCATATTTTGCATAGCTTTATGAGGCATACGGTTTTGAATGTAGTTTGCACAATTTACAGCTTCAGCCCAATATTGTGGACCCAAATTTTTAGAGTGAATCATACAATTAGCCATCTCTTTCAAAGTTTGATTCTTCCTCTCTGCTACACCATTTTGTTGAGTAGTGTGTGGTACAGTGAATTGATGTTGTATCCCATGCTCAATACAAAAATCATAGAAAGCATTACTATCATATTCCCCCCCATTGTCAGTGCATATCTTCTTAAGAGGAAGAGATGATTGTTTTTCAACAAAGGCTTTGAAGGCCTTAAAAGTCTCAAAAACTTCACTTTTCAACTTGAGAAAATATACCCAAGTTTTACGAGTGAAATCATCAATGAATGTGAGTGCATATTTAGCCCCTGAAAAAGAACGAGTTGGAAAAGTCATCAAATCACTATGAACCAACTCTAAGGGTGCATTTGCACATGTGGCCTTACCAACTGGAAATGGATCCTGGTGCTGTTTACCAACTAGACAACCAGGACACACCCCATCAATACAAGAGACCTTAGGAAGGCCTTTTACAAGATGTTTTGTACTCATTTGTTGCATATATCCATAACTCAAATGTCCTAATCTCTCATGCCACAATTTTTTGAGATTATTACCATGTGCTATAAGTGAAGAACCAGAAGACATAAAAGATTCAAACTTATCAAAAGTATAGAGTCTTGCAGTATGGTCTGCTGTACCTATAGCAACTATCTCACTAGGATCATTACATTCTCTTATTACAACATCATGTGAAGTAAACTCCACAGTTTTACCAGTACTAGAATTACATATTTGATATACAGAGAGAAGATTAGAAGAGATTTGGAGTACAAGTAATACATTGTTAAAACATCCATCTTGTTTATCAACAGTACCTGATCCCAAGACTTCAATCTGTGAGGAGTTACCCATAACAATATGTGATGTACTGCAATCTGTAAGGGAAGACAATAGATCCTTATAATGTGTGAGATGGTGAGAAACACCTGAGTCAAAAATCCACTGATCCTGACATGAAGATATAGCCCTGGCTGAAAGTGCTTTCCCTTTTCCTGCAGAAGTAGAAGGAGATGGAGACGGAATGGAAATTTTGTGTTGTCTAACCACTGCCTCTAATACTTCCATCTTCTTAAAACATCTACTTTCATCATGATTAGGACCACCACAAAAATTACATGGACCAAATGTTTTCTTCTTTTGCTTAAAGGACTTTTTGGTCTTAGTAGATTTAGAATGATGAGGTGATTGGGTGGTGGACTCTGGAGGGTTATTTGAAGGTGCTTGCTTTTTAGACTTAGGTGAAGGTTTTCCTTTAGAAAAATTAGCAACTAGAGCATGACTAGGACCAGGTAGAGCATCTAAGGCCATTAATTTTGTTTTCTCCCTAGTCAATCTTTCACAAAAAACTTCAAAGGAAGGCCATTTGAATTCATCACCTAATGTATCCATCATAGTATAAAAAGCAGAGGAAAAAACACTATATGGTCCTTTCAACTTTGACAAAATCATGAAAATGCACTCCTGATCACTTTTATCCTTGTCACCAGCTTTCAATTGTGACCTTATAAATTTGAATTTTGCTAAGAATTCATCTATTGAAGGGAAATCTGATGGAGAGAGAGTGCTCAATTCTGCATCTAAATGCAAAATTTTAAACTCATTAACTTTGCCAAATAGGTTTTTAAATTTCTCCCATACCTCTTTTGGCGTAGTAGCATCTGCAATGTGAAATTGAAGATTATCTGAGACGTTGAGGCAAATCAATCCAAGAGCCTCATCCTGCTTACAACCATATGCATATTTGTCTTTTTCAGTGGTGAATGCTGCAGGTGTCGTTTCAGAAAAAATTCTCCATAAGCCCTTTGATTGGAGGAGTTGTTGCATTTTAAGCTTCCAAACATGGTAATTTGTAGAATTTAGAGGTTCAAACAATCGAGATTCCATTCCCGAGGAAGATGATGAAGTTGACAAGAACAATCTAGACATTTGTTTTTTTTCTCAAAAAACACCCCTCCCGTTACAATTTAACGTCTCCCGAAGAAAAAAAAATTTAGCCTTGGCTTATAAAAAATAAAAAAAATGGCTTTTATGCAAAAATAATTTAGGGGGATTTGACCCCAAGACCTCCTCCCTACAAATTTTTAACAAAATATCTCTAGCCATTTTAGCAAAGTCAAATTTGAACTTTCAAAGCTAGAGACTTGCATTTAAACCACTAAAAATTAAAATAATTAATTAAAAAAAGGCCAAAAATGACTCACACATGTGAGATATCAGCTGAATAATCTTTGTCTTTATAAAAATTAAACTCTTTTTCCAGCAAGGCGTGGTGGTCAGGGAAATATTTGAGAAAAATAGCCAAGGAAACAACACCTTTCAGCAATGCAGAATGGCTCCACTTGATCTGCCAAAAAAGACTGTACAGCCTCCTCCAAATCCATCCTTCTCAGCATGAAATGAAATATTTTGAAGTCTAATATCACATAAAATTTTCATATTTGAATTTTATGCAGCATAAGGCATTCAAAAATAAGAAATCCGTACAGCTATGCAGCAGACAAAAAAACAGTTTTTAATTTCCTGTTGTTGGCTCCCAAAACGTTGTACAGCCTGATCCAAATTCATTAAAAATTATATGGATAGAAATATATAAGAGTCAGATTTCATAAAAATGTCTCAGATTCAAAAAAAGTCAACTTTATGATCTGCCACATCAGAAAAACGGACAGGTACTGCAGTCTGCCAACAGTCTACCAACAGAGACCAGTCTGCAAGTTTTTGAATGAAAGAGCTGTACGTCCTGATCCAAATACAAAAATTAAAATTGAAATGGATTCCTGACTTGATTTTATATTCCTCCATGAAAAAAAATCTGATTTTGGAAACCTGTACGGTAATTTAATGATCATAAAGTACAAAATTTTTCAAAAAAAAACTAGTAAATAAGAACCAAAATTTGAGAGAATTAAAAATATCTGTAACACATCAATAAAATAATATTTTTGAATGTGTTAAAAGATGAAAAATTTCAGGGAAGAGGATCTTCAACTGGAACTCCAAGCTCTGATACCATGAAAGAATGAGCAGGAGATACACAGGATCCACAGGATCAATCCAGGAGAGAGAACCCACAACAAATAACCTGCAAATATTTCCAGAGAATAAATAAATTTGTCACACCTAAAAAATAGGTGATAATCCACAAATTTCTATATATCCTCTTAATAATCTCTTGTTAATTTCTCATATAATGCAAAGTATTTATAATACAAATAGTTTGTTTCATGTTAACAAACTATTTGTAATGATTACAAAATAGAGAAAACAAACTATTTGTTTTCTCATACTACGAACAAATATATTGTTGAGAAATTCTCAACAATAAAATAAATTAACCGAAGTAAATAAATTTTACCCTCGGTAATAAATAACTTACCCTATTAACCCTAGGTAAGCTTAAATATGCATTATTCCAACAAAATGTGGGCCTAAATTAACATTATCTAGTATTCATGACCAAATTTGAGTATCTACATTGGCCTAGAGTTCAAGGTTGGTTTTGGGTATTATATCTATATCTATATAGGTAAAACTTCATTCCTAAAATAATATATACCATTCATACACTCTAATTTTCCTCAAATTTTCCCTGAGGATTATTTTGGAGAGTTAGTGGGTTAAAATCTTATCTTATAGGTCTTGTCTTATGGTCTCATTAAATCTCAATAAGCAAGGTATTTAAAAATTACTAACTAATAATATTTAGGTCTTCATTAAACTATTTGAGGTCTTCAACCAACATCTCTTACAAAATTTTACTTGAGCCAAACAGTGACATTCAAGTGTCAACGAGTCAAACCAAAGGTAGATATTTGTATCCTATAGTCTTTTCCTTTACTTACGTAGTAGGTTAGATGTTGCTTATTGATTTATGTATGTATGTGTTTATTAATGGTTAATATCTTCCTTATAGTGAATATGTTAGTGTGCATGTGTATATACATGATTCCTTAGGCTTTCCATTTGTCACCTTAGGTTACATAGACTATCATTTTATTGGCCATATAACTTTACCTTCTATACAATCACTTGCCCATCATTTATTTAATGTGTATATTTACAACCAAGTTTACAATCATTTACCTATGTTTAGGTCAATTGAGAGGTATATCTTTATGTCATATGCTTCGGATTTGAAACCTTTTATTTTTGACATTTTAGTTTTATGTTACCCTCTACTAGATACATGGATATCATAGGTCCTTATCTGATTGAATAAGTATATGCATGATCTATTGACTAACCTTATTCAAGTCCTAGTCTATTTAGAGAAAAGGGATAGTTGTATGTCATCCTAATCTATTCATACATTTTGGTGAACTTGATGTGAATCTTATCCTAGATTTGGCTAGATGGGTTTACATTTTTTTCCTTTTATCTTATTGGAAACATATTAAAAACCATAATATATATTTCAATTCAACTGTATCATCTATCCCATTATAATTTTCTTAGTCTTAAAAATTGTATTGGATAACATTACATAATTTATTGTTTATTTACAACTATATCATCAATATTGATACAGTTTTATCTTATTCTAATTATATCAACCAACCTAATACAACTCCATGTTTTTATCAAACTGTATTGGCCATTTTATTACATTTTTGTTTTATCATTCTGTATTTAAAATTGTATCATCCAGACTGATACAATTTTGAGTGTTTATTTATTTAATTAGATATTGTATCTTTTGATTTTAATTTAATTCATCTTTACTTCTAAGTTTTATTTTTTTTACTACAATTGTGTTTAGGCACTTGTAAAATTTTAGAGTATTTGTCATTTTATGACAATTAGTCATCAATTTTCCATGATTCATGGTGTGATGGTTACTATACCTCAATACTCAAGCCATTAGACAACACTATATACAAAATTTAGTTCCACATAACTCATAATATATAAAAAGATTCTAGGGTTTTTTTTAAACCTATAATAATCCTTTCAATTAATTTATTTTATAGTACCCCAATGAGTGGTTAGCCCTAGGAGTTACTCTCAATGTACCTCAGAGGTAGGTTAGTGTGTCTATGGGATGGTGGAATCCTCTATTAGGGCCTTCTTAACTATTTATGCATGGGATAATTATATGTGATAGCCTATAAGTCAAACACACCCTAATTAATTTTACCTCCCTACTTTTATTTTATTTTTACTTTTTATTTTTAGTTTATTTAATTTTTATAATGTATCAACGAGACCTTTACCATTTTTTGTTGTGTGTCAGATACATTAACTAGTCGGGTAAAGTTTAGAATGTTATTCTAAATACATTGGCTAGCATGATATAGTTTAGTTTTACCTGTCTCTTACTAACTTCAATGACCAAACCAATATAGTTTATCTTGTGATCATACAAAATAAGATAGCTTAACCTAGTCTATTTTCTATTGTATCATCTAACATGATACATTATTTTCTCCATCTTATAATAATGTTACCTTTTAATAAAACTTTATTAACCCACCCAATATAATATATTTTTTAAACTCAGTAGCCAATTGTATCAACCTGCTTGATACCATCTGCTTCATGTGATAATTCTTATCCCACATTAGTTCTTAATTATAATTCACCATGACTTCAGATCTTAAAATATTCCTTTCAAGCCTCAACCCATCCAATTTTTTATGGATTTCTCTTTCATCCCTTTATTGTCTAATATTAATGACAATTATCCATGCCAAAATTTTTATCAACATCATAGTAGATCTCTCAAATGTAATACAGTTCAATTTAACATAAATTTATATCTAGGATATATTGACCAGTGCTTTAAGAACATTGATGATACCACCATTTATACTAAAAATATAAATGTAAGTCTTAACAAGATTCCCTCATTCACTTCAATAGTTGGTGGAAAAAACATGAATGTTGAGAACCTTCCTCCCAAAACCAATGTTTTGAATCCCCCATCTAATTTTAATCCTCCTTCAACCAGCTCCAATCATAATCCCAATTGAAATCCTCCTATATATTATTCACAAATCCTTGCATAAATTACTCAAATCATTATATTATACACAATTATAGTAGCAAACAAATCCTTCAAAGTAAAAATCAAATCTTCTAGGTTTTTAATAAAAACCCTCAAATCATCATGAATAAATCTAATTATCATTACCTCCCTCTCCCTCTTATAGATTCCAAAGAAAATATTATTTGACAACCACCAATTCACAATAAAATGCTTCAAAATATTCAAAATGAACCTACAACTCTTGTCATTGTGTCCATGGACATTAGAATCATTTATCCAACTATTACATATGATGTAAAAACTAATCATATCTTACATCTCAAAACTTTTTTCAATTTTTATAAGGAATGAATAAAAACCAACACTTATGCTACTACCAAGCTTCTAGCCAAAACCTTTGTTGAATATGCAGTATAATGGTAGAACCTACTTCCTAGACATACCATTAACAAATAGAATACTTGATCAATGATATAGTTAAGGAATTTGAACATAATAAGCTTTCCAAAAAATAGCCTTAGTAATTTCATTAATGTCAATAAATCACCTAATGAATATGCCCTTGATTGCATCAAGTGATGGAAATAATTAGCAAATAAAGAGAATTATAACATGAGTGATGATAATATTTTTAAATTATTTTTTACTACTCTTAAGGCCCCTCTTCTATACAAGGTTAGGATCTTCTCTCCTAAAAACTTATAAGATGCCTTAGACCATGAAAAAAGATAATATTTCCTAATGGTTCAATTTGAACCATCTCAAAACACCAAAAATGAATCTTCTCAAACCTTAACCAATCTAATCAATAATAATTCTTCTCAAAATAAGTTTCCCTAGTCTAAAATAACATCACTTAAATCAGATAATCAATTTTTATCCTTTCCTCCCTTCATTATGCATGAAATTAATAAGTTTATATCTCCATCCAATCCTTAAGTATACTCTTCTACCCCACCATTATGGTATGATCCTAACAAGTTATATTGGTTCCATGTTAATACCATTCACTCTCATGAGATTTTACATTCACTCCAAAAATTTGAAATAAATACCATCTTGAGAGAAAATTTAATTCATGATCTCATCGCCAAATAAAGTCATGGAAAATACCTCAAAACATATAATAAAATATATTATAACATTAAATATCCATAAAAAATTTTATCTCAACCATCTGATCCCAATACACAACATTCAAACAAATTCACTTGTGTTATTAATGTTGATTATGATCACTACTACACTATCTCTAAATTTTTGAATGTGGTAAAGGTTAACTACCATCATAAATCCACTCATAAAGATCTTATCACTAAACCTAGAAATTCCTCTCCTAGATAAAAAATTATTAAGGTTATTACTATAACTACATTGTCTTCTAATTCACCACATAGTGATGAGCATGCTCAACCCTCAGAGCCTCAACCTAATTAATATAATACACCTACTATCATACCTCTTAAAGTCACCATCACAAATCAAGCCAAATATTATTATGGCTATAATCCAAAATCACAATGGTGTTTTTTAGATGAGCTAAATTCCATGCCTTGAAAAATTACTTTAATGTAACTCATGATAAAATTGTAAGATATTGAATAATACCATATAGCTAATTGAATCACCTCCCTAGCCTTTTGAAGGCCTGACACCTAAAACATTCCATCCTATTAAAATTATTTCTCAACATTCTTCATATAAGAAACTTTCCATATAGTTTCCTAAAGAAGACAAGATTAATGATGAAATTGTTTTTTGAGCTGATAATCCATCCCTCTTTATTAATACTGTGATTAATAACACTCTTACAATGAAAATCTTAGTTGGAGAAGGCTTAGGAATCATCATAACCTCCCTTTGGCTAATACAACTAAGATATTCCAAAGATAACCTCAAGCAAACAATATTCACATCATGTGGACTTGAAAAAATCAACCTAAAGTCTCTTGGTTGCATTTGGATTCCTCTTACTATTGAACATAAAATAATATGAAACAAGATAATTGTTTTAAATATTCCAATGTCATATAATATTATTTTAGGTTTCCCTTGGACTTATTATGTGAGATTTATCAACTTTTTAGGTAGCCAATGCATTAATTTCAACCATAATTTAAAAAAAATAAAGCATGAAGTTGATCCCAATCCATGTGGTGTAAAAATACCTCATCTGAAAATACAATACCACATTTCAATCATTTATCATATCATACATCCTCCTCTTCTTGAGTTCATCAACATGCATCTTGATTTAAAAGTCACTCTTTTAAATTTTGATGATGATGAACATAATGATTTAAAAACTATTTTCAATATCACTAGATTACCTCATTACATAGTAGAATGGATTCTTCCATTGCTATTACCATGAGATAGGACACTTCCTTTAATATAAGATGATACTAAAATTCCAACCCCATGAAATTATAATGAATATTCTTACACATAAGATGACTTTATATGAAATTATCTTTGGGTGGTTAGGCTCTTCCATGATCCTTTATCATTAATCCCTCACACTTTTTGTAATAATGGTATATCTACTAGAGATACTGTTGACCAATTTCTGCCCCTGGCAAAATTGTGGTCAACTTCTTCCCTAGCTTTTTGAAGCCAATCAATTTTGGGTTGCAAGTCCATATTCAAGTTCATGCTCAGTTCAGGCCTGGTTCATGATTGATTTGGCTTTGGTTCAACATCTCATTTTAATAGCATTGAACCTTCATATCATTGAACCGTTAAACCAATTTTTTGGTTCAACGTGCTGGGTTCAATGTACTTGGTTCAAGATTCAGTTCAATGGTTCATTTTAAAGCTACTTGGTTCATGTAATTGGTTCAATCATGAAGTTCAACGAAAAGTTCAACGAGTTCAATGGAAAAGGTTCGTTGGCTTGGTTCATTGGGAAATTGGTGCGTAATGGTTGAACCTTGAACTGTTGAACCAAATTTTGGTTCAAGAGGTTCAGTTCAAAAGGAGTGCCCTTCAGCTGAAGGGGAAGTCCAAGTTGAAAGCCCTTTTCGAAAGGTTAGGTGCATATACAACTAAATCAAGAAAGGGTCAGGCATGTTTAAAAGCTTAACACCATAGCCCGTGGCTAGAAGAGACAAAACTGAGAAAAGACAAATGACAAAGTGACAGATAAGGAGGAATGACATGACGCAGAAGTGACAAGGTAGTCCAAGTGGCAAAGTGTAGGTGATTTATTGCCTGATAGTCCCCAAATGGCACAAATAGCAAGCAACATGACCTGTGCTTTGAAAAGGGGACAAATTTTAGTTTGTTGGCAAAAAAGAGGCATGATCCACGCTTCCACATTAAAGCTCTAATGACAAAGTCAAATTTAGAGATTATACAACATGGTTCTAGCAGGCTTCTTCTAGGACAATGACAACACAATAGTGTTTCCTCTTTCAAATGGGACGTGATAGGCCAACTTGTCAAAAAAGCACCAAGGTTCTTTCTCTTTTCTTCTATATATTGTAACTTCTCATTTTTTAGAAGGATCGGTTCTTCCACTTTTACAAAGGCACAGCCCTAGCAAAATTTCACCTGAATCAAATAAAATGTAGTTTTTTTACCTCCATTTGGATGGATGTTTCAGAGTATGCATTGAATGTTTGACTGTGTCCAGTTATCGTTTCTCGATGCTCTCATAGGTTCAACACCAGTAGACCTATTATCTACAAGGTGCCATCTCTATAGCTAAAAGGAGAAGAACAGTATTTGAGAAGTGCAAAACAAAGGAAGTTGATACATAAGTGTGCGTCTCATAGCACCTTTGGTGATCCCTTTCTTTTTTGTATCTTCCATTAAGGCCTCCCTACCAGTTTCCAACAGCTTGGTCCTTCTGCCAAATGTGTAGTGTACATCTGCATTTATCTGGTTTTGAGAGTGGATGTGTGAAGGTCGACCCTTGTTTTTTGGTGCATCACCTCTTTTAGAGTAGACTTGTTTTTTCCTACATTATCTTTCTCCCTTTTCATCCCCCCACCTTTATATATATATATATATATATATATATATATATATATATATGTATGTATGTATGTATGTTAGCACTTGTTAGAAAAAACATGATGCATCAAAGGGAGCTAGCCCTTATCTAGAGACTCTCTCTCCTCCATCTTCGCTAGTCCCATAGGTGAGAGGAGAGTTTCCATGTTGTGAGGAGAAGGCAAAAGCTAGGCCTCCTTGCCTCAGGTGCAATCTCTAGCGTCAACAGTTTTGGCACACCTGGTGGGACCAACTAGGATACGTTTTTTCCAAAGAGTTGAATTTTTTTGGTGTGTTCTTCAACCGACCAGCCTTTAGAGGCTTTGCATCAAACACCAATGGTGACTTCGAGTTGAATCTACTGGTTAAGCAGCCTAGTACCATCAAAAATCACTTTCTGTATGTATAATCACTCTACACAAAATCATGGGCCTTATATATCTTCATATTACCATGATCAGACTCAACCTCTTTATGGCATCCCCTCTTGCAGCTCTCCTAGTTGCCTTGCAATGATAAGGGAAATGAGGATGGAGTTTGAGAGGTAGATAATGGAGATCAACAGAGAGGAGGAGCAGTACAGATATCAGCAGGAGCTGATGTATAAGGAGGAGTGTTTGTTTAGGCAAGCATAGGTTTCACAATCCATGGAGGAGGAAACAAAATGGAGAAATCCATTTGTCCAAGGTAGTCCTCCTTGTGTGCCCCCTCATATTCTAAAAAAATCCCCCTCTTTTGCACCAAATCCTTTCTATCACATAGCGCTTGCTCACTCTAGCTCACCAAATGCATCTGCTCCCAATCCCATGTGCTTGGCTTTCCAATACCAGAGGGCATCAAAGCAACCCCCCATGGAGATCAATCTTCCCAATTCTTTATATTGTGCATCTTCCATTGGGGGTAATACCACTAGCCAACACATCCCTCTTCTAGAGACACTTCTAGTGCATCAACGGTCTCTTCCTTGCATTCCTCAACCTCCAAAAATCTTTTAGCATGATGTGCAGATTCCAAGTTAGAGGAAGGAATGCCAGGAACCAGCTCAGAGCTTTGAAGAGGATAATGTTGGTGATTTCCAAGAAAGGCTCCTTCAAGAACATATAGCTAGGAGAATTATAGAGTTGGAGTCCCAAATGAGATTCCTCAGCCAACATGTGGTGGATCTATCTGAACCTAGCCTATCCACACACCTCCAAGAGAGCTATCAAGCCACACCTGATATTGATGAAGTGCCGACCAAGTGGAAGGATGAGAATCATTTGATTCTAGCTTAAGGACTGCCTCCTCTTCCACATTTTTTCTCCACTTCACCCCTTCCCGAGGAGGAACTTGTTTTGTAGGAGACAAGTGAGGACCAGAAGATCCAATCTGCAGTCCTTCAAGAAGCTGTCATGAGTGACGATGAAGAAGAAATCATCATTGATGCTTCTTGTGAAGACACCATCAGTAGTGGAGAAGATGTAGGTCTTGCATATATGTAGATGTTCCAGCAATTTGAAGAGGAACAAATGCATGGTGAGCTCTCTTCCCCCTTGTTTGATGAACTTCCTTATTGCTTTGATAAGGAGGATGACTACACTGAGGAGCCTAAGTTGGAGGAGGGTCAGGAGAATATCTTTGAACATCTAGAGATCCTAATCTTTGAGGAGGAAAAGGAGAGGTCTGTCTTCCTTGAGGAAGGCCTTAAAAGAGTAGAGGATGAGTTTGAAAGGATCTCTAATGAAGCAGAAGGGAACAAGTCAAACCATGATACAGTGCAGAAGGAATGTGTGGACCTAAGGGCTAACGGTGATAAGCCAATAGCCACAAATTTCTTGTTGAAGAGCACCAATTTGAAGGACCAGCATTAAACAGGCTTCCAAGGACAAACATATTACATATATGTTAGAGGCATGTTCAATTTTGATCCACTTAGATTCCAACCAACTCAGGTGACAGGCAAGAAGAGCAAGTCACCAACTCTCTTCTTCATTCAGCTACTTGGCTGCTGCCATAAGTCTTCTTTCCAAGAAGGGGACTTAAGAAATTTTCCCTTTGATACAGGAAGGAGGCAAATTTTCTTGGTTAGCTGTATATAATAGTTTGTTTTCAGTTGTTTTTCCTATTTTCCCTAAGTGTAGTTTCACAGGTAGTGTTTTTAGCCTTGTGTGTTTTCCTTTGCTTGGGGGTAAAAGCTTCATGTTTGATTCTCAATCTTTCAAGCTGTTGCTAATTCTTTCATCGCTGCACCTGACTCCTCACCCAATGGATTTTAAGGCAACTGAGTTCTAAGCATGGTAGGCATGTTTCCCCTGTGAGTTGCCATTTATTAACCAATTTTTGCCCCTGGCAAAATTGTGGTCAACTTCTTCCCTGGATTTTCGAAGACAATCAATTTCAGGTTACAAGTCCATCTTCAAGTTCATGCTTAGTTTGGGCCTAGTTCATGATTGGTTTGGCTTTGGTTTAACATCTCATTTCAATAGCATTGAACCTTCATATTGTTGAACTGTTGAACCAATTTTTCGGTTCAATGTACTTTGTTCAAGATTCAGTTCAACGGTTCAGTTCAAAGCTGCTTGGTTCATGCAATTGGTTCAATCATGAAGTTCAACAAAAAGTTTAACGGGTTCAATGGAAAAGGTTCATCGGCTTGGTTCATTGGGAAATCGGTGCATAATGGTTGAACCTTGAACCATTAAACCAAATTTTGGTTCAATGGGTTCGGTTCAAAAAGAGTGCCCTTCAACTGAAGGGGAAGTCCAAGTCAAAAGCCCTTTTCAAAAAGTCAGGTGCATATACAACTAAAGCAAGAAAGGGTCAGGTGCGTTTAAAAGCTTAACACCATGGCCCACGGCTAGAAGAGACAAAACTGAGAAAAGACAAATGACAAAGTGACAGACAAGGAGGAATGACATGGCACATAAGTGACAAGGTAGTCCAAGTGGCAAAGTGTAGGGGATTTATTGCCTGGTAGTCCCCAAATGGCACAAACAACAAGCAACATGACCTGTGCTTTGAAAAGGGGACAAATTTCAATTTGTTGGCAGAAAAGAGGCGTGATCCACACTTCCACATTAAAGCTCAAATGCCAAAGTCAAATTTGGCGATTATACAACATGGTTCTAGCAGGCTTCTTCTAGGATGATGACAACACAATAGTTTTTCCTCTTTCAAATGGGACGTGACAAGCCAACTTGTCAAAAAAGTGCCAAGTTTCTTTCTCTTTTCTTCTATATATTGTAACTTCTCATTTTTGAGAAGGATTGGTTCTTCCACTTTTGCAAAGGCATAGCCCTAGCAAAATTTCACCTGAATCAAATAAAATGCAATTTTTTACCTCCATTTGAATAGATGTTTCAGAGTATACATTGAATGTTTATCTGTGTCTAGTCATCATTTCTTGATGCTCTCACAGGTTCAACACCAGCAGACCTATTATCTATAAGGTGCCATTTCTACCGCTGAAAGGAGAAGATTGGACATTTTAGAAGACTAAAATAGAGGAAGTTACTATAGCGTTCATTTCACAATGCCTCAATAATTTTCTATCTTTTGTGTTTTCATGCAGGCCTCCTTGCCAGTTTCCAGCAGCCATGGTCCTTCTGCCAAATGTGTAGTGTATGTCTGTATTTGTCTAGTTCTGAGAGTGGATGTGTGAAGGTCGACCCTTGTTTTTTTTGGTGCATCACCTCTTTTAGAGTAGGCTTGTTTTTTCCTGCATTCTCTTTCTCCCTTTTCACCCCCCCTTTATATATATATATATATATATATATATGTATGTTAGCACTTGCTGGAAAAAACATGATGCATCAAAGGGAACTAGCCCTTATCTAGAGACTCTCTCCTCTAGCTTCGTTGGTCCCATAGGTGAGAGGGGAGTTTCCATGTTGCGAGGAGAAGGCAGGAGGTAGGCCTCCTTGCCCCAGGTGCAATCTCCAGCGTCAATAGATACTTCCAAAAAAAACCCACAATAAATCACTATTGCTTATAACATGTCTCCATTATATGATGATGTTAACATAGTTTCTCAAGCCCAATAATGGAACTTGGATTTAATTAATTACATAATAACCTTTACTAAAATTCATTCCTCTAATCAAAATGTTCATTTAGTTCATATCTTATTCAATTTAGTGATGATGATAATGAATTATAGCCTCAATGAAATCTTCCTCCTATCAATCCGACAGCTCTAAGTCACTCCATGGGTTTTGTTATATATTTTTTTACTTATATAGTAATCTTGAGAGTATCAAAGAACTTAATAGAGATCATAAAAAAATTAACAATATTAATTGTATTAGCAAACCTAATACGATTTAGCCTATATTTTAAAATTTTAATTACCATCCTGATATATTTCATTTTAAAATTTCAACTACACTAACCAATCAGTATTAAATGTTGATACAAATCATTTATGTTGGTCCCCAAATTTTGGCTAAGTACTTTTTGGAATAACTAGTGCAAAGAGGCATGGTGTAGAAGGCCATGGCATGAGAGTACATGGAATAGAAGGACTAAGTCATAGAATAAATGTGCATTCCAAATAGAGAACCTGAGAATGAAGGACTTAGAACTAAGTATAAGTCTTGGGGATCACATAGAAAGTAGATAATGATTAGGGAGAGATTCACAAGGATGAAAGAGAATATGACAAACACTAATCTATCACCATCCTATGGGAAGATAGGCACTAAATGATGAGGATCCATCACCCAAGAGAGAATATATGGGCACAAAGGCCTGGGTCCTTAGGAAATCAATGTAATTGGATGCCATGAATCAAGTGTATTGATGATCATTGGTGAGTCACCATAAGTGTAATTATGTTTGTAATTACTTGGTCATGGAAAAATAAGTATAAATACCCCTAGATTAAACTTTTAAAAGATGTTATTGTTTAGTTGGATATTACTAATAGAGTTGTACGATTGAGTTACATTATAAAATTAAAATTGTGTACTCTTTGAATATCACTTATCAATATGATGAATGGAACATGTGTTTCCTTAATATTGTTATTTTTTTGACTATGGAGATAATGTTGTTAGTTATCTTGTACAATGTTATTTATTTAACTAAGTTAAGGTTCATAGTTACCATTTATGCCTTTTTGAGTTTTGATCATTGAGTAATGAACGTGTGTCAAGATGTATTATATAATGATAATAGTAGTTTGTATGTGTTTGAGTGCCCCTATCTATTAGTACACACTCACTTAATAAAACCAATGAGAATTGGTCCCTCAACCCTCACTACATGTTGTAGGTGAGCATGTGAGAGTTCATTCTTATGTGAAATGTTAGTCCACCAAAATGTTGGGCTCTTAGTCACTTTGGTGCATGCTTAAGGGAAGTTAAGCTTAAGTATGGAAAAAAAATACCAACATTTTGGTTCCGTTGTTAGGACCCATAGTGTTTTCCTACATGATGGTGAAAGATACTCGAATGACTATCATTTGAGAATATTGAGTGATGGGTTACTAGTGTTGAGGATAATTTTGTAGTATTTCTTCTCAGACCAAGAATTTTACACACACATGGGTTGAAAAGAATTTATACAACTCATTATATGCGACATTATTTATAGATTTACATGTTCACCTTCATGATTGGATTATATCTTATGCTTGAGATTGATTGAGTAATTATGGATAAAAGATATCTTGGACACTAGAGTATCAATCAGATTTAATATGATTGGGAGCACCTTGGACACATGATGTTGATGTTTGATGGAAAGGAGTTTTCAATAGTTACATATTGGAATATGGAATCTTGACATAATTTTGTCCAAAGGAAGCTTAGTTTCACTTCTTCTAAGAAATGCATGGTATATATATCAAACACTTTGTAGTAGAGGTGAAGAAACTTTTTGTAGATTCTAGACTTGAGACTTTCTCCATGGAAGGCTAAAATCTTTCTTGCATGAGCAACATGGTTGGTGGGGAAATGAAGAGGCACTTGTGAAGTAGAATTATTGGTTGAGTATTGTATCCAGTTAGTGGTAATTTCATAAGTGCAAGTATGACAAAGCTCGATAAAGGATTATGAATGGAAGTGATCTAGAAAGGGGATGAGAGGACTTATGAAGTGCTTTAAAGGTCTAAAGAGAAGCGTAAGAGAATTTAAAGGACTCCCCAACCATAAGATTACACCTGATGCCAACTCAAGTTTGTTTGGGACATGCAAGTTAGGCAGTGGTGACTTAAGAGCCTAATTCTAATAAGACTAGTTTCTCACCCACAATATGAGCTCATGATTCTGAGTTAGATGATATATTTGTACACACCTGAGATATGGATAGTATAAAATCAAAAAATGAACCTGTGAGTGAGACATTTTTAGAACAAGTTTTAGATAGTATTTTTTTGGCTATTTATTTTCCTTTGCATGATAATTTTATGGCCTAATTTGGAATTCTTGGTAAACCAAGAATAACTAGTGGGCAAGGTACCAACCTAACTATCATTACTAAACCTACCTGAGCACATAATGTCTGGGGTTATTTTGTTGATATGGGGGGGGGGGTATGGGAGGTGGAACTAGTGGTGAATCAGCTATAATAATCAATGGTGGTATAAGAGGTAGTGGTGGACCTCCCCCACAAGGTATAAGAGGTACTGGAAGTGTTTCTCAATAAAACCCATTGAAAGCCACTCAACTGCCCATTGAATACTATGAGATAACACTCCACTTGCCAGAGTATCAAGGTGTATAAAATTCCATGGAACATGTTCATAAGTTTGAACTTATTTGGTGATCACATGGAATCATTTATTCTAAATGAAAATCAATCCAGTTTGTGACCATCACTTTGGACTGCATGCACAAGTGGTACCAAAAGTATGATCAACAACAAGCTATGGTGGATTTTGATTGATTATAGGCAACATTATTCCAAGAATTAAATATCTTAGAGTTTTAACAATAGAGCATAGCTACCTTGAAGTGTATTAATAAAGAACTCACTAAGATCATGCATGAGTATGATGGACATTTTAAGATGCTTCTTTATAAAATCTATTTTGAGATAAATGTTACTCAACATGCTCATTGGTTTGTAGGGTTTTTATTTCTCCCTTTCAAACTACCTTATCACAAAAAACTTTCACCAACCCACATGAGGCCTTGGAGTCTACCCTTCACACCATATTTGTTAGAATTATTGATAGAAGAATTAGACCCTTCAATGAGTCTTAGATCACTATAATGATGTCTCAACTAGAAAATCTCACTGCACATTACACTCATGACACCTGTAGTGGCCTATGGTGTATATGTTGTGAGTTCAAAGGCAAAAATGGAAATAATTATCTTTACAAGAGTATTCAAGACATGCTAAAGTAATCTTGTGAGATTTTACATGAAGAAAATGATGTTAGGGATTGTCCCTTACATTAACATGTCACTCAGTCAAATGTATCAACCTATTAGAATATATGCAATGCATATACTCATGATATCAATGATTATCATCTCATTAATTAAATTAATGAGGTGCATTCATGTGGTATGCATCAGATTTATGTTGATAATAACCAATAAAATGGATGTGTTTATCATGGTCAAGGTGGAGGTCAATAATATAGAGGTGGACATTTTCCACCATGCTCTTGTTATAAGTGCAGTTCCTAAGAGCACTACCAATGTGATTTCTTAGTATATCCTACATGTGATTTTTGTAAAATTGAACACCATATAGAGGAATAACCTAACTTATACACTATTATTATAAAGGAAAGAAATGAGAAGGGTGATATATTGATACATATTAAAAATATACAATGGATATTATGCCGTGTAACTCTGACGGGTCCTAAATTCAATATTACAACATGGAATGGTGGTCAATCCTAGTCTATGTCAAATACAACCAATGAGAAATTTCAATGAGAGGATCCTTGTGTGTCTTTCTATCCAAATGCTCAATAGTAGAAGGAGGTGTTTCATGACACTATGAACCTAGTAAGAGAATTTTAGGGATAGATCTAGTTACTCAAGGATCATGATGATGTTACACATGTTGATATATATAAATCTATATAACTTCATGACATAACCAAAAATGAATTTCAAGATCTATGAAAACAACTACTAGATGAGGAAATTGTACACTTATTACACAAATTGATAAGGTATCATATGTTTAGGCCTACTAAATATCACTAGTTAAACCATGCACATCAGCATCAGGCATGAAGCTAAAATTATACCCTTATTGTACAACTTGATAAAACATGATTTTGAAGTCATAGATTAGGGTACTAAACACCTTGAACCCACCCTAAATGACATCTTGTGTTAGACAAATTAAAAATCTTTATCTAAAACACTAATAATGCCTAAGACTACTGGGATCAAGATGACTATGATCTTATTTGGGGGATCTAGAGTTCCATAATAATTAGTGATGACACTCTACATAAGTATCATATATTCCATAAATTTGTTCATCTCCTTTGTATAAAAGTCATGCCCATGTCACCTTCAATATTAGATGAAGCTCTAAGGTTCTATGGTCAAATGGATGTTTGTGAGTTTGTACATAATTTGGAATCCTTTTATGACTCTAAAATTGATTAGATATGACATTGACGTCTTTAATGTCACAATTGCTTAGTGGTAGATTACTCATCAAGAGAATTTTCTTACTTGGGATTGATCGCATTCTGATTTACACCATTTCTTTCACCATGATAACTATATATGTAGCACCATTAGTTATAGTGGAATTATAGTTCCTTAACCTCACCTTGAAGCTTATGAAAATATGTGGATAGAAGATGAAAGCATTTTTCTTGAGTACCTCTGGGTTCACACATTATATGGCACTCTACACACTTATGCTAGAGCATAATATGTCCACAAAGAGTGTTATCGAGATATGAGTTATTAAAGTCTTTTTAAGATTAATGTGATTATTTCACTATCTTATTCATCCCCATAGATAGATTTATGCTTTACATTACAAGCCATGTGTCAGGTTATCATAAGTGACCTGACCCTAGTTAAAGATTAGATCAAATGCATATATGGCATGTGGGAGGAGAGCTTGACTATTTTACATGAGCATGATGATAAAGCATCCTCTCCACTACCTAAACCTCTATTATACCATGAATTGAGATAATAAATCTTCAAGGGTATGTAAAAAGTCATGTGCCAGGTTGATGAAGGTTCTAGATATGATCTGCTTGACCCATCGACTAATCACTTGGCTGTGCACACTGAGTATACATGCATAATGTTATTGACACAACCTAATTTGAATGACACCCATACTTGGAGACACTCCATACTATTCAACACAATATTGGTATAAAGGAAGCACCTATGATGGCTATTATGGGGGGCTACTTGTCTGAATCGAAATATATAAGGTGTTTGAGCTATTGAAAGAGTATCAAAATGTCTTCCCATAGAACTATATTGAAATGAAAGGTGTGTATTATTATTTGGGTAAAATACACATAAATTTAGTATAAGGTGCTCAAACTATCAGGAAGAGGACTTATAAGATTAATCCTAACTTGCATGCTCGAGCCAAGGAAGAAATCAATAGCATGTTGAACAAAGTCATTAGTCTAATTGACAAGTCTAAAGGGGTAAGTCCCATAGTTATAAGTATCAATAAGGATGGACACATTAATATATGTGTGTATTATCAGGTATTTAATGTTACTTGAGTTAACAATCCCTTTCTGACACCTTTCGCTAAAGATATACTCGAAAGAGTTATAGGGTGTGAAATCTATACATTTATGGATGGATTTTTTGGTTACCATCAAGTTCATATTGTAGAAGAGGATAAGCCAAAGACCACATTTGCAATTGAGTGGAGATTATTTTCTTAAAATCTAATTCTATTTGGGTTGAGTAATACTCCTATATTATTCTAGATCATAGTTGAAGCTTTCAAGGACTTTGTTCATAAGTTCATGCAGGTCTACCTTGATGACTAGACTATTTACGGCTTAGTGAAGTGACACTATAAAAATATTTAACTAATACTTGAGTGATGTTATAACCTTCATATTTCCATAAATATAAAGAAATGTTTATTTTCTACTGCCTTTTGAATTCTACTTGGTCATGTCATATGTTGTGATGATTTATGGGGGACCAGCCAAGATTGTTATTATACTTTGTCTTCTATCACTGACCACCTAGTAAGAGATACATACCTTCCTATGGCATACTATATTTTATATAAAGTTCATTTGGAGATATGATAGGATAATTACACATCTAGAGGAATTACTAAAATAAAATAGCTAGTTTGTCTAAAAAAAATTCACCATCAAGAATTTGTTACACTCAAGGATAAACTTATCACCACTCATATTCTCAAGTTTTTATACTGGAAAAAGAATTTTCACATCCATGTTAATGATTATGGTAAGGATTTTAGTGTTACACTTTCTCAACTTGGTGAGGGAAACCTAGACCACCCTATCTATTTTATAATTTAAAAGCTTACACTGGCTAAATGAAACTACATGAATATAGAGTGTAAAGAATTATCTATGGTTTATGCCCTCAAAAAATTTCATTAGTACTTATTGAAAAATCCATTTATTTTCTTCATATAACATGAGGCATTGAAGTAATTAGTGAATAAATTGGTATTGTATAGTCACATTTGCCAATGGATTATGTTATTTCAAGATTTCCATTATTTAGTAATGGTCAAACTGGTAAGTCCAACTATAGTCTAGATCATATTTCACACATTGAATCTAGAAAAGTAACATGTGCCTTAGAGGATGACCTACCTAACATGAAACTATTTCAAGTCATGTTTATGTCCAAAGAGTTGGAAGATATTATTACCTTTTTAAATACAAGTTCATCACCAACTCACCTCAGCACTCTAGAAAATAAGTAGTTGGTTGTTCATGCCACTCCATTCTAGTTTATAGGGGTGACATTTATAAGCTTGGATATGATGAATTTATATGATGTTGCATCATGCAACATGATCATTATTAGATACTTAGATAAGTTTATGAATGTGTCACTGGAAGACACTATGTTGGTGAAGATACAACACAGAAGGTCCTTTTGGTTGGTTTATATGTCCTACCTTGTTTAAGGATGCTAAGACTTACACATGCCATTTTGAAATTTACCAGTACATGGAAAGGCTAAAGAAAAGGCGTGTGATACACCTTCATTTGATAAGTGGGCTATTGACTTTTTTTTCCCCATCAACCTAGTAGGGAGGTGTACTGGTGCTTGCTATGTTATTACTCTTACTGACTATCTCACTTATTAGGTTAAAGTGATGCCAACAAGGGTTTGTACCATTTATACTATTATAATATTCATATGGGATAATATCATTACATGGTTTGGATGACTAGTGAATGAGGCACCCATTTCCTTAACAAAACCATCTATGTCCTCTTGACATAATTCATGATCATGAACCATAAAAAAAAACCATATCATCCTTAGGCCAATGGTGCAACTAATGAATTAAAAAATATATTGGGTAATACATTGACCATGGTCTGGATGATACTTCAGGTGACAATTTAGGTGATTTTTCTACCCTAATTGGTGGCAAAACTTCTGGGAGACAAAACTTTTGAGCCATAGCTTTGTTTGAATCCCCATTTGAACCATTAGAAAGATAAGAATAAGGAGAAAAAAATGAGATGGAAAAATATATGCTTGGTGGTTTTTGGCCCTAGAAAACCCAATGGAAGTGCCCACAATTTCAATTTTAATAGTGTAGTCTAAAAATAAAAAGTTTCTAAAAATAGTAATTTCTCAAATTCTGTGTTATTGTAAATCATGGAAGTCAAACCACTTCATCTAATTTAATATTGGTTAACTTAAAAATCCTCCTTCTACCTTCAAATTATTTATAAAAATAGATTTATCCCAAAAGGAAAGAAGACATCTCTTCCCAGAGATAGGCATATGTTTATATCTATAATTTTGACCCATAAAACATCTCTTCTCAGAGATAACATTATTATTTGTGTTCTTAAAATATTCTTCAACCAAAAATTTTGAGTTTTGGATCAATCCATGATATTTAATATTGGACACATTGACTAGGATGATCATGTGTTTATGGTATTATGGGCATATCAGACAACTTACAAGTGATTAAATAATAGCATAACATTCAATCTTGTGTTTGGTACTAAAAATAGTTCTCCTAGTTAAATTACTTATACCTTCTCTTCACATTTCACATGTTGGTCAACTAGATGATGAATCATCCTTGAAAGTGCACGTAGATTTTTTTGTAGTTAGATGAAACCTAATTATTTGCATACTTGAGTTAGGGAGTGGAGAAATGCAAACAAAAATCTTGGCACAATCACCATTTAAAGAACAAAACTTTTAATCCTAGAATACAAGTCTTCGTATATGAATCCAAGTTTATGTGCCACTTTGGAAAGCTTTGTGTACACTAGGATGGCCCCTTCATCATTCATAGTATTTTTCCCACTAGCGCATGCAAGTTAAAGTGACTCGATGGCCAATTCCTTCCTAGACATTTCAATGATAGTTTGTTGAGACCATAATGTTATGAATAGTCTTTCCTTTTTGTAATAATAAGGCATATTCCATTAGATTAGTCTATGATTTCCATTATTTTAAATAAAGCATAGCACTAGTTGTACCCCTTTGAGTAGTTTTAAGGTCAACACTTTGTTTTTATAATTCTTTTTATTGTCATGGAGGACCATGAACATTGTTTAATATGATGTAATGGTAGAACATTTATAGAGTGCCATGATATGGTCAATGGGAATATGTGTGGGAGTAAAGGCACATAAGTAGAAGTGTAGAAGGACAAAAGGGTATGTAGGATGTGTCATGTAACTACTAAGCTAAGTTGAGGTAAAAAAATAAGAATATTGCCTTTGGAATGGAAAATATTCAAATTATTTACAACTATCATGCAATTCAAGAAAAGTGTGGGATGAGACATGTAATTAATACAAGGAAAGCAATGGTAATGGTAAGAATGCCAAATATGCATCATGGCAATACCATTATCAATATTTATTGAGTGAATTAATGGTAGAGGTAATGGGATAGTAGATGTAAGTTACCAGTTGAGCCTACAAAAGGTTAAACATGGGCCATTTCACTTTTTATTATTGCTATAATTGTGAAATTATAGAGCTGGAGGAGTGTATTTGAGCTAATGTAGAGTGATTTCCAAGCTTATAGATGAGTGAAAATTAATGGATCAAGACTATTTTTAAGCATTGAGGATTGTATTAGTTAAGGAAAATAGAAAGAGTGTTGAGAGGAGTGTAAGGACACACAAATGTTTAGATTTATAGGTTGTAGAGGTTGACATCTACTAGTATAGGGCATTGAAGTAGGAAAGATGAAGTTAAATAATAAAGTAACCACATATTATTTTGGGAAGATTGGATGGTCACTCCTCAACCTTTAGGATCCATGAACAGTGATGCAACTAAATAAAAAGGCCATCTGAAGTAATCCTTTACCTATAATATTAGAGGAAGAAGAGTTGGAGAGTGTGGGTGGTGAGTCTGTGTTGATCAGAGAAGAGGTACCTGAAGAGCTTAGAGCACACCTAGAAGAATGTAGAATTAGGAATGGCATTCCAAGTAAAGAAAAAGGTTGTTGTTCTCCCTCCACCCCCACTAATGTTTGAAGAGATTAAGTTCTCAAAGGTGGTACTATGCATGAAAAATTGGGCACCAAATGTGCCAATTATCATATTTTTTTTATTAAAACCACCACCAACCTAGAAATGAAGTAGAATTATAACATGATTACCGAGTAGAGTGCCAAAACATAAGGAATGAGGTAGCATATGAATTGAAAATTTTCAATGCTCGAAATGATGTTAGACTCTTCCAATTATTTAACCTTCCATATTTTGGAAAGCCAATTGAATCAGTGAATTTTTTAATTTCATGGGTGTGTGAAGACTACATCTATTTTGTTGGGCATCAATGAGGATTACATCAGAATGAATAAGCAAAGTTAGAGGGTTGTATTGTTCAGGATCATACCTTACTTGAAAACTAGAGGACCAAGATGAAATGAAAAAAACACTACTATGGTTCTTGAATACCAAAAATAAGGCCATGACATGTATATCACTAGTCTCTAAGATCCCACACTCAAAATGGTTGCACATATCATAATGACCAAGGTTGGGGGTATATATAAGTAGAAATAAGTGGATATGGCCAACCTTTATGTTACTAAGCAAGTCATTGAGGGAATAAAATATAATTGGGTGTGGTACTTCACTAATAAAATTATAAAAGATGCAAAGAAAGCCCACTATCTACCCAACTAAATATTTACATGGGGCACATTCTTATTATTGATGGTGTTTGATGAGATTGGTATATCTGACTACATCACTAGAGAGCTAAAATGGGCATACCCTCCTAATAATAAGTCCTCCATAGAGCAATTCACCCACCCTTGACCAATAACCCTATCCCATAGAGTTAAAATGAAGGGATGGTATAATGGGATGGAGGAAGCCTATGGGAATGAGTGGTAAATTCCAAACAAATTACCTAGATAGGTTGGAGACCAAGAAAATTTTGTCATTAAGAAATTTTTTCCCTTACATGCATATAGATGGATCCTTATAGAGAGTTTTTTGGGTGACTGAAGTTACCATATGATTTCATGAGGTGATACTTGATGAACACTCTCAACTGGATAGATGATGCACAACTAATGAACATTATTGTATAAAATATTAACATGATGATACACATCCTCCACCATCTATACATATACCCCAAGAAGAAGGAATTTAGGGAAAAGTCAAAGTCAGATGGTATTATCATCAAAGTCCAACAAATTTTGGTTAGTAGTTCAATTCCTTCTTTATTTTACATGTTGAAACCCAAGAAGAAATATTCAGGGAGCGTGAAGTGAGAAAAAGAGAAAATCACACATGAACCAACACTAGATAAGAAGCATAAGAACTTATGGCATGATGTCAACACAAGTACCCAGATAGAACCTTCAAAAAAGTAAAGGACTACCTAGGTGCTAATTAAGAAGAATGTATTAGTAAGTTAGCTTGAAGGCTTAGAACCAGTAAAACAAACTATTCCTTTGTAATAGGAGACAATGACACCTAAGGATAGTGACTTAGAAGAGAAAATAGATATTATAAAGGAGGCGATGTAAATGTTTGTTACAGAAGAAGAGTAGGTCACCCTAGATTTTGAGAAAACACCTTTGCCAACATGGTGTGAAGAAACCACCCTCGAGGAGGCACAAATGGAAGTTGAAGATGTACTTGGTGAAGAGAGAGATGGTTATGACATAATTTTAGAATGAGTGAGCTTGACATTAGGGCTAGTAACTAGGGTGAAGACACATATGCTAAGATACTTGAGTGAGATCCCTCTAAGGAGAAAGAGCAAGTCGATGACTCTACCCTAAGGCTATAAACTATCGACGCAACCATAACCTTCCATGCCTAGTATCAAAGGTAAGTACCAAATAATCTATTATACATGTATTCTCATTTTGTACTAAAGGATGAATCTAAGTAGACTTGGTGGGAGATTTATTTCTTCCTTGATGTGTATAACAAAGAATACCATTTTGAGATGCCTTCATATATAATCTTATTAGATCTATAATTAGTGGCACTTATCGATACCCTTTGAGTAGACCCATGATATTTGACCCATGTACATGTTAGAATGACACTCTTAAGGTTGGCACATGAGGTCACAAGGTAGATTGCCTTCATAGAATTTGATGTTTGGTGAGCCTAGAAAAAACACATAGATATCATGGTGTTATATAAGGAGGTCATTGCTAGAATAAAGATAGAAGAAGAGCTTGATGAGGTTAAGTGCCAGTTGGAAGTTAAAATGACTACCAAAGTGAAAACATTAAACATTTTCAAAATATTTTTGAGTCAAGAACCAATGTTCAAAGATGGATTGCCTCTTTTTAGTGAGGCAATAGATAAATTTGAGACCATTGTAGATCTCCTATTGTAATGATGTAAAGAACAACCTATTCCCAAGAATGAATAAACTTGGGCAATGGAATAATTCATGAAAGTAGTAGAGGCATGAAAATATTTTTTCATAGAGTTGGCGAAACCATTCCCATTTTAGATGGGGTTTTTGAAAAGATGGCATGACCTAGAAAAATTTTAGAAGCTCAAATTCAGGTAGAAAAGATTCAAAAATAATAGTTGGATAATAATGCCTTACTAATAAAATATTTCATAAATCATGTCAAATCATTTAAATATGTAGAGGAAATGGAGGACACAATAAGTACACACTAAAAATAAATTAATTCAAACTTCAAGGCACTCCAAGGATATGTTGTCACTGAGGTCTCTATGCTTGAGGCATTCATAAAGATTCTTCCATATCCCTTAAAAATTTAATAAATAAAATAGGTGAGTGTCTTGACCAAATTGAGGAGACTAAGAAGCTAAGAGTGGTGATCAAAGAAATAACCTCCAAGCTGCAAAACACCTTAACCCATTGGGAAGGTGTTGAAAAGCAAATCAAGTAGATTGGAATAAAGTTTTTTGTATATCTTGAGACTAATGATTATTATAAGAAGGACTAATGGCTTAGTTTGGGATAATTTTGGGCCCTAACTTTTGGCTAAGTACATTTTGGAATAGCCAACATAGAAAGGCAAGATGTAGAAGACCATGGCACAGAAGTCCATGGCACGAAAGGATGAAGTCATATAATAAAAGTACATGATAAATAGAGAACTTGAGATCAAAGGACTCATAAATTAGCAGATGACTTGGGAAGTGTAAAAAAAATAGAGAGTGGTTAGGGAGTGATTCACATAGATGAAAGACAATAATTAAACCATAAATCTAACACTAGCCCATGAGAATATAGGAACTTGACAATGAGGATCTAACACCAAAGAGAGAATATAGGGGTATAAAGGCCTAGGTCCTTAGGAAATCATTGTAATTGGCTACAATGACTCAAGTGTGTTGATGATCATTGGTGTGTCACCATAAGTGTAATTATGTTTATAACTACTTGGTTGGGGAAAACCAAGTATAAATACCCCCACATTGAACTTTATAAGATTGTTATTGT
The DNA here is from genome assembly GCA_037957365.1 of Torreya grandis. NCBI lineage: Eukaryota > Viridiplantae > Streptophyta > Pinopsida > Cupressales > Taxaceae > Torreya > Torreya grandis. The sequence goes on along the minus strand of JARHVA010000639.1, from coordinate 4,833,797 downwards.
TATTTAGTTTGATATTACTGATATAATTATACGAGTGAGTTGTATTTGAACATTGGAATTGTATAATCTTTGAATATCACCTATAAATATGATGGATGGATTTTGTGTTTCCTTAATATTTATATTCTATTGACTATGGAGATAATGTTGTTAGCTATCTTATATCTTGTCTTTTAGTTAACTGAGTTAAGGTCCATAGTTATCATTTATGCCTTTTGTCCTTTTGATCATTAAGTAATTAATGTGTCTTAAGATGGATTATATAACAAGTATATTAATGTGTATGTGTTCGAGCACCCTTGTCTATTAGTACACTCTCTCATAATAAAACCAACAAAAATCAGTCCCTCACTGCATGCTTCAGGTGAGCATACAAAACTCATTTTTAAATCCTAGGGCACCAATATGTTGGGCTCTTATTCACTTTGGTTTTGATATAAGGGAAGTTATGCTTGAGGAAGAAAAATAATCCAAACAACTTAAATTCCCCAAATCCATCAAAATATATCAATCATATTAATACATAGAATATAAATATTGACTCAACTAACTATACTAACCATGTCTATACAATATAAAATTGTTCTCATGTATCAAACTGTATCATCCAAACTAATACCATACCATAAAAATCATCCACTTCTCCTCAATATCTTTAAATCACCTTAGATTCTAAATCCACTATTTTAAGACAAATTCACTTAGAATTTGATAGCAAAGGTAATAATAGTATTGATTTAAGGTAGATGTTGAATATTATGGACCATTACTTACACTTCATAGTGAAAAAGTTATCCTATAATTAATTCATTCCAAATATCCTCAACTTCCATGCCAACATCACAAGCTTGGCCACTTTGAGAAATGTTTTCCTTGATTTAGTAATTTAGTTGTTTGTGTCAACCCTAAGCTCTATCCTATTTTTTAACTTCCTTATGCACCATAAAATTAACAAGACAAAGGAAATGATTATTGAATAAACTCAAGAAGTCAACCTTGAGACAACATCAAATCTAAAATCTTTCCTTTCTCTAAGGATAATTTCCCAAAAGGAAATGATAACTAAGTTTCTAGATAAATATTGTTAAGTATTTTCTTATTTATATAAATATATGCTAGGTCAAGACCCTAACAATTGTCTATAATATAGCTAGATGTGAAAGTTGTGCACCAAAATTAATTGAAGTTACCTCATGAGGTTTATACTTAATGTCACAAAGTACTCATCAAGCTCCTAGATGCTATGTTTATCTAACTTTTAGGTTACTCTGAATGGGTCTTCAAACTAGTACTCATACATAATAAAGTCAATATGGCCATTTGTATTTGTATTTAATTTCATAATATTAGTTGATCATGTCCTAGAGATAACTTTCCTCTTCCTTCTATCCATGCCATTATTGATTACACATCTATATATGAGATGCTCTCCCTCATGAATGGTTTCCTAGGATATAATAAAATTCACATCACTCTTGAATATCATCATATAACCACCTTTACTACTTAGTGGGCACATATTGATATGTTATTATGCCTTTCAGTCTTAAGAATATTAAATTAAATTATCAATGTGTAATGACCTACACCTTGCATGATCTCATCTAAAAAATAGTCAAAACCTATGTATTTACCTAACATATAAATATAAGTATCATGAAAATCACCTTCATGAGCTCATCATCATCTTCAATAGACTTATTAAGTATAATGTTAAACTTAATCCTCATAAGTGTGTTTTCATGCATTACCTCTAAAATACTTATAGGATTCTTAGTCTTACTAAAAGGGATTGATGTGGATACTTCCAATACCAATGTTATTCTCAACATGCCCATACATCTATCTATTCATAACATCACACTTAACTTTGTATACTTGAGGCAATCTATATATTGTTTCTTGAGTTAGTTTACCATACATACTTAGTAAACTTTGTTATCAATAAAATAATTACATTTAAATGGATTAATGCTTGTCAAAAAGATTTTAATAACATGAATAAATATTTAATTCATCCTCCTACTTTATGACCACCTTATAATGAATTTAATCTAAACTTATACACATCTCCTATCCCCATTTCAATTGGGTAAATGCTTGAAAAACAAGAAGAGTTCAACAAAGAATATACCATTTACTACATTATTTATGTCTTGATATATTATGAGACCTACTATATTAATATGTAATGTGATTTTACTTATATATAATATTCCATAAAAATTCTTTAGTAATATATGCTTTATTAGACCACGTATGCCATATTCAATTCCAATCCCCTTCACCATTTCTTCTCTAAGGCATTCTTACCTTAAGATCGAATCAAAAAGTTGATGGTGATATTAATGGAATTTGACCTTAGGATCATCACTAAAAAAGCATTCAAATGACAAATGATGACTAATAAATTTGATATCAACTCAAAAACATCTTCAAGATACTCTTCTAGATGAATATTTCCTCCTACTCAAAGGTATTGATCAATTTGTTTCTCTTAAATACTAATTGCATAATTTCATAGATGATCTAGAGGCTTAAGCCAATGAAGAGATATAAATAGTATTATTTAAGCCTAAATCATATATAAAATATAATTTACAATAATATCAAAAGTTATCATTGATCTGCAAAAGACTAATTTTACACTCCATTTTAATGGCCAAGTTCCTTCAAGGAGCCAGGGCAGGATGTGTACTAGTTGATATTTACAAAAAAATCATTCATCTAATTTTTTTATATTAAACTTTGATATTAATAATAACATGGTTGAATAGGAATATCTCATCCTTTGGATTCAATAAATAATTTATTTAGACATTCCCTATTTACATGTTGTAGTTGATTCATATCTTATATGTCACCCAATTAGAGGTTCTTATCAATGAAAAATTGAAAACCTTATTTCATAACAGCAACTCACTTTTATTATTTCCAAAGATTTTTTATATTTCATAATTGAAGTAATTCTTTAAGAGAAAATACTATATACAACTCTATTGTTTCCTCAACCTCTCCCTTTCATCCTCATTAAACACTATATGACTCGTAGTTCCTTGTTCACATGATAAAATATCCATATAACTTAGTGCCTAAGGATGATTATCTTATTTTCCAAATATCATCTGCCACTACTCAAAAAATTTCATGGTGTAAAGATAAGATATAATTCATGGAAAATCATACTTATCCTCTTGAGGTTGATTCCCATGAAAAGATCAAACTTTGAAAGCAAACATGAAAAATCATCATTAGACATAACATCCCTTATTACCTTAATTTCAAATCCACCCTACTTAATTTTGTCACTCAAAAATAAATACCTTCTCATATTGAGAAAGCACATGGGGGAATTTGAGTAGACAATTGTAGAGGACTTTTTATAATATCAAAATGCTTATGTATGGTATATTATTAGCCTACTCTAAAAAAAAATTCTATCACATTAACAAAGACGTATAGTCCATACCAACTTCCTAATGATCTTATCCATTCATCCAGGTTGAAGACAAGTGAATCTACTTGGCCATTATATACATGGGGATTACATATCATTTCCATGTTATCTTGATCTCAAGATGGCCACATCTTCATTATTATTACCCTTCAGTACTTTACCAAGTGGGTATAATATATTCCCCTTATTAATGTTACCAATGTCACTATATCTAAATTTGTCCTAGATCAAATCATATGTCATTTGGGAATTCCTCACTTCATCAAATATAAAAATCATGAGAATTTAAAAAAAAAACAAATACATGAAATAATTTTTTACTAAATTAAAAATTACACATGAATTTTCCATACCCTCTCATGTTGAGTGAAATGGAAAAGTAGAATCCACCAAAAAAAAAACCTTAATAAGGTTTTATATAAAACCATTAGGGATTCTTGTTCATACAAGCATATAAAACTATATCATGTAATTTGGGCCTATTGTAGCAACATTCATAGTGCCATTGTGTAAACTCTATTCTCCTTAGTTTATGTCTCTGAAGTCATCTTACCACTAAAAGTAGAGTTACCCTATTCACACATTTCTCTTTATGGAATCATCCCTGATGAAGAGCTTCGTAAATTCCACCTTCATGATTTCTATCCAATTTATTAGTAATGCATGAATGATTTAAATCATGACCATCAATACAAAAATAATATATCTAAATGACATAATAAGAAAGTCAAGTTCATACATTTGATGTCAAATACCTAGTGTTGTAATTAGATAACACTGACAAAAAAGAGGAAAATTACACCTAAAAGTATTGGGGTCCTTAACTAGTCAAATACATCCCTGGACATAGAACCTATAGATTTCAGACAAATGAATGACATATGTTCAAGGAACTGGACAACTCTCAATTATTAAAGAAATGTTTTTTTCTTAACACATGTTCTTCTTAGTTTTATTTTAAGTATAAATTTCTTTTACATCTTACTTGAATGTTTGTATATAGTTTATATTTTTTTGAACTAACATTTAATACAAGTTATTTGTTGAATCTCTTGTTTTTAATCTTAACTTGTATTTTTATACATGCTTATAGGTTTATTTTTCATTAGCCTTAGTTCCTATGTTTGGTCCTTAGGACTTTTTTCATTTTTACAACTCTTGGTTTTTAATTTTTCTAGTCGGATGGCAAGACCTTGGGGAACACAACTATGACATCCTTATAAATTATCATCATATTTATATTTATTTCTACAATCTTTCATCTTCTTTTATCAATCACTATTTCATTTGTGATCCTTTAGTTTTTTCTATAATTAGACTTAGTCCTTAGGTCTTTAGTCACATTTTATGCCTATTATATTTTCAATCTATGATTTTCATGGTAAGATATTAGGAATCAATCAATATCTATTGATAAATTCCCACCATTTTTTTTATAGATATTACTTTTAATCCCAACCTCAGCTAAGTGTGTTCTTAAAAAGATAAGGAAATGGTCAAGTAGTGTTCTCCTCACTTGGAGTCAATCATATAATCTTGTGGTAGAATTATAGTAGTTTATATTCATTTCCTCATCAACATTTTACCTTATTTTTTTATGATGTTGCATACCTACATATCATTGTGACATTTTCCATTGCAATTTTTTTGTGATTTATGCAACCCAATCATTATATGATCATTTCTATGTTTCCCTATATTCTACTTTATTTTTTGGCTATTCAAGGTTAATTTTAAGGTTAAACTCTTTTATAAGGTGAAATTCTAGGAGTATTTAGGTATTTTAGTCTTTATGTTCTATCCTCTAGTAGCTAAGTGTAATATCTCTTGTGATAGACATTTTTAACACCCATTTTTCATTTTAAAAATCTTTATAGAGGAAAAAAATAGAAAAATATAAAAGATTTGAAGCCAAATATTAAGAAAAGGAAATGTTAGAAGATAATCAAATCTTAAAATTTAGACCACAACAAAAGCTGCCCTCTATTTGGAACATATATTTTAGTCAAAGCTCAAACTCCATGGTTGACCTCATAATAGAGCCAAGGTCCATTAGCGTGTGATAGTCCAGTAGACTAGGGTTGGAGGTCTCATTACATCCTTATATCTTATTACATTCTAATTCCACCTACTTTCTCACACACATACCCAATCTTCACAATATACTTATGAATGTGCAAGGGGTCTTAATGAGCCGGGAACATGTTTTGGGAAGGTAGGATCATTTTATTTTTCATACATGATATCCTTTATGGGATGATATATATATATATATATATATATATATATATATATATATATATATATATATATATATATATATATATATATATTGCTAACTATCATAAAATTGTGTTTTCTAGGTAGCATTCTATATGGCCATTGATGTTGAAAACTCTCAATATTTCAAACATAATTAGAGTGTATTATTATTTGGTAACAACCATTTTTCACCATGATGAAACCCTCTTTTTGATCCATCTATTTTCCCCCTTGATAGTTAGGTTTATTTCTAAAACTCTCCCATCTTAGTTTCTTCATATTTCCCATCTCTTTTAGACATGTAGCATTATGGATGTTATATATTTTTAATCTTTAGAATAGAAGTTATATCTTTGAGTTGTTATAATATGCTCTCTTGGTCATTGCCTTATCTCTCTAGGATTTCTATTAGTTATGTTTTTGGACATTGAGTTTTCTATTCATTCTTTGTTGGCCACTCGATCTAATTTCCCCTTTTCATGGGTTTATGTTTCACATTTTTGTGGGACACGTGGTCTTTTTTTTACATTTTTCATATCTTTTTTTTATTTTGGTTTGTTACTTATCAAGTACATTGATTTTTTTTTTATCATACATCACTTATTTTTGTCCTTTATTTGATTTGGATGTTAGTTATCTTACTTTGGAAGCATTTTTTATTTTTTAGTCATAAGCAGCCTTGGCATTTTGGATTACTAATTTTATTTTATTTCTATCTACTTCCATGGATCTTATGGTTCTAAATTAGCCTTATTTATCTTGCTTTGCCAATTTTACATTTTTTTCAATAATTTTTGAGACTTTTTCTTTTACATCCATTTACTAATCATCATGTGTATATGTGCATTCCATTTATCTGATATTATTATTGTATCCTTAAGGTTTATCAAATTCATTAATTTTACCCTCTTTGATCAAGACTATGATACTTTCATGTAGACATTCAATAAAAAAGTAAGTCAAGGTGTGTATATGGAAATTTCAGTTATTCATTTATTAATAGTCATTTCAACATTTTTTTTCAGTTGTATTATTTTTATGTTTATATCCTAAAGCACCATCCCGTATTAAACTAATGTGACATGTGATAAGATTCAAAAAGGGCATATTTATATACCATTTATTTTTAACTTTATCATTAAATTTATGCTTTATTTTATAGTAGCTTGTTGAAACATCAATCTCCTTGAGTGTGTGTCTTAAATTGTGCACTTAGAATGGGGTGGGATTAACTCATGGTAATTTATGAGAGATGTTTGCATAATATTTTATCATAACATCATAACTATAATTATGACCTATTTAGAGTCTCTAATCATCTTTATTTTATGTCTACATCCTGTCTAGATTTGGTAACTCCTATTTATCCTATGGTATTAGTCTAGCCAATAAAGTCTATTTTGTACTTAATTATTCCATGTACTATATTATCTAACTTGATATAGTTATGAGTCTATCTTTTAACATTTATACTATATTAATATGATATTTTGTCAATTGACATCTTCTAACTATATCAACCTAGTGGATACCATCAACCTAGAGTCAAGGTTGGTTTTGGGTATTAGAAACATATATATAAGGATAATATTCCATTCCTTAAAAAATTAATCATATTTATACATTCTATTTTCACTCACATTTTTACCTAAAGATTTTTTGGGAGTGTTATATTTTTAGTACCTTATCATAAAGGTCTTGTTTTGTAGTGTCATTGAAGTTCAATAGGAGAGGTCTTTTGTAATTCTTAACTAAGTATATCTAGGTCTTCATCCCACCATTTGAATTCTTCAACCTACATCATACCTTACATAATTTCCACTTAAGCCATAGGGGTAGATTGGATTATCGATGAGTCTATCTCAAAATAAGTATTTCTATTCATATACTATTTCCTTTATTTACTTAGTAGATAAGATGTTGTTTAAGGATTTGTGTATGTATGTGTGGATTCCTTAGGCTTTCAATTTTTCACCTTAATTTTCATATATCTCCATTTGGTTGACCATTTCATATTACCTTCTTTACAATCACATACCCATCATTTACTTTACTTCCATATTTAAAACTTGTGTTATAACCATTTAACTTCATTTAGGTTTGGTGAGAGAAGTATCATTATTTCATAAGATAAGGATTTTTAACCCTTCCCTATTTAAATTTTATTTTTAGGTTACCATCTACTATATATATGGATATCATAAGTCATTACCTGATTGATCATGTGTACACAAACTCTATCGATTGACATTATTCAAGTTGTAGTCCATTTAGAGAAAGATGATAGTTGTAGGTCATCCTAGTTTGTGCTTAAAATATTTTCCAATATTCTCTTAAAATATTATAGATTCATATTAATTTGAGCATGACCTCCCCCTCTTCTTTCCATCTTCTTTTCAAAATGCAGTTCTCCCAAAAACTTGTCCAAAATAGATTTTTTCTCCAGAATATAATTTTAAACACAAGAAAATATACACATAATCTTACCTTAAATTTTTATAAACCCTTAGTTTTCATTTTATTCTTGGAAAAAACTTACTTTCATACTAGTTGATAGGGACAAGTGCCCATAGATTTTTAAAACAAATTATAAATTATAGATAATTAAAATTTTTAAAGAAGCTTCATAAACAACAAAAGGTAAAAATAGTTACTCATAATTCTTACAAATGTATTATTTTATTCATGAGAACTTGATGATAAATTCATAATGTACTAATATCATGCTATTATAATAAAAAATAATCATATATTTAACTGAACTTTTTTTTTTAGTTTTCAAAAATTGCTACTTTTAGTAATTTTACATGTGAGCTTATATGGGTCTACAAAGTGTCACTTATTTTCATACATATCTAAACAAATATTGTGGGTGAAAACTAATATTTCACACCCATATACAAAACTAAACCTAAAAAATATATATGAAATTGATAAAATAAACTTAAAATACATTTTTCAACCTTTATAAGATCTTTGTTTAGGCCTTTTGTTTCAAAAAAGTTGCTTAGCAGTAAATGCCACTTAAATTTCATGAAGATCTAAAAGATATATTTTTAAAGTAAAAATAGTCTCAAATAAACCCCTATGTCAAAAATTATCCTTCCATAAGATATGCTTCCACATCATAACCTTTAAGAGTAGTATAGTTATTTTATTTATGTATAAATATATGCAATGTTGCCATACTTTACAATTGTGAATGAAGAAAAATTTAATGAGATGAATGTTTACTCTTTTATGTTACTCTCTTTGAAAAAATATAATTAATGAATGAATTTAATATTAAAGGAGAATATTATCAAATTCGATATTTTTAGAAATCATCAAAAATTATTTTAATTAATAAAAAGGAACTTTTCTTTTATTTAATTATTTTAATTTTAGAACTTTCAAATAAACTATATTTAGTAAATAATTTAAGATTTTTAATTATTTTTAATTTAAATTTATCAAATGTTAAGTTAAGACATATCTAACTTAAACTACCCTAACCTACCACCTTCTCCTTATGTACTGAATCCACCACATATGCCTACAAATAAGGCATACAAACTGGTTATTTACTGCCTAACTTTGGGGGGGGAAATAAAAAAAATTCAGTTATAAAAATATATTTCTTTCAGTTTGGAATAAAATGCTCCACCTCCCTTAGTCATTTTCCACTTAACACATGCAATGAAAAAGAATAATTTCTACATCACCTGCCTCATCAACCCCTTAACACTAGTAGTTAAAAGCTAAATAGCAAGAGTGATAGTGTAAAGTGGGAGATATTTTTGTGTGAAATAAGTTTATAAATGTGTGAAGATTGATGCTTAAGGGAGGGGGTAGTGGATTGGGAGAGCACAAGAGAGGAGATCGACGCTGAAGTTAGAGGAGAAGTATCAACACTTTGAATGAGTGGAATGATCCGTAGAAGGAAGAAGGTAGTGGGATCAATTCTTAGAGTAGATCATTGTTTGAAGAGGGAAGTAGACCAATGCTTAAGGAAGAAAGGAGGAAAGGTGGGAATCAACAATGTCTGAGTAGAAGAGAAAGAAGATCAATGCTTGGAGGGAGAACAGTAGTGGATCAACACCTTCTCCCTTGCCTTCACACAATTTCTATTATCTCCACATCCATAAACACCACCAACATACTTTTATCTTAGTTGTTTCAATTCAAGCAGAACCACATTCCAAATCAATCAAGGATTTCATTGGGCATCGAGTAAATATAATATTTTATTTAAATTTTAGGGTAAATATAATATTTAATTTAATTGTAAGGTAAATATAATATTTTATTTAAATTTTAAGGAAAATATAATGTATTTATTTTTATAAAACTAAAATATAATTATTTTTACATTACTAGAAACAAAATGATAATGCTACTTGTTGTTAGGGAAAGTAAATAATTTAATACAAGACAATAATGTAATAAAGTAATCAAATATGTGAGAGACATAAAATATAACAATATGATTTCATTTAATATTAGTTGATATATACAATTTTACATTATGTATCTATTTATAAACATTAACATGATCTCTATACCTAGTTCGGTGAAAAGAGTAGAATATAGCATTAAATAAATGAGTTTTGTTTTTCTATGTACCTAGTTACAAATTTATGAAATACATTTGATCTAATCTATAAAGTTATATGTGTAAACCTAGATTGTGATAATATTTATTAGATACATGAAATTACCATAAAACAATCTAAGTTGTCATAAAACAATATTCTATGTGGACCCTTTGATTGTTGTTGAGCTTTGATGATGAATTTTATTTTCATTAAAAATAGTATGAAAATAAATAATCTTCAATTCCAGGGTTGAACCCTCAATTTTAGAACCCTCCTTTCAAGCATATAAAATATTTATTTAGCATTAAATTCAAGTTCAAAATGGCATTCTTAAACTCCATGTGTATAATTTATTTTCTAGAAAAGTTTACCTAAGTAGACTAAATATGTAATTGTTCAAAATATCATTTTTAAAAATTGACATAAGGACTAAACTAGAAAATCATGTTACATATTTTTTATCTACCTTCCTACGCAAGAATTTTATTTTGAAATATAATGCATTAATTTATTTCAAGTATTATTTGCTTTTAAATCTCAACTTAGACCAAGTATTTAAGGTTAAAAGAATTGCTTAGTGTTCAGTATTAAGCAGTGCCTCTGGCTCATAGTTATGAATAATGCCATCATGCTTGAGCTACTACATATATAGCTTATCACAACTTAAATAATGATTTCTGGGCATCATCCCTATAAATCATTGAGGATAAATAAGAGCCATGTTGTGGCATTAAGACCAAGGGGTGGGATAATCCCTCTTGGTCAACAACACTAATTAAGATAAGAAAATGACTTTTACTACCTTAAACTATTATGACTTGTGAATTTATGAAACAAAGATGGATAAAGTATATTTCTTACTCAAAACTTGGTACCATCAAAAAGGAGAAATAAAAACCTAGATTGAGAATGTTAAACTAGTTATTATCAAGAAACCACCAACCATATGCCTCTTAGATAACAAAAATTTGGCAATAACAATTAAACAAATTAGGTTATCTAAATCAAGGATCAAGAATATTGTTGATGTAAATAAAAATTAAAAAGGAGGGATGCAACTTAAAAATGTTCATTTCTATTTATTGTTAAGATTTAGGGCCAATTTAATTAAACAAGTATTTAGTCACTTAAACTAATACTTTTATACCCCTGTTTGGGTAGCAATCACAAAGGAACTATCTGAAGAACTAGGCCCTAGAAAGGTCTGGATTCCCAGACCTATATTTCACATGAAACTTATAATATAAAAGAGAAATACATGTATACTACACCTTGATCCTTTTTAGAAGTAGGTATGTAGGCAGTTTGGGAAGCGAAGGATACTTCTAGTATGTAGGTGATTAGGATAGGTTTAGGGTTGTGTGCTAAACAAGATTAAATTTAAATGAAAAGGAAATAATATTATAATAAGAACTTATTTTAGATAAACACATCAAAGATAATGACTCTAAGATATACTCAAAAGGATCCCAGTTGGATCGTCATAGTTCTTAAGGCTTTAGGACAAATTTTGAGGTGGAATATGACTATTTGTTATATGTTTTATAATCTTATCATGGAAACCTCGATGCTTATCTAGTAGAGATGAGTGGTGAATAGTGAGTGACTCAATATTTGGTTGATCTTGATGAGTCAAGTCTCTGGATAGAGCATAACCTACTCATGTGTAGATGCCTAACCCATATGGTTAGATGCTTGCCTGTTTGAATAGATGCTTAACCTATATGGTTAGATGTGTGCCTATTTGGAAAAATATAATAGATACCTAACCCTTATGGTTAGATGTTTTCCCATTTGGCAAAGGAATACCTAAATCGTATGGTTATATGCTTGCCTATTTGGTAAAGGATATCCAATAGGATAAATTATACCCAATTTATATTCATAGATAAACATTAATTAAACAAAACAGATTATGTGTTTTAGGATATTATATGGTCCCCACGGTACCTATATTTTGGTATCAGAGCCAAGGTTTAATATCTAGGCCTTAAGCCTACTATGACCTATGCTTAGTAAAAGATTAATTATTGATGTTAACTTGTTGATAAAACTAAAAACTATGAGAAACTAATTTGGTTAAAACTATTTATTTAGACATGGCTCATTGAAAAAATTCAAGGAAAGGAAAAGGAAAAAGGAAAAAAGAACAAAGGGAAAATAGAACTTCCCTCTACTCTGAAAGAATCCATATACATTTATGACTCAGATATAATAGCCACAATCTAGAGTAAACTCAAACCTTTGAAAGTGGAGCCAGTTAAAACAAAACTAGCTATGATTGAACCTATAGTCAAATGTCCATTTAAGAGGCCCTTAACAATAAGATATTTCTTCATTTGGAATAGGTTATGATGCACCTTATATAAGCCCTAAAGTATGTAAATAATATAACTGATGCCATCGATATGTGTTTCACTCAGAAGACAAATTTCTTGAAGAAATGGAACTGGATGAAGAAGATTCTATTTAGAATAATTTTGAATCAATGTTATATAGACATCTATATGTTATAGTCATAAAGCTTATCCTCTATAAAGCTAAGAACTCTATGTAATAAAAAGATGAATGAGATTATCAAATTCTTACTTTTTGCCAATCCTATGTGTGACTGTCATTAATAATAAAATGTATGAAAAAATTAGAGTTATCCAAAAGAGAGTTATGATATCCATTATCTTGAATGAAAACTTAGGGGATTGTGTTATTTCTATCAGGAAACCAAATGACAATATCTAGATGATCAACTAGAAATTGAATAGAAAATGTGAGATACGCATAACCAAAAAATGAAAATATTGAATAATAGGTTCCAAAAAATAGAGAATCGGGGATAGATGCCATTTTTAATTTCTTGATCGAGAAAAGCAATAAAATAGGCTCACTTGAGTAGGTGATTAATGATATTAGGTCAAGGAAAGAAAATATAGAAAACATAATGAAACATAACCTTGATAATTCACTTCAAGAAGATCCACCACCAATCAATGAGATGGAGGTTGTAGCTCCCAGAATTGAAGTTCCATTTTCTAATCTAAGCCAGGATTTGAAGAAGATATACCCCCTAAGTTTGATGGGAAATATTTAGGTGAAGGATCTAATAATTGGATAAATGAGATAGATAATTACTTTGACTTGAGAGACTACAATGATGCAACTAAAGTGTTTTGGGGATCCTACCAACTGATAGGAGAGATAGCAGCTAGTGGACTAACATGAAGGAATTAAATAGAATAACCAAGGAAAATTTGACTTAGGATCAGTTTGACTACCATTTTAGGAAGAGATGGTACCAAAATTATTATTTGATGAGAAGATGACTAAATTTCACAACCTAAGGTAGGGTGGCATATCAATCCAATAGTATTAGGATAGATTCACTAAATTACTTAAGTATATGCCCATGTACCAGAAGGATGAAAGAGGTCAGACTAGAAATCTCATCCTAAGACTGAATAAAAACATAAGAGTGGAAGTAGATATGCATGGCCCTGAGAAAATGAATGAAGTGCTAGAAAAACTCCTCAAATAGGAACATAAATTATATGCCCTAGCTACAGTAAGACTAAACTTTAACAACAATAGAAACATAGCCTTCAAAAGGAAACCAAATTTTAAGAGAGAACAAGTTGTGGATAAAAACCTAAGAACAAATACAACAAGCATAACACCCCCACCAAATCAAAATAAGATAAATAACTTTGGAAGGTACAAAAATAGGGGAGGAGATAATAATAAGAGTGATCAAAGGAATTACAATCACCTAATGTATCTTCCATGGATTTTTGATGATGCCCTGAGGAACCCAATAATGAAAGGCCCACTAGGAGGATGTTTTCATTGTGGATGAAATCACTTTCCCTGTGAGTGCCCAAGGATGTAAGGATAGATAAGGGCCAATTAGCCTTAGAGGGGACTACAACAAAAGATCAATGCTACAATAAGGAATCACCAAAATAGATACAAAAATGTACTAGTTAAAGATACAAGTATATTATTGGGTAAACCCATTTCAATTCTCATAGATATCAACTCATAAAAATATTTTATTTCTCCTAAATTATTAATAAAAATGCACCTTCTAGTTAATCACATGAATGCATCATGGATAGTCCAGTATGGGGATAAGGCAATCAAGGAAGTATCTCAATTTCTACCCAAGGTAATAATACAATTTCTAGATTTTGAGACAAGCTTCGACCTATTTGTAGCATCCTTAATAACCTATGATGTAATAATAAGGATGAGTTATCTCACCAAGCACCAAGATGAAAAAAACTTCTATAGCAAGTTGGTTAGGTGTTACAATGATGAGTGGAGATGGGTCATGATTCAGGGGGGTCATAGGCCCATAAAAGTATAAACCATATCAACTATGTAGCTGAAGAAGGAGAGAAGGGAACTCTAATTTTCATGGTAATGATAGATGATAAGGATGAAAGCAAAGATGAACCAACCCTAGAATGGCATCCATTCCTAAGGGAATTTGAGGATGTGTTTCCTAAATAATTACCTAGAATTCCATGTAAGAAAGAATTTGATTTCTCAATTGATATTTTACATAGAGTCAAGCCAGTCTTTAGAGTACGCTACAGAATGAACACCACTGAATTGATGGAACTTAAAATTGAGATATAGGAACTCTTGAGTAAAGGATTGATTAGACCAAGTGTGTCTCCTTAGGGAGCATCAGTCTTATTTGTTAAAAAGAAAGATGGAACTCTAAGATTATGCATTGATTATAGAATGTTGAATAAGGTCACAATTAAAAATAGAATACCTCGAATATAAGACCTTTTTGAGCACTTATTTTGAAAGGAGAAATAGTTTTCTCAAAGATAAACCTTCAATCAAGATATCATCAACTAAGAATTAAGGAGGAGGATATTCTAAAAAATTGGTTTCAGGACCAAATATGGAAACTATGATTTTAATGTTGTACCCTTTGGAGTGACAAATGCTCCTTCAACATTTATGAACTTAATGAACAGTGTGTTCCATTATTACCTAGATAAGTTGACTTGGTGTTCATAGACAACATTCTAATTTACTATAAGAATGAGGAAGAGCACTTAGTACATCTTCAATTGGTTCTTTAAAGATTGAGAGAACTTAAACTTTACGGTAAGTTATCTAAATATGCATTCTTTAAGAAGGAAATCCACTATCTAGGCCACATCATATCCAAAAAGGGAATTACAGTAGATCTAGACAAGATAAAGTCAATAATGGAATGACCAATCCCTAAGAACATATCAGAAGTAAGGAGTTTCATGGGGTTAGCAAGATATTATAGGAGATTTGTTGAAGGTTTTTCTAGGATCACGAAACCGATTATGACCTTGAAAAGGAAAGGTAAGAAGTTTATATGGACAAAGTAGTGTGATAAAGCTTTCCATATTATGAAGGAAAAGTTGATGATGACACCCATCTTGAAGGTACTTGATCCAAATGGACATTTTATGGTTGTAACAGAAGCACCCATCAAAGGATTGGGTGAAGTACTTATTCAAAATAATGGCATAATAGCATATGAGTCCATAAAATTAATAACCCATGAAGTAAATTATGCCTCTCATGATTTTGAATTGGTAGCAATTATTCACACTTTATAGAAGAAGAGACATTTCCTTATTGGGAAACCTTTTAAACTAAAAACTGACCATCAAGGGCTAAAGTACATATTCACTCAACCCAATCTAAATACTAGGCAAAGAAGGTGGTTGGAGTTCTTGAGTGAGTATGATTTTGAAATTGAGTATATTAAGGGAAAATAAAATAGGGTTGCTAATGATTTGAGTAGGAGAAGACACCTGATGAATATAAAAATGCTTAGATTTAATCTAAAAGGGTAAATACTAGAAGGACAAAAGCAAGATCTTTGGTATAATCAATTGAGAATAATGATAGTAGGAGATTTAGAAGACCTAAGAACTGAAGGATATACCTTAGATGATGAGGGATTGCTTCAGTATAAGAATAAGATCTATGTTCCCAATGTAGAAGACTTAAGGAAGATAATTTTGACTAAAGCTCATGATGCACCCTATTAAGGTCATCCAAGGGTAAAAAAATTATATGCCGATCTTAAGAAACTATACTTTTGGCAAGGGATGAAAATAGATATAGTATTATATGTAGCATGATGCTTGGAATGTCAGAGGGTTAAAGGAGAACACCATCATCCTGTAGGACTTTTATATCTGCATGACATTCCATAATATAAATAGGAAGTTGTCAGTATAGATTTCATACAAGGATTACCTATGACACCTTATAGGCACGATGCTATTATGGTGGTAATAAAAAAGCTTACTAAGGTGGTGCATCTCATACTTGGGAACTTGACTGATGATGCACCAACCTTAGCCAACCAATTTATTAAGGAAGTGGTTAGATTGCGTGAAATTCTAGAAAAGATCATATCATATGGAGATTCCAAGTTTACTTTAAGTTTTTTGATGACCCTATAGTCAGCCTTAGGTACATAATTAAAGTTTATCTCTACGTTTCTTCCTGAGACATATGGGAAAATAGAAAGGACAAATTAGGTTGTAGAAAACCTCTTAAGGATGTACTATATGGATCAACAAACTAAATTGGAATCTTATCTTCCATTGGTAAAATTTTCCTATAATAACTGATTTCAAACATCTTTAGGTATGACTCCATTTGAAGCTCTATATGGGAGATGTCGAATGCCACTTATTTGGGATAACCTTGAGGAAAAAATAGTAATCGATCCTAAAATGTTGAAAGACATGGAGGAGTAGGTGAAAATTATAAAGTAGAGGTTGAAGGAAGCATCAGAACGACATGAGCTATGTAGATATGAAGAGAGTCTAGAGAGAATTCCTAATTGGTGATACAGTGTTTTTAAGGGTCAGACCACATAAAAGGTCCATAACCTTTGGGAAAAAGATGAATTTATCTCCTCACTTTGTAGGAGCTTTTAAGATCATAGAGAGAATCAACCCAGTATCCTATCGATTGGCCTTACCCCTGTAGTTGAGTCACATTCATGAAGTCTTCCACGTGCCACTTCTTAATAAATATGTGCCTAATAATAAACACATTTTAAATTGGAATACTTTACAAGGCCGAGAATCTAGTAGAATAACAATAAAGCCATACAAAGTGCATTGGGGACAATGCACAATTTAAGGGGGGGATGATGTCATGACCTCTCTTCCCACACTGTGGACTCATGCTCATACTTTAAGTTATTTTTGACCTAATTTAGTATTTGTGTTAGGATGAGTTGATTTTTAAGTTAACTTAACCTTTATGTGGATTTCAAAGAGCTATCAGGTTATCGATGAGATTTTAGAAGAAAGTAAGGTATGATTTAATTTCCTTTTCAAATTCTTAAAGTTAGGGAATCAAATCATTAAAAGTAATATAGTTATTTTATTTATGTATAAATATATGCAATGTTTTCATAATTTACAATTCTAAACAAGGTAAAATTTAATGAGATGAATGTTTAGTCTTGTCTATTACTTTCTTTTCAAAAATATAATTAATGAATGAATTTAATATTAGAGGAGAATATTATCAAATTTGATATTTTTGGAAATCATCAAAAGTTATTTTAATTAATAAAAAGGAACTTTTATTTTATTTAATTATTTTAATTTTATAACTTTCAAATAAACTATATTTTGTAAATAATTTAAGATTTTTAATTTTTTTAATTTAAACCTAGAAAATGTTAAGACTAATCTAACTTAAACTACCATAACCTACCACCTTCTCCCTACGTACCGAATCGACCACATATGCCTACGGATAAGGCATACTAATTAGTACTCTACCACCTAACTTAGGGGGGGCAATCAAAAAAATTTAGTTATAAAAATATATTTCTTTTAGTTTGGAAAAAAATGCTCCACCTTCCTTAGTAATCACCCACTTAACTCAAGCGATGCAAAAGAAGAACTACCACATCACCTACCTCATTAACCCCTTAGTGCTGGTATTTAAAATACAAACAACAAGAGTGATAGACAAAGTGGGAGATATTTCCATGTGAAATAAGTTTATAAATGTGTGAAGATCGATGCTTATGGGATGGGGTAGTGGATTGAGAGAGCAGAAGACAGGAGATCAACGTTGAAATTGGAAGAGAAGTATCAACACTTTGAATGAGTGGAATGATGCCTAAAAGGGAGAGGAAGAACTGATGCCTAGAAGGAAAAAGGGATTGGGATCAATGCTTGGAGTATATCGACATTTGAAGAGGGCATTAGACCGATGCTTAAGGAAGAAAGGAAGAAAGGAGGAAATTGATGACATTTGAGTAGAAGAGAAAGAAGATCAACACTTTGAGAGAGAGAGAGAGAGAGAGAGAGAGAGGAGAGAGAGAGAGATGAGAGAGAGAGAGAGAGAGAGAGAGAGAGAGAGAGAGAGAGAGAGAGAGAGAGAGAGAGAGAGAGAGAGAGAGAGAGAGAGAGAGAGCAGTAGTGGATCAACACCTTCTCCCTTGCCTTCATACAATCTCTACTATCTCCATGTCCATAAACACTACCAACATACTTTTATCTCATCTGTTTCAATTTAAGTAGAACAACATTCCAAATTCAGTCAAGGATTTCATTGGGCAACAGGTAAATATAATATTTTATTTAATTGTAAGGTAAAATATGATATTTTATTTCAATTTTATGTAAAATATAATGTATTTATTTTTAGAAAACTAAAATAGAATGATTTTTTCATTTACTAGAAACAAAATGATAATGCTACTTGTTATTAAGGAAAGTAAATGATTTTATAACAAACAATAATGTAATAAATTAATCAGATATTTGAGAGACATAACATATGACAATATGAGTTCAATTTATATATTAGTTTAATATATATAATTTTACATTATGTATCTATTTAAAAAACATTAACATGATCTCTATACCCAGATTGGTGAAAAAGAGTAGAATATATTATTAAATAAATGAGTTTTGTTTTTCCATGTACCTAGTTATAAATTTATGAAATTACATTTGATCTAGTCTATAAAGTTACATGTGTAAACCTAGATTATGAGAATATAGATTAGATACATGAAATTATCACAAAGCAATCTAAGTTGTCATAAAAACAATATTCTGAGTGGACCCTTACTTTGATTGTTGTTGAGCTTTGATGATGAATTTTATTTTCATTAAGAATAGTATGAAAATAAATATTCTTTATTCTAGTGTTGAACCCTCAATTTAAGAACCCTCCTTTCAAGAGTATAAAGGATCTATTTAACATTAAATTCAAGTTCAAAATATCATTCTCAAACTCTATGTGTATAAGTTATTTTCTAGAAAATTTTACCTAAGTAGACTAAAGATGTAATTGTCTAAAATATCATTTTTGAAATTTGACATAAGGACTAGACTAGAAGATCATATTATATATTTGTTTTCTACCTTCCTACGTAATAATTTTCTTTTGAAATATAATGCATTAATTTATTTCAAGTATTCTTTACTTTTAAAACTCAACTTAGACCAAGAATTTAAGGTTAAACAAAAATATGCAATGTTCAATATTAAGCGTGCCTCTAGCTCACATTTACACATAATGCCATCATGCTTGAGCTACTGCATCCATAGCCTAACATATATACAATAATGATGTCTAGACATCATCCTTATAAACTATCAAAGAGAAATAATGGCCTTATCGGGTCATTAAGACCAAGAGGTGGGATAATCCATCTTGGTCAACAACACTAATTAATATAAGAAAATGACTTTGACTACCTTAAACCATTCTGACTTGTGAATTTATGAAACAAAGATGGAAAAAGTATATTTCCTACTAAAAACTTGGTACTATAAAAAATGAGCAATAAAAACCTAGATTGAGAATGTTAAATCAGTTATTATCAAGAAATCACCAACCATATGGCTCTTAGATAATGAAACTTTGACAATAACAATTATATGGATTAGGTTGTCTAAAGTAAAGATCAAGAACATCGTTGATGTAAATCAAAAGTAGAAAGGGGGGATGTAGCTTTCAAATTTTCATTTCTAGTTCTTGTTAAGATTTAGGGTCAATTTAGTTAAGCAAGTATTCAGTCACTTAAACTAATAATTTTACACTTCTATTTGGATAGCAATCATAGATGAACTATATAGGGAACTAGGCCCTAGAAAGGGTTGCATACCCATACCTATAGTTCACATGAAACTTAGAATAGAAAATATAACTACATGCATAATACACCTTGATCCTATTCAGAAGCAGGTGTGTAGGCAATTTGGAAAACGAATAATGCTTCCAATATGTAGATGATTAGGACAGGGTTGGGGTTGTACATTAAATAAGATTAAAGTTAAATGAAAATGCAAGACCATTATAATAATACCCTAGTTTAGATAAATAAAGCAAAGATAAGAACTTTGAAATATAATTAGAAGGATACCTATTGGATCATCATAGTTCCCAGGGATTTAGGCCAAATTCTAAGGTAATATGTGACTATTTGTTATATGTTTTATACTTCTATCACAACAACCTCAGTGATTATCCAGTAGAGATTAGCAGTGAATAGTGAGTGAATTAGGATCTAAATGAGTCAAGTCTCTGGCCAGAGCATAACCTACTCATGTGTAGATGCTTAACATGTATGGTTAGATGATTACCCATTTTGCACAGGATAATAAATGCCTAAATTTAATGGTTATATGCTTGCCCATTTGGTAAAGGATAATAGATGCCTAACCCATATGCTTATATGATTTTCCATTTGGTAAAGGAATGCCTAACCCTTATGGTTAGATTCTTGCCCATTTGACAAAGGATATCCAATAGGATAAAGTATACCCAAGTTATATTCATAGGCAAACATTAATTGAACAAAAAAAATGTGTGTTTTAGGATAGGATATGGTCCCTATACAAATGTTTGTTATATCTCACCTATATAAGATATAGAACACTTTATGCACCCTCAACCCACTATTCACTTGATGGAGGATGTACCATTAGTTCTACACCCCCAACACAAGATGGATGAAACTCTCTTCTCACTACACTCTATCCCTATACCCATAATGAGTTAATGAATTAAAAAATATAACAATCTCACTCAATCTGTAGTTATTTCCACCTCTAATAGCATTTGATGTAGATAAGGTTATGGTGTCCAATGAATGACAACCATTGCCTAGTATCCCTCACTCAAGATTCTCAACAATAAAAACATTAATATAATAATATAAATATAATACACTTTGCTAATCTTTTGATCATACATTATAGACATCTCACATATATACACTCACACACTCCTTATAGCCATGAAAAAAGAAACATTACAAAGAGTCCCTTGATAGACTTGGTCTACTCCCTACTCTTTTGGAATTATTCATGAATCTATTATTTTCAAGAGACTTCCTTTTAACATCTTTAAAATATTTTATTTAATCCTTTCATAGATGTCCTTTTGAAGATAAAATTATCTTGAAATTTTACAAGATGAGAAAACTAAATGCTCCTAGTCGTTACTTTAGTTTTACAAATGATATGTCTCAAAGTATCACTTAATGTAAGGTGGTGGTTGTGTAACTTATACTTAATAAAAATT
The DNA here is from genome assembly GCA_037957365.1 of Torreya grandis. Classification (NCBI taxonomy): domain Eukaryota; kingdom Viridiplantae; phylum Streptophyta; class Pinopsida; order Cupressales; family Taxaceae; genus Torreya; species Torreya grandis. The sequence continues at coordinate 4,811,912 of JARHVA010000639.1, read as the reverse complement.
AATAGTTAAAAGCAGTCAAAACATAATGCATTATCTCACTAGGTAACCAGAAAATATTTATAAAATAAATCTTATAAATACATAATATACATTTTTTTAATGTGGATGCAATTTATCTTTGTATATGTATAAGACAAAACACATATGTTGTATTAATATCAACCAACCAAAGTCAAGTTTTTTTAAATGAATATTGTAAGAGTATGTGTCTTCTTTATGCCAAAAATTAGAGCACACTATTATTTTTTGATCCCATGATAGTTTCAAAACTGTAACTTAAAGCTTGCAAAATCACCCTAGCAATTTCATCAGTGTAAAAAATTATGCAACTTTAGAGGTCATATCCTTTGATTATGAAATGGAATTGACACATTTATTTTGAAAGTGTATAATTTTTTATGACAATGGAAATATGCAATTAAATTATATTGTTGATGTATGTAATGTGTTATTTATTCCTCTACACAAAAACCTATTGTTAAAAATACCCTTTATTTATAATTATTTATTTATCCTAAGTTTCTTCTATGAATTATAAATTCACATAAATCCAAATTCTATGAGGTGTCATTCACCCCTTTGTTTCCCTTTAGGATTTGGAGGTTATTTTTACAAGTAATCCCTTTTCCTACTTGGCACATATTTCTCTTAACTCTCTAAGGGAATATGCAACAAGTGGCACATACAAAGTAAACTTAGGATAAATAATTTATTATAAATTATTTGTAATCCTAATACAACAACTTAAAAATATATATATTTTTTAGAATCTAACTTATTTCATTTCTCTATTGGAAAATGAGCAAATGCATCACAACCAAAAACATATAAATGCTTTAGATTAGATTTTCTACTACTCCAAACTTTTTCAAAGGTAATATTTAAAACAAATTTAGAAGAATTTCTATTAATTAGATAGACAACACAATAAATAAATTTAGCCTAAAATTTGTAATGCATATTTTTAGCATACAACATACACTTAGCCATTTCAATGATAGTCTTATGTTTACATTCAGTAGCACCATTTTGCTCAAGAGTGTAAGAAATAACTTTTTCATATCTAATACCATGTTGCTTACAATATACAAGAAAATCATTGTTAACATATTTATTTATATTATCAATTCATAATATACATAAATAGAAACTAGATTGTTTTTCAAAAAAGGCATGAAATGCAATAAAAGTGTTTAAAACTTAAACTTTAATTTTCAAGAAGTAAATCTAAACTTTCCTAGTGCAATCATAAAAAAATATTAAATCATACTTAGCACCATTAATAGAAAGAGTTTGCATAATACCTAAGAATCATTATGAATAAATGAAACTTTAAATTAACATGCCAAGATTGATTCTTAAGAAAAGATTCTCTATGAAATTTATCAGTGAAACAACCATTACAAATAGAATTAGTGAAAAAAAATTAGGCAAACCTTGCACCATATTGAGTTTATGCATGAGTGTAATAATTTAGTAAATAATATGTTCTAATATTTCATGCCACAAGTTAGCATCAAAATAAGCAAACAAAGCATGAGTAGAGGAGAAAGAACAGAATCCAGTAAATTTAAATAATTTATCATTATCTAAAAAGGTAGTAACAACAACTTGAAAATATTGCTTGATGGATTTAAAATAATAAGTGTCATTAAATAATTTTACTTTGTATTCATATTTGCATAATTACGGAATAGAAATCAGATTCAATTTCAAATCAAAAATAAGCAAGACATCATGCAATTCATCATTAGGGATTTTAATAGTTTATATGGATTCAACATTATATAAAGCATGATTTACAAGATTAAATGATTGTTAAAATTATATTGTTCCAAAATAGTAAAACAATTGGTATTATATTTCTTATGTTGAGTAACATCATAATCAATAATTTATTCAATAGGAGAAGGACACAAAGCACAAAGAAAAGCAACTCTAATATTAGACTTTTATTTGGTTTGAGTCGTTGTGGTACCAGTGCTAACATTATCTTTGACCATAAGCTTACCATTTTTTAATATCAATCTTTTTATTAAAGCAATGATCTTCATCATACATTTTTTTGTCACAATAATTACACTCTAAGTATATTTTGAGTAGATTTTTGGTTTTTTTTAATTATATATATTATTGGACTTAAAATTTTCTTTGTCATTCTTGTGTTGGTGTTTATAAAAAAATCATGTTTATTAGTCTTAAGACTACCAAATTAAATTAACTTTTATTCTTCTTGACACAACAAAGTACAAAATAAATCAAATGTCAATTGAACAGATAAAGTAGAAACAACTGATTACAAGTGAAAAATTGTAATAAACTATTGAAGAAGACTAAACCAACATTTTTTTTTATGATAATTTGAATTAAATTCAAATCTAAAATTTTAATGCCTAAACTAATTAGTTGAGAATATAAAGAGTGAACTATAGTCAATAAATCATCTATAGTTTTTAAGTCATTATACTTTAAATAAAAAAATTGATCTTGAACTTGAATTTTCTTAGATTCATTCACAACACCATAAATAAATAAAAGTCTATACCAAGATTTTGATGTAAGAGTACAACCATCAATATGTACATGCAATTCAGAGGTCATGGCCATGTCAATCAAACTTAAAACCTCTTCATTTTTTACATACTATTTTTATTGAACTTTGGTAGTAGTAGTCTTTTCATCGATTTTGGGATTTTTGCCATCTGTTATGCACACTAAGTGTTTAACATTGAAGATTTATTTCATATGTGATTTTTATAAATAATAACTAGTGGATGTGAATTTAAATTTTAACAACAATTGAGTTATTGTGCTATGAAAGATCATCTAATATCCAAAATTGAATAGATAAGAAAAATCACTTTAAATTTAAGTAGTGTGGAAGAGAGACAAGAAGGCCAAAAAAATAGACATTGCCAAAATATAAAAAAAGTGACAAGGAAGGTTATAATTTTTTTAAAAAGAAAACACAATTGTACTCTAAATAAACTGTCAAAAAACTTCAAAGAATATAATGAGGAAGAAAAATGACTATTATAAAGGTTGAGATTGAAAGAGATATCAACAGAAAAACTAATTAGAATTTTACATGTTTCCCAAGTTAACAAATAATGAGCAAGATTAAAAAAAAAATTCCAATTTTGCCAAAGGAATATCAATCCCAAAAAATGATAACCTTAAAATTGAAGTGTTTGAAAACAACTCACAATGTAAAAAAATATGTGTTCCCTTTTTGTTTTGCTTAAAACATATATAAAATAAATCAATAATTTTTTTAATAAAAATTTTCGTGTGAATATAAGAAGAAAACAAATGAAGCTTCCTTTTTTTAAGCCAAAACATGCACATTAAAAAAGCACAAAGTGAGTGAGAAAAAAACACATTTATTTTTTGACTTCATTTTGAATTTAAAGGAAAAGAAAATGATGGAATGGAAACTTTAAAATAACATTAATGAAAAAAGGATAGAGCTCTTTGCATAAAAGTGATAGATTTTTTTATTCTTATTATTATGGTAAATAATGTGTCTTATGATTTGAAGGTGTTAAAATAGATACAAGATTGCTGTTAAAACTATATTTGTAAGAAAACGTAAATGCCACTTAAAAAAGAAATGCAACAAAAAAAATGAGTAGGGAAACCAAGCTAAATGCAAGTAAAGAGATAGAGGTAAAGCACTTAAAAATAAATACTATTATCAAATATAATAAATAGCAATGTAATTGATAGAAATCAAAGCAATAGCCTAGAAGAAGAGACATAGAGGTCAAACACCTAAAAATGAGCCACATGCCCAGAATAAATGATGTAAATATAGAAGAGACACTACCTATGAGGCCAAAAAGAAGACAACGGCTAGAATCTAAGGGAAGAACATGCAACATGGTTTAAAAAAGCACGACTTTAAAAAAAAAGGAAATACCATTGAAGCAACGATGTATCTATATGAGATATTGGTCTAAAAAAAATGAAATCAATCAGAAAAAACTCAGAACATAAAGCTTAAGATACAAATTTGTTTTTTTCTATATTTAGCATAAAGCTATGCACTGAACAAAGGAGAAGAAACACCTATTTGAATAATGTTTTCATAACCAGGTATTCATGGAATGAAAAATGATCCTTAGGAGCAACTTGGAAAAGATTGCCAAAAGATTGGATGAAGTATAAATGCTCCTTAGGAGTACAAACTGCACCAACTTGTTAGCAACAAAAAATCAAAAATGATGAAAAAAAATAAATTTGACAAGAGTGTAAGGGTGGGGCCCTTGAAACAAAAATCCAAAAATTCTACCAAATTATGCATGCTCTCAAAACAATGTCAATAAGATGAACCTAGATCTAAAATCATAAAAGAATATGCCAAAATCATTCATGAATAACATTGAAAAAACATAATTTAATGAAAGCAAGAAATAATATTACCTCTTAAGATGCAAACCATAAATGAGACAAGAGCTTTAAAGTATAAAATTTAATGTATCAGAGAAAAACTTACGTAATGTATAAGAAGGCTTCTCACCTAAATTTCCAAAATTACAATTTAGAAGCAAGAGTAATTTGAGAAGAAGAGAGAGCTCCAAGTTTTTAGTGAGAAAATATGAGGAAGGCTCTTTTAATAGAGCAAAAAGAAGAAAATGAGAGTTACAAGTAATCTCATGATTACCTTACAAGTCTCTTTTGTGTGTGCCACTTGTGGCCTATTCTATTAAAGAGTGAAAGGAAGTGTGTGCTAAGTGGAGAAGGAAGTTATTATACGAGTAACCTCAAAATCGTAAAGGAGAACAAAGAGGTGAATGACACCTCATGAAATCTAAATTTAGATGAATCTATAATTCACATAAATAAAAATTACATACATATAAAGGAAATTTAGGATAAATAAATTATTCTAAATAAAGGGTAATCCTAAAACTCCCCCTTAAAATTTATTTAGTGGTTTACAAACAAACAAGAAGGGAGGAAAAACTACTAACTTATATCACTTTTCATACTCCAAAAGATGCAACCAAACATTCAATGCTATTTGCAATTGCATAACTCCACCAATTTAATTAGAACCATGTTTCTAATTGAAACAAGTCATATTATTTATTTTACTTCCTTGATGTGTTGAATTTCTAATGTTTCCCTTGGATTACCTTCTACCATTATAAAATAAAAAAACATCCATAAGCACCAACCAATATTTTTGGATGATCCACAATTTATCATTGATCTAGGATGCTACCACACCAATTACACTATTATTTTTGTTACTTTTTTCATCTATTAAAGTGTAGGCACCCCTTGTACCAAAATTTGAATGAAAGAAGTAGTGAAAGAGCTTATGCAATCTACTAATTAATTACATCTCATAAATAAGGATCAGTGTCATGATCCTCATCCTATACTATACTTCTTGTTGTACTACATTAACACTTATTCCCAAATTGTAAAATATCATGGGTCTAACTAAGGTAAGTCCCTCAAAACTACACCAATTTTTTATGCTTTTAAAATGTGTGTTAGAACCAATCAAGTTTTTTAAGAAGGAGAAGAAATCATGGGAGATCCATAGCCTAATAGTAAGTGAGATTTCTCAAAAATAGGGGTTGATAAAGGTGCAATTAAATTCTAAGTAGAATTTGACACACTTAACTAGGATCGAACTCTACCTAACCCATATCAACCCAATGATCCCAGACCTAATCAAGTTGTAACTAGTCAAATCTTAGTTTTTTCCTAAATTTTTTTGGCCCTACATGATATTTTTAGGTTTGCTTCAAGAGTGCATGTGGAACTATTTTCACTCATTATTAGCAATAAAAAAAACATGAGTAAATCATAATTTAGATGTTTCTCTACAAACTCTTTTTGTCATATTTTAAGAATCTTATTCTTATTTTTGTACATTTCAAATCTACTTCTATTTTTCTTATTTATTTAAAACACATTTGAATTATAAATTCATCATATATGATGTCATATAGTTTTTAAAATCCTAAAGCCATATTATGAACTTGCTCCTCTCCACCACCCCCAAAACACACACACACACACACACACACACACACACACACACACACACCAAAAATTATTTATTTAGGGTCAATATTTAAAATTTATTTTTTTGACATAAAAAGTGAGTAATAAAGAAAGATAAATAAGTTGTATCCACTTAAGATTGGCCATAGTCAAGGATTGCACATGAACACATAAAGCATGCTCAGAGCACCCAAATGCTCATTCGTACATTCTTTATTGTAAATTTTCCTACAACCTAGGCTCCTTGTGGAACTTTGTACTACATTATTGACTGTTGATAGATTTATGACAGATTCATGATAATTAGAATTGAGAAGCCAATGAAAATATTGACAAGTATTATTTTATTAGTTTAAAAATGATCTAATTCAATCCTTATCAATGTACCATGAGCTTTTGATTTAAATGGATGTAAGTAAACATGTGTAAAATACTTTTTGTAACAACCCTGCTGGGTTAGACATAGAAACAAATGAAATTGTTTTTTACTTAAACACATAAACTATAAATAGATTACACCATGAGAATCTATTTAGATATTATATAAAATAATATAAGTGTGACAAATGTAAATGAAACATACTACATCATACATCAATGAACACCATTATCACAAGAAACACATTGTAATATAAGTATAAAAGGTAATTATAAATAGCCATCCATGGTTGGTATAATATATAACCATTGTTGTCAACCCATAGTAAATAGATAATTATAGCTCTTCAAGCTAATGTTTTTTGATAATATATACAATATAATACAATGCTCATAAACAAGATACCAGAGCATGAGTTCCCTAGAGTCTCCAGTATTTGTGGTAATCTCAAGGATCATCTTAAAAGTAGTACTATTGTGAGGTGGGAGAGCATTATTAGAGTGATTTTACACACCAAACATGGACCAATAATCTCTCACACTAATCCCATCAGGAAATGGACATCCCTTCATAGATGAGTAGATAGTGATGGTGCAAGAATCCAAAGAGATAAATAAGTACCTGTGTAATATATGATTTCTAAAACTACACATGTAGTGTATCATACAAAACTTATTCTATTACAAGATATTACAAAAACATATAAATCATACTCATGAAATGATAATGTATCACTAAACATGCTTTGGCCAAAGTTTTAAGAATAATAAATAATAGTGATTGATAGATCAATCAAATTCATACACACCACTTTATCGGATTACCTTCATCTAGCATTGTGATGCTAGTAATCTAATGAATTCAGTCTCACTCCTTATTTAGTATCATCAAAGCAAGTTTGTTCAAATATAATTTAACCATAAGATTCATACAATTTACATCCTACTAGCAATCATATCACATAACATGCTAAGCATAAGAGTAATCAAAGCATACATTTATTCCATCAAACGTATAAATGAATCTAGATATATTAGCTAAATATTTTTACAATCCAAGTATAAAATACATTTAGACTATAGTTCTAACTAAAATATTCTCTATGGCATCCCATAATATCACAGTTTATTGTACATGAGCACACTACTCAATTATGAACCACCGAATTTATAATTTGAAGAAACAAATAACCCATACTCATAAATACTAATCAAACAAGTATGGATTATACCTCTTAGGTATACCCTACGTTTAAAATACATACTAGCATTCCAAAGGAACACAACTTATAGACAGACATCATGATGCATTATTATATGTTATATACGTCTAAACACTTGTACATAATATACTCACCATAAGTACTACACACAAGTATTCATTACTATATGTAAATATAATTCAAAAATTCAATCATATTATTTTTACATTCTATGAGATTGTATTCATATGGTTTATAGCATCATGACCACTGGGTTCTTGTGATTTATTTTTAACAGTCACTAAAACTATAGTTAGAGACACATGATCCATTACCAAGTATAAGTTATATATTCATATGAATATTAAAGTTTATATATATATATATATATATATATATATATATATATATATATATATATATATATATATATATATATATATATATATATATATATGCATTTGTACATATTATTTATTCACATACTATGTATTTCACACATGTATTTAACAATATATAAAAATGTTGGACATCCCCAGTCATCTAAAATTCTAATCAATGACCTAAATGATTTTCAACAACTATTATAATTTCCCTATTAACAATTTATATTAAAGTATTAATATAAATGAATCAAATGTTATATTCAATAAACTATACATATCCACATTCTACCCTTCTTAAGTCAATTTGACACCTAATTCTAATATACAAAAAACTCACATTGTACGAACTTATAAAATCCATGGTTTGGTTGCTGAATTTATAGACTTGAATAATCACCTATTTATTATATTCATTAGGAGACAAAACTTTTAGCCTAAGTTTTTCCAAATTATGTGATAAGTAATACTCAACCATATTCAAATTGACATCCAATTCTAATATAAAAAAACTCGCATTGTATGGACTTATAAAATCCATGGTTCGATTGCTGAATTTATAGACTTGAGTAATCACCTATTTTTATTACTTTCATTGCGAGACAACTTTTAAACCGAGTTTTCCCAAATTAGGTTATATATAATACTCAACCATTGACACTCTAAGAATCTTAGGTAAATCATAGGATAATTCAAAAATCCATAATAAATGGGCTACCTCATTTCCCTCATAATACAATATAACAAGTATAATCCATTCTAATGTTTATATAATATATAAATCAATGGCTCTACACACACACATATAATATCACATGTAAAGCATTTTTTCTAGTACATATATAACACATCCATTTATTACTCAAGTAATAATTTCCCAACATTAGTATTTGTATCCTTATATTTGTTAACACTCTTATCTCCAATTATATATCCTCCTATATAAAGTAGATTTACCCATGTAAAGCCTCCACTTGAATTTTACAAATTTACAAAATACCTCTCAGGCCTTCTTAGTCTAGATATATTATCTCAGTGAATGTTACCATCTTAGTGATATTATATAGCTAATAATTTTTTTACCAATAATGGATATATAAGTTAATAAGTATATATAAACCATAGGTGGTATAACTTAGAATACATATTGAATACTTTAAATATGAAATGTTGTATATTATTCTAAGTTAGAAAATTGGTTGGAATTATTATACTATAATTAATCCTCAAGTGTAAATAATTATTAGTGAATACAACTATTGAGTACCAATTTATTGATATACTTAGATTTACCAAAAATCTGTAGAAGTATATTAAGTATAATCCTCTTAGAAATTACACTTCAAATTCTTACCATAAGTACTAGATTACCTCATGATAATTACATAAGGATATACTTACTATGGCTACCATTAGGGAATGGATATTAAAGTGAATCAAATTGTAATATTCCTCCCTTCAAGTATAATAATATTAAAATAATCATTAGAGTATATATGTCACTTGATAAACATGTTACTAGTTTACTCATATTTCACAATCTAAATACCTAGCCATTTATCATATTTAAATAGTCTACCATATATATAAATTCCACCATTTATTATATAAATATTATCATCCATTTATTAGATTTATATACTCAAAGATTTATACATCTAAACTCAGTGCTTATCTACATATACCAATATTCCAAATTAAATCACTTAACCTCCCATAAATACAACATTAATCGAAATTCACCTAATGTATGGATCATAACACTTCATTTATGATTCATTACCTATTATTTATATTACTACACTTTAACTATGAATCACTTCCTTATGATTTAAGTCACTACAATGGATATCTAAGTCTCTACAATGGATATCTAAGTTGCTATAATAATGATACAGGTCACTTCAGTTAATATATTTTCTCATATATAAATCATTGTAAGGAATAAGTATGGTTTGATAAATTTTATATAAGTAAATTATTATCACAATATTAAAAATTATATGTATGGAATTATCATTGTCATCAATACAATATGTAATTAATATATACTGTTTGCCATTTTTGTCCCATATTTAAAGCTTTACATGGTTTGATGGAATGAGTAGACCAAAGGATTGAAATAGGTCTAAAGTTACAAAGAGGATCTAAGTAGGTTCTCATGTGTTTCGAGAATCTAGGAACATGAACCAAGTTGAAAAATCCTTATAAATTCATCATAACCATGGAAGGGTGATCAAATGATGAATTTGGCAAGTTTTAGGACTAGAACATCACCAAGACATCATGAAGACAACAAAAAACTAGTTGAATTATGTATTTTATAAATACACCTCACAAATCCTCATGAGCCAAAGTATTTTAGCACCATGAAGTTATTTGTGCCAAGAACATCCTCTAAAAGCTTCATACCTTAACGAGTTTTATATCTTGAGTTATAAACATTCAAAGTTAAACCTACATAATGGAACATTCATGTAGATGTCAAAATAAAGATAAAAATTTATCTACTAGGTTTCAAGGATTGACTGTTGCATAGATATCAATGACGATCATGTGGATGTCAAATGACCAACAAGTAAACATCAAATTTAAACCACAATAAATAATTGTTAAGGTTCAAAAATCTTAATGATGGTCACACAAACATAAAAAAAAAATTCACAGACATTAATTATGGGAATGCAAACATCAAAGTTGGACCTCATGAGTTAGACATTTGAGTTCAAATGGTGGGTCTAGGCAAACTCGATGGTGCGAGTAAAAGTCAACATGTCAAAATATCTTTGTGTCATGAAATTATTAAACTATGTTCATTCATACCAAGGTTATCAATAGTTTGTAAGAGGTCAAAAGGGGTCAAGATATAACTATGAGGATATATGAGGCCAATGGGAGGAAAGATAGGTTGGAGCATTTTGATTGCCTTGAGCAATTTTTGATGGACAAAGTCGAACTAGAAGTTGAACTAAGGACCAATTTTTGATGGAAGCCAATAAGGTCTTGTAGGGTCATCTCATCACCATTAAGGCTCATTCAATTTACATGGAACAGACACAACCATGTAGTTAGGCATCAAAAACATAAAGGGATGCAATTAAAGCTAAATATGGATCTATGATTTGACATTTTATATCTTGTAGGGTCCATTCTGTGACTATATTCACCATTATTAAAAGAAAAAATCATGCATATGGTAAGTTATCAGTTCTTAAAAGGACATAATGGGTCTATTTGAACCTATTTGGATCAAGAAAGAAGCTATGTATTCTATAGGTTTACATTGACATGAAGACTATAGGAAAACCAATAATATTAGATTAGTTTTCTGCCTATAGAATGGAATTATGATCCAAACATAGAGATATAGAAAATATATGATTAATGTAAAGGGTCTCATCTATCAATGTGGATCTATCATAAACAAAATAGGTACTAACTACCATTCATGGCATGGCTCTATCTTATTTTGTGATTTAAGGATTTGATCCTCATGAATAAGTCAAGTGGGCTTGGGGTCCTAAGGTGGTGAACTGGTGGCTAGAGAATTAGTTGAGGCATTGATTCCATTTAAATGAATTTTTTCATCATGGATAATAAACCCTTGTCTTATAGTGGGATCTCTTAGATAATGAAAGGAGCTCAAGGACTGTTGGAACAAAAGGAGGTTGGCTTGTTGATAAGGATTAATCTTGATTGGAAAAAGGCATGGGTAAAAAAAAGAATCAATGAACTTCCACCTCACTTCTTAATCATGAAGAATTTTTATCCATTCTCCTATGCATGTTCCCCATATATTTTATTTCTCCTTTTTTCTATATAGAGAAGATTTGGAGCTTGAAAAATGATCCCTCTTTTCCCTCTCTTGGGTATGACTAGACTCTACCAAGATTGAGCTTGTAACCTCTTGAGATGAATACAAGACTATTTTTAGATTTTATTGTTCTATTATAGTGTGTAAATGTTAGTTTGATTTGGATAAGTGGTAGAAATCTCTCACTTGTCAAGTCCTAATCCCACCTAATTACTAGTTGATCTTGCTATGTAGGTCATGTTTAGTGTTTTATGTCATTTGATTCAGGATCACATGTGGATATTTTGATAGTTAGTGTCTTGCATTAGACCTCTCCATCACTTCCCTCAAATTTTGATCATTTGGTGAATCTTTTCATGAAATACTGATGCATGATAGATACTTGGAGTCCTAGATCTAGCCTTTTACTAGTCTCATTAGTGTTAAATAAGAGCTCAAATGGAGTGGATCAACCATCTTTTAGGTGCATCACCATTGTTAGCTTAGGTTTCCATTTCAATTTATCTCTCTCCCTTTTTTCCTAGATATTAATAGGTTTTAGTAGTGGAAATGAGCTAAAATGATGCATCTAAGGAGTTAGCCTCGTTAAAAAACCTTGGAGTCTAACCTTGTTATAGGCGACCCATAACCTAGGGTCAGTCCCATGTTGGATTAGATTTGGGTAAAAGACTTGAACAAGCCCTTGCCTATCTATGGTATAATATAAACCTATATTAATTATGGCACACTCGATGGGACAAAGGTTCAAAAGAGTGGGAAGATTTTGGTGTGTGCTTCCTCTGATCAACATTTGGAAGCAAGCAAGTTAGCACCAATGGAGACTCCAAATCAAAGCTTTTGGTTATGAACAAACCAAGTATGATTCATTGAATATTTTCAATAAATTCTTACATCTCATTTGACATGTGAGGTTAATATGAACAACTATGGTGAATATCCCTATTATCCACCTCCTTATAAATAGTTTCAATAGGATCCTCATGATCCATATGGGCCTAATCAGCCCTACCAAGAGTCCTATCATAACTATGACAAGCCTTGTCAATTTTATCATGATCTTTATTATCAAGGACATGTATCTTACCTTCATTATGACCCTTATCATTCCTACTATAATCTATATCAATCATACATGCAAGGGTATTTCCTTGATCCTCCTTGTCAACATCAAGCCCATCATAATCTCATCCCTTACCAACCCTATCATGATCCATCCATACCTACACTTAAGTAAACTTTATTGAGCCTTAAAAATCATGCACTAAAATTTTACTCACAAAAATATTATGGCCAAGTTTTCCCTACTCATCAGATCCATCATGTGAAAAGGTCATTACATCAAGTGAAAGAAGAATGGACACCTTTTGAGAGAGCAAATTGAAAGAATATCACTTGTGTGATGATGGATGCAAGTGGTTACATTCAGATCATTGAATATAAGTTAAAAATTCTTGAGTAATATTAGGTCCAACCTCACCAACCTTGTGTGTATTCATATACGCCACCTTAACCTTCATATAGGTCACCCATCCTTCCCCAAGAGACCATTCTAAGTTATTCATGTGTTCTTCAAACCTTCCCTTCTTATAATTCTATCCAAGAGAGATATCAAAGAAAGAAGGATATTGTTGTGGAACAACCTACTATTGAGATCCAATACTCTATTCTTCTTCAATAACCCCTTAATAAGTCCTTCAAGGTTCCAATCTAGAATCAAGTGGTGAATTCATGGGGTAGGAAAAATGAGACAAATCTAGATTTGAAAACCCAACTTAAAAGAGGATATAAACCTATGCAAACCTTTCTCATCACTCCTCAAGAGTCTTATTGTGTTCCTTATCTTCATGAATCCACTGACCACCTTAAGGAGAATATATTCTAAGAGAATATAGAGAGGCAAATCAAAGAAATGGAGTTGAAGATAAGGTAAGAAGAGGATAACTAGAATCAAAAGGGTAAATAAGATCCTTTATCTTTTCCATCTTGGAACCAAATTATGCAGCCAAGCAAACACAAAGCTACTCAACCCCCAACCCTCCCTCCTCAAGAATCTACATCATTTCCATCTTGAAAATCCATCCAGAGCAGTATGGAAAAGGAGGACATGATTATCAAAGATAAATAGTTGGACCAAGGAGATGTCACATATATCTCATCTCTCTTGGATTCATCCCAATAATATCCTATGCCACTATTTGAGGAGGTAAGCAGTGAACTCCATGTTGAACTCATAACTGATAATGATGGATTGTCAGAGTGAGAAAAAGAGATCATTATTGGAGTGCTACTTGGAAAGAGAAAGAATGTTTTATTCTTTCATATTGTCATATAAGATGAGTTACAGTATCAAGTTCAAGTTGGAGATGAGATCCAATGGGAAGAAGTCTCAGATGTGCTTCGAGAGGTTATTTATCAAGATCCTATTGATCACATATCAACTATCCAAAATAAAGCATTGGAAGAAGATCTTATGGTAGATGGTATAGATCAAGAACAAGCTCATATTTCTTTGAAAGGTAGCTATGAAGACAACTCACATCAAGCCATTGCTGAGGTAGAGAGCATTCCTGAAGAAGAAGACCATTGACAACAACTATACCATGATTTCATGAATGAGATTTATGAACTTAAGATGGTAAAATTAGACGAGGAGATAGTACAATAATTTGAATCTTCATCTCAAGATTCCATTGATGTTTTGGAGCTTTAAGAAGATAATGCTACTCAAGGCATGTCCAAGAAAAATGAGAACATTAGTCTTGATGTGGGAGACCTCCATAAGAGATTGGTATAAATGGTAACCATGGCTGAGTTTGAGATATCTCTTATTAAAAAGGATCAAGATACCCTTCAAAATGATCTTATCTAATTTAATCAAAGTGAAGAATATAAAGATGATTGGTAGATGCAAATGAAGCTCTTTCAAGAGCTTGAATATTTTTGTCAAATTGAGGATCAAGTGGTTGAGAAGGTGGACAAAGAGTTTCCCATGGAGGAAAAGGACCAAGATTGTATATATTATATAGAGCTCCTAGATGAGCTTGTAGTCAAGAAGAAGCCCAATCTTACTAAGGACACTATGGAAATCAAGAAGGTATGCCCTATTGAACCACCATTAGAAGTCATAGTTAAGGAGCCATATGAAGAAGTCAATACTATCTAGATGCACATAGCTGACTTATTTGGAGCTACTTAGTTCTCATTAAAAATCATTTTAAATAAGTTGACTGATGCAATAAAGAAGAAGTAGACATAAAAACCAATGGTTAAGGAGTTGCATGCCTCATTCAATTTCACATCTCATGAGGCAAGAAGGTTTTCAAACTTTCCTTTTGATCTAGGAGGAAAGGTCAATGTGTTGGAACAGAGAAGAGACTCCATGTGCAATGGATTAGACAAGGCTAATGGTCTAGGTTATATTACATAGACATGCATGCAAGACCTCTGAATCTCCAAATATGTTGGCCAATTTTGACCCACTTTTAAAGCTTTTGCATGGTTTGATGGAATGAGTGGACCAAAGGCTTGAAATAGCTCTATTTATACAAAGAAGAAGATCTAAGTAGGTTCTCATCTATTTCAATCATTTAGAAGCATGAACCATGTTTTGAAATACTTATAAATTTTATATAACCTTGAAAGGATGATCAAAGGATAAATTTGGCATGTTTAAGGACCAGATCATTACCAGGACATCATGAAGAAATAAGCAAACCCTTTCATTTTGCATTTAATAAGTGCACCTCATAAAGCCTTATGAGCTAAAGGATTGTAATGCCATAAATTTATTTGTGCCAAGAACATCCTCTGAACATTTCATGCCTTGGTGAGTTCTCTAGCTCGAGTTATAAGCATTCAAATTTGAACCTAGAGAATGAAACATTTATGCAAATGTTAAAATAAAGCTCAACATTTATGTAATAGGGTCCAAGGATTGATAGTCATGAAAATGTAAATGATGTTCGCATGGATGTGAAATGATAAGTGCACGGATGTCAAATTTAGGCCACAACAAGTAAACATTAGGGTTTTAAAATCCTAATGACAATCATGCAAATGTCAAAAATATTCACACATATGCCAAATATAGGCACGTAGATGTCAAAGTTGGGCTTCATGAGTTAGAATTTTGATTTCAAATGGTGGGTCTAGGTAAATCTAATGGCATTATTTCATTTGTACATCTCGATCCACTAGTGCGAGTAAACATCAAAATGTCAAAGGATCTTCATGGTAGGAAATCAATGGATCGCATCATTCATACCAAAGAGATCAATAATGCATAAGAGATCAAAAGGGAGTTAAGATCTGATTACAAGGATCTATGAGGCCAATGGGAGGAAAGATAGGTTAGAGCATTTTGATTTACCTAAATAATTTTTGATGGATAAATTCAAATCGAGGACTAGTTTTGGATGGAAGCAAATAAGGTCTTGCAGGGTCATCCCATCACCATTAAAGCTCATTCAAATATTATGGATCAGACATAACCATGTATTCATGCATCAAGAACATAAAAGTATGCCATTAAATATAAATATGGACCTTTTGTTTGACATTTTATAGCTTATATGGTTCATTCTATGACTGTGTTTGCCATTCTTAAAAAAATCCATGCATATCGTGGTTCTCAGTTCTTGAAAGGACATAAGGGATCCATTTGAACCTATTTAAATCAAGAAAGAGGCAATGTACTCTATAGGTTTACATCAATGTGAATACTATAGGAAAACTAATAATCTTATATTGGGTTTTTGCCTATAGAATTGACCTATGATACAAACATGGAGATAGAGAAAATATGTGATTAATGCAAAGGGTCTCATCTATCAACATAACTCTTTCATTGATAAAATAAGTAATAATCACCATTCATGGCATGGATATATAATTTTCAAGATTTGATAATTTTATCCTCATGAATACGTCAACTGGGATTGGGGTCCTAATGTGGTGAACTGGTGGTTAGAGAAGTAGTTGAGGCATTGATTCTATTCAAATGAAGTTTGTCATCATTTATAACAAACCATTGTTTTCTAGTGGGATCTCTCAGCCAATGAAAGTAGATTGAGGACTAATGGAACAAAAAGAGGTTGGATTGTTGATATGGATTAATCCTTATTAGAGATAGGCATGCATAAAGGAAAAGAATCAATGAACTGCCACCTCACTTCTTGGTCATGATGACTCTTTCTCCACTCTCCTATGCATGTTCCCCATCTATTTTATTTCTCCTTTCCTAAAATATATTGAGGCTTTAGAGCCTAAAAAATGATCCCTCTATTCCCTCTATAGGTCATGATTGGACTCTTCCAAGATTGAGATTATAAGCTCTTGATATGAATACCAAACTATTTTTAGATTTCATTGTTTTGGTATAGTGTGTACATGTTAGTTTGATTTACACGTGGTAGAAATCTCTCACTTGTCAATTCTTGATCTCACTTAGTTACTAGTTGATCTTGTTATGCAGGTCATATTTAGTTTTATATGTCATGTGATTGAGGCTCATAAGTGGATACTTTTACTGGTCAGTGTCTTTCATTAAACCTCTCCATCACTTCCCTTATCTTTTGATCATTTGGTGAATGTCTATATGAAATATTGATGGATGAAAGATACTTGAAGTCTTATATCTAGTATTTTTCTTATCTCATTAGTTTTAAATAAGATCTCAAATGGAGTGGATCAACTATATTTTAGGTGTATCACCATTGTTATCTTAGGTTTCCCTTTTAAGTTATCTCTCTTTCCCTTTTCCCTAGTCATTAGTAGGCTTTAGTAGTGGAAATGAGCTAAAATGATGCATCTAAGGAACTAGCCTCATTAAAAATCTTATAGGTCTGACCATATTATAGGTGATCCATAGCCTAGGGTCAGTCCCATGTTAGAATAGATTTGGGTAGAGGACCAAAATAATATCTTGCCTAGCTAGAGTGCAATCTAAACCTCCAACATGTACAATGGCCTAGAAATAAATTATTACTATAATTCAAATCACCTTTTTTATACAAGATCACTGTACATTTTATAGAATTATTGTGTATCCTAATAGTTTGATATAAATATATATCTAGTATGTAAGTGTTTGCATAATATTCAACAACCATATTAAAATTTCATTCAAACCGTTCACATAATCACGAAAAACTTAATTACAATGACTACCTCTCATTCATGTCCTATAATTATTTGGTTTTAGGGTGATATTATTCTTTTTTTGGATATCATCTTCACTCTCTATTGCCTTCCTCTTTCTTCTATGTGGAACGCATCATCACCCTCTTGAATACCTTTTTTTCTAGCATATTTATCCTTATTCTCTTTTTAAGAGAAAAGGGTGTAGCTTTTATTTTTTATTTTGTTTTTATTTATTATTTTTATGAATTATTTATTTATATTTTTTCCCTAAATTTAGACCTTTCTCTCTTTTATTTATTTATTTATTGTTTATTATTTATATTTTTTCTATTTTTCTCTTAATAAGAAATTTATAAGTTTTTATTCATTTTTAGATTAATTATAAAAATTCATAATTTCACTAACTAGCATCCTCCTAATTCCATATTCATTTAATTATAAATTCAAAAATATATAAACTCAATTTTTAATCTATTTAAACAAATCATGTTTCTAACAGCCTTAAATGGACATACTTGCAAGTCACGCAAGGTAAATTTCATAGAACCATCAAACTATGCTAGCAACCATATTAAAGCGGCTAATGCAAGCAGTATAAACACACTATGTTACCTATTTAATTATGTATTATAACATGTGCTAACTACTATAATGTGTGTAGGGTTTTAGTTGGTTTCTCTATCACCCTCTAACATCTCTATCCATGTCACCCTCTCTGATGATGCTCTCCCTCCATCACACTATGAAGGTTGAGTTCTCCTACATCAAAATCATAACAAGAAGGTAGTTAGACTATAACAACAAGATATACATTCATTATAACATATGACTGGAATAAAAAAATCATCGTAATCATAATGTAAAAATTTACTATAGCTACCTCATAGCAATGTAACCAAAGCAATATTAAAATACCCCATAACAACATATATCTCAAAGCTTAGTTAAAAATAACCAAATATCATTTGTTAATTATAAATATCCATGAATAATCAAATAATTTACTTAGCGAGGAATCAAGATGTAACATCCTTCTCCCTACATCTAGTCATCATTTTGGATGACGATTATTCAAACATAAGTTCTAAATTAAAAATATTGTTTGGTCAAAAAATAAAATAGTATAATACTATCTAATTAAGAAAATAAATGTGAAATTTTCATAAAGAATTCATCATAGTTCCACCAAATAGTACTATTCTCAAAATATTGGCTCTACAAGACCATGTGATGTGACATTTTTCTATTATGCAACAAATTTTTTGAGTGTCACTTTGATTAATTCTATCATGACCATTCCAAGGTCTAGAACTAGTAAGACAAGCCTATATACTATAGAACTAACCAATTCTAACACCTTAAAGGGTTCCACATATCTCAATGAAATTTTTACTAACTTTCCAAAAGCACATGAGATCATCATAACAACAAAAAATAAATGGCTTGGGAGAGTTCCATAAAATCTTTCAGCTCCTCTACACATCTCTCTAACCTAAAGAGTGTTTGTTTTATTCTAGAGAAATGTATTTAAGAAAATTGGCAAGAATGATGTGTATAATTTAATACTATCACTACTCCACATAACTCTTGATAAGTATAGCATGTCAACACTACCACTACTCCATGGAGCTCTTGACAAGTATGATGATGAGTAAGAATTGGAAATACTACATTTTCAATGTATATGAAATTAAGGAATAAATGTTTTACCATATACATGCATATGAACATATGACTGAATTTGATAAGTTAATCTATCAAATCCTAAATTTGACAAGTCCATCTATCAAATCGAAACTTGATAACTACCTGAGTCAATGTGATACTAAGTAGGATCCACTCCTATCACTTAGAACTCACGTTTCTAATTCATCACTCATCCCTTGGGTCTCTATGACCTAATGATCTTGAAAATGTGCACAAGGTTCAATGAATCATAAATATATATTAGTAGATCATAAAAAACAATAATATATGATAAATAATTCTAGGTGTACCAACATACATATAATAAAAATCACATAATCATTCTATAAGTGTATTAAGTTGTCACTAGCCAAACATAACTAATATCATATTTCACAGCTTAACCTATAGTGTTATATTCATAGATAAGATGAAATAATGTTAAAATTAACATAACATACAAAGGCAAAGGATCACACTATCCTTGCAACCTTATACAGGTAATAAGTGTGACAATGTCTCCTTACTTATTCAACTAGTATTCAACAAGTTAAAAATTTATCTAAACCGTTAGATTGACAAGATGTTTTGTACATCTTATGCACTAATCACTCTTGGTGAAAGGTACATATGAACTCTTCAAAACAACATGCATTAATAAAAAATAGAATAATATCAATCAAATCAAGGGTATATAATAACATAAAAAATTATAATCAACTTATAATTCTCAAACAAGAGCTAATATAAATTCAAGGTTTCCACTCCACATGGTTAAAGTTCACAAGATTAGATAAAGTAGCACTAGAAAGTGTAACTCAAAAATGTCACAAGAGAAAGTAGTGAACTAGCATCTCACCAACAAAACTCTTAAATACCCTCACATAGTATAAATAAAACATCACAACCCAAGTTGTCAAAATCACTTCACACTTACCAAATATTTAAGTGTAGTATCACAATATATTTCCATGATCTGAAGGAAAATATTAACCACATAAATGCATCAATCTATCCAATCCTACCACTTCCCTATCAACTAGAATTAGAAGACATTATCTCACAAACTTAAGGGAATAAATTCAAAACAACATTTTAGAAACAAATTACAACATCATGAAAATAAGAATCCTCTTAGGGGCTTATAATGATGTCAAAAGAAAGTGAGGGAGTGACAATTCACCTCTATGACCACTATGAGATATGAAACTTCTTCATACATAATATAAGGGTGCCAATCCATAAACAAACTCAAAACACAAAGGAATTCTCAACCAAGACATTTTCACTCTATTATTGGAAAATTCCCACCGCTCTAGGTAGTACCAAACTAAAAATGGTCTTATAATATTTCCCACTCCTAGGATTTGTGTATATAAGACACAAAACTAATGCATAAATATTTAAGTGAGAAGCATCCCATGATTTTTAAACACTCACAACACAAAACATAAATGATAGAGGTAACTTGATTACCCAAAAAGATGTAATTACTCTCAAGGTTTTCAACCTAAATGATTAAAATATGGTAGGAAAATCTTATTCACAACTCATGAACTATGTTAATCTCTCATCTACCAAACATAGATTACAAATAACACCATCAAGACACTGAATAAACCAACCCTTTAATAACTCTAAGAGGGTATGAATGGTACAAATGCTCCTAAGGGTATAAACTCACTATACCACACACATTCGCAATTATCCTTTCTATTAAATAGAAGGATACAAAAATGATAATGGACTCATTAGGTCCTAGAGTTTGAGTAACATCTCTGATACCACATGTAACAACCCTACTAGATTAGACATAGAAATCTGTGATTTTTTTAAACTTAAACACATACTATAAATAGATTACACCACAAGAATATATTTAGAAATTATATAAAATAATCTAAGTTTGATAACTATAAATGAAGCATACTACATCATGCTTGACTAATCACCATTATCACAAGAAACACATCATAATAAATTATAGAGGGTAATTATGAATAACCAACGATAACCGATACAATATATAACCATTGTTGTCAATTGATAGTAAATAGGTAATTATAGCTCTTCAAGATAATGTTTCCAATAATAAATACAATATAATACAATGCTCATAAATAATACACTTGGCTCCCTGGAGCATGGGTTCCATGAACTCTTTAGTATATGTCACAATTTCAAGTGTCATATCAAAAGTAGTACTAATGTGGGAGGGAGAGCATCATTCGAGTGTTTTTTCACACCAACCACAGACTAAAAATCTCCCACACTAACTCCATCAAGAAATGATCCTCCCTTCATAGCTGAGTAGATAGTGATGTGAGGGAATCTAGAGAGACAAGCAAGTACCCATGTGTTGTATGATTTTGAAAACTAAACATGCAGTGTATCACAAACAACCCATTCTATTATAAGATATCACACAAACATATAAATCATACTCATGAAATGTTAATGTCTCACTAAGCATGCTTAGGCTAATGTTTTAAGAATAATAAATAACAATGATCTATAGATCAATCAAATTTATACACACCACTTGGTTGGATTGCCTTTATCTGTTATTGTGATGCTAGTAATCTAGTGAATTCACTCACTCCTTACTCAGTATCAACAAAGTGAGTTTGGTCAAACATGATTTAACCATAAGATTCATATAATTTACATCCTATAATAAATCATATCACATAACATGCTAAACATATGAGTAATCAAAGCATACATTTATTTCATCAAACATATGAATGAATCTATACATATTAATTATAGTTTTGTACCATCCAGGTATAACATACATTTAGATTATATTTTTAAATAAAATATTTTTTATGACATCCCATAATATCATAGTTTATTGCACATAAGCACACAACTCAATTATGAACTAACAAACTTATAGTTGTAAGAAACAAGTAACCCATACTCATAACTACTAATCAAACAAGTACAAATTAAACCTTCCAAGAATACCCCACATTTAAATTGCATACTAGCATTCAAAATGAACATAACTTATAGGCACATATCATGATGCCTTATTATATGATATATATGTCTAAACACTTATACATAATATACTTGCCATATGTACTACACACAAGTATTTATTACTGTATGTAAATATATTTTAATAGTTTAGTCATAGTCCTTCTACATTCTATGAGACTATATTCATATGGTTTATATTTTCATGACTGCTAGGTTCCTGTGATTTATTTTTAACATTCACTAAAACTATAGTTACAGGCACATGAGCCATTACCAAGTATAAGTTATATATTCATATGAATATGCATGTTCATATATATAGATACAATTCCTATACATATGCATTTGTACATATTAGTTATTCACATACTATGTATCACACACATGTATTTAACAATATATTATAATGGTAAACATCCCCAGTCATCTAAAATTCTAATCAATGATCTAAATGATTTTTATAATTTTTTATAATTTCCCTATTGACAATTTATATTAAAGTATTAATATAAATGAATCGAATGTTATAGTTAATAAACTATACATATCCACATTCTACACTTCTTAAGTCAAATTGACATCCAATTCTAATATACAAAAACTCACATTATATGGACTTATAAAATCCATGGTTCAATTGGTGAATTCACAAACTTGAGTAATCACCTATTTATTATTTTCATTGGGAGCCGAAACTTTTAGATTGAGTTTTCCCAAATTAGGTGATAAGTAATACTCAACCATTGACACTCTAAATGTCTTAGGAAGATCATAGGATAACTCAAATATCCATAATAAATGGCCTACTGTGTTTCCCTCATTATTTAGTATAATAGATATAAACCAATATAATGTTAATATAATATATAAACCAATGGATCTACACATACACGCACCCACCCACCCACCCACACACACACACACACACACACACACAAATCAATGGATTTATATAAGAGGATATATAATTGGAGATAAGAACATTAACAAATACATGGGTATGAATACTGATACTGAGAAATTATTACTTGAGCAAAAAAATGGATGTGTTATATATGTTCTAGAAAACAATACTTTACATGCGATATATATATTGCATTATATATGCAATATATATATATATATATATATATATATATATATATATATATATTGCATGTAAAGTATTGTTTTCTAGAACATATATAACACATCCATTTATTGCCCAATGAATAATTTCTTAGCATTAGTATTCGTATCCATATATTTGATAATGTTCTTATCTCCAATTATATATCCTCCTATATAAAGCGAATTTACCCATGTGAAGCCTCCACCTGAATTCTATGAAGTTAAAAAATACCTATCATGACTTTTTAGTCCAAAGATATTATCTAAATCAATATTACAATCTCAGTGATATTATATAGTGAATACATTTTCGATAATAATGGATATGTAAGTTAATAAGTATATATGAACCATATGTGGTATAACTTAAAATAAATAATTAATAATCCATATATAAAACATTGTACATTCTTCTAAGTCAGGTAATTGGTTGTCATTATTATACTACAATTAATCCTCAAGTGTAACTAATTATTAGTGAATATGATTTTCGAGTACCAGTTTATTGATATACTTAGATTTACCCAAAATATGTATAAGTGTATTATGTATAATCCTCTTATAAATTATACTTCAATTTCTTACCACAAGAAATAGATTACGTAATGATAATTACATAAAGATATAATTACTACAGATACCATTAAGGAATGGCTTTTCTAGTGAATTAAATTGTAATATTCCTCGCTTCAAGTATAATAATATTAAAATAGTCATTAGAGTATATATGGCACTCGATAAACATTTTACCAATTTACTCATATTCCACTATCTAAATACCCAACAATTTATTATATTTAAATACTCATCCACACACACACACACACACACACACACACACACACACACACACACACACACACACACACACACACACACACACATGCGCATACACTCTTCAATTTAATATGTAAATATACTTATCCATTTATTATGTTTATATACTCATTGATTTAGTTTGTTTATATATTCAATGATTTAGTATGTTTATATGATCAATGATTTATACATTTAAACTTCAGTGCTTATCTACATATGACAATATTCCAAATAAAATCACCTAGCCTACTATAACTACAACATTAATCAAAAGTCACCCAATATATGGACCATTGTACTTCAATTATGATTTGCTATCTATTAATTAAATTAATACACTTTAACTGTGAATCACTACCCTATGATTTAATTTGTCGAAATGGATATCTAAGTCAATGCAATGGATATCTAAGTCATTGCAATAATGATGCATGTGGCTATAGTTAATATATTTTCTCAGATATAAATCATTGTAAGGAATAAGTATGGTTTTTTAAATTCCAGGTTTAACATAGCTTCCAATCAAACATAGATTATTTATTTTCTATAAGTACAATATTATCACAATATCAATGATTATATACATGGCATTATCATTCTCATCAATACAATATGTAAAGAATATGTACAATGGCCTAGAAATAAATGACTGGTATAATTGAAATCAACATTTTTATACAAGATCATTGTAGATTTTATAGAATTATTGTTTATCCTAATAGTTTGATAAATATACATATATATCAGGTTTTGAGGTGTTTGCATAATCTTCAATAGACATATTAAAAGTTCATTCAAACCATTCACATAATCATAAAGAACTTAATTACAATGCTTACCTCTCATTTCTATCCTGGATTTTTTTGGTTTTGGGATGATCTTTTTTGTTGCTTGGCTATCAGCGTCACTCTTTGTTGCCTTCCTCTTTACTCTATGTGGAACACCTCACCCCCCTCCTAAATACCTTTTTTTCTATCATATTTATCCTTATTCTCTTTTTAAGAGAAAAGGGCGTAGCTTTTATTTTTATCTTTTCCTTTTTATTTTGGTTTTCTTTATTATTTTTACGAATTCTTTATTTTTAATTTTTTCCTAAATTTAGACCTCTCTCTTTTTTATTTATTTTATTTTTTATTTTTTATTTTCTTTTTTCCATTTTTTTCTCAATAGTAAATTTCTATGTTTTTATTCATTTTTAGATTAATTATAAAAATCCATATTTTCACTAATTAGCATCCTCCTAATACCATAGCAGTTTAATGATAAATTCATAAATCAATAATCTTGATTTTTAATCTAATTAAAAAAATAATGTTTCTAACAACCTTAAATAGATATATTTGTAAGTCACGTAAGGAAAATTTCATAGAACCATCAAACTATGCTAACAACCATGTTAAACTAGCTAATGTAAGTGGTAATAAACACACTATGTTACCCATTTCATTATGCATTCTAACATGGGATAACTATTGTGGTGTGTGCAAAGTTATATCAAGTTTCTCTATCATCTTTTGACATCTCCATCTACATCACCCTCCTTGAGGATGATCTCTCTCCATCACACTCTGAGGGTTGGGTTCTCCTACATCAAACTCACAATAAGTAGGTAGTTAAACCATAATAACATGATATACATTCATCAAATATATGACTAAAATAATAAATCTTTATGATAATAATGTAAAAATGCACTACAACTAGCTCATAGCAATGTAACCAAAATAATATTCAACTGTCCCATAACAACATATATCTCAAAGCTTAGCTAAAAATAACCAAATCACATTTTCAACTATAAATTTCCATGGATAATCAAATAGTTTATTTAGAAAGAAATTAGGATGTAACAGCTCTATTACATCATGTATCTATTAGGGCTCATATATTACTTGTTTTTACATCATGTGCAAAGTCTAAGTGGCATGTCATGTTTTTAAGGTTAATTTAGCCTAACACTATTTATTTTCATATATTTCTCATCCAATTCTATCACATCAAGAAAATAGGGTACCCCCAAATCCCCCTTATCAATTTCATAAATATTTATTTTAGAATTAAAAATGGAGGCAAGCAAGTGAGTAAAATGTGATATTTATGTTGTACTTGCATGTCTTGTCAAATGTTATACTATTTAATCAGATCATTTGAATGGTTGTAATAGTTAACCAAGGTTGTGATAGTCATAGATCTATAATCATAGATTTTTTCTACTTGCATCAAGTGGAAAAAATGATATTTAAATGATATGTTCAAACACAACTCAAAACCCTTAAGACAAACCTAAAAAGGATAATGTTTAGAGAAACTAATTCAGCAATATCTATTTTAATTTTATGTACATTTTATGATTATTAAGCATGTGTGGTCATATTATATGGATAAATTTACCTGCCCATTATATCTTTTTGGTAAAATAATATTCATGTAGATACATTTTTCTGGACCTCCTTATAGAAAAAAGACATATTAAGGGATATGTTGCATAAATATTTTTAGAAAGACAATGTTTTTAATATCAATTTTAATTGAGACTCAACATAGAGGCATTAAAAATAAACTAATTACATGGTACATTGTACTGCCCAAATGTACATTCCAATTTACATACGTTGATAGGTTGGCCATCAATTCTAGAAAAGGAAAAAAGATTTTACTCTAACATCATAAAGTGGTCAAGTCATTTGAGCATGTGGTGATCCCCATATTGTTATTTGGATAATGTAAACCAAACATGGGATTAAATGCATGGGCCCCAGCTTGGGGATGTTCTATCATATTAAATTCACGACACGTGAGCCACATAGAAGAAGTTAACCAATCCACCAAAGATCACCAAAATACAGAGCAATCATGGCCATCACTGGGAGCATAGATGTTGAGAATGCCAATTGAATGGCCATTAATGTCAATATCTAGAGACTAATTCTTTCATATTCAGATGTTTTTTTGCCTCTATTTAGACCTATCCTTTCAAAATTTAATTAAAAATGCTAGATACCTCTTTCAAATAGTGCCTCAAGGTGGTAGATAGTCAAGTATCCAAAGGCACCCAACTCCATGCTTGGCTAAATCAGCTCAACATTGGTGACAAAGCCTCCGAAGAGTTTTTCAAAGCATTGATAGCCAAACAAGCTTGAAAGAAAATTAAATCCATTCAAGTGGCTCAATTCTAGCTCACCTCCTAGTCTATTATCTCCTTGACCTTTCTTGAGCATTACAAGCAAGATTTCCATGCCCAGCCTTTCACAACTAAGCAGTCCCAAGCTCTTCAGAATTGCCTTGATGTGGTGCCTCACAAGCTCAAACCAATTGATCAACAACTCTTTGATACCCCACTTTTATTTTTAATAGATTATAGAGGTTTTGAACTATATGAACAATGACAAATCCCCCAGTCGTGATGGCTTTGTTTGTGAATTTTACCAAGCCACTTGGGAGTTCACTATCCCTGACTTACTACAAGTCTATAAACAAGCTTTATGAAATTAGTCTCTTGGACCCATCATCAATCAAGGGAATATCAAATTTATTCCCAATGTTATAGATCCTAAGCTTCTCACTAGTTGAAGGATGATAAACCTGCTTAATGACTCTTATAATATTCTATCCAAAGCTGTCACCAACCATGTTTAGCTAATCCTTCTTGCCATTGTTAGACTAGAACAAACAAGTTTTATTAAAGGAAGATATATTTTGGATAATATTATTACAGTCTGGGAAGGCATGGCTTGGGCCCATTCTTCTATTTAGTGAATTATTTTTCTAAAGTTGGACATTAAAAAGGCTTATGACAGGATTGAGTGGCATTATTCTTTCCCTACTCAAGGTTCTTGACTTTGGCCCCTATTTCATCTATGGAGTGTAGACCTTGCTTGATGATGCCTACACCTACCTCACTATTAATTGGCATCAAACCTTAGGGATCAAACTTTAATTTTATATTCACTAGGGTTATCCCCTTTCTCTAAGACTCTATGTTTTAGCTATTGAATCCCTAGGTTACCTTTTGGCTTCTAAGGCTTTAAAAGGGCTCATTCATGGCATTGTGTTGCTTGACTATGTTTCTCAACTTATCAATGGCCACTTTATATATGACATCTTTCTTACATTTAAATACCAAGAGGCCACTTTTAATGAAGCTATGCAATGCATAGATATATTTTAACTGGCTTCTGACACTAGTCTTTACTAGAGGAAAACCCAGTGTTTCCTCCAAAGCATGATGCTTGTACCTGAGTGGCTTAGGAAGTTTAATTGGTAGTAGATTTCTTGATGACAAACATTCAAGTTCTTTGGGATCACCTTCATTTTTAACAGCTCACCATCTAAACTTTGGTAGTATGTCCTTAATAGGATTGAAAGGAAGATTGAGTATTGGATCACCAAGCCCCTTTCTATGGCAGGAAAGTTCTAGATTTGTACCAAGATTTTGATGGCCACTCATGTTTGCTATTCTTTTTATTGGGCCCCCTCCAAAGCCTCTTATGATAATCTAGCCAAGCTTATCTGATATTTAATTTTAACCAATTCTAATAAGGCTTGAGTCATTGATCGAGTGGCCTACGATATTTGTTGCCTTCTTCATGATAAAGGTGACATGGGCATCATTGACACCTATCAACAAAGTATGACCTTGTGTGATAAATAGGTTGTTCAGGATATTGAGGTCAATGAATCTTGTAAAATACTCTTATACCATTTTACCTCTTCAAGTTCTCCCCATGGAAAAACTAGATGGTAGAATATTAGCTTTCAATCCCTCCTTATCACTAATGTGTTTGTTAAGATTAAAGACTAATTTGTGGTCAAAGTCATCTAGAAGACTTTTTAAGTAATCAAATCCCACTTGAAATGGGTAGGGGATGGTTTTCACATAAGTTTATATGTTAATGATCATAGCGTTTGGTGGTCTCCTATTCTGACTAATTCTTCTATCCTCATAGCTGAATTACCTAGTATTATTTAACTCTATGGTTATTCTATAAAGGGATTCATACTATCTATGACTTGCTTACCTCCAAAGACTAGATTCCATAGACTAATTAAAAAAACAAGTTTCAATTAAATAATGTCAACTTACCTTCCATCCTTCACATTTAAGAATTACTACCTAATGTTGTGCTTCATAATCTTAGCCTTCAGCCTCATAAGGCCTAGTGGAAAGACTGGAGGTGGAACTGCGATACACATTTTAAAGGCTACTCTCTTAGGATTCTTCATCAAGTGATGATTCCATTCACCCCAAATCTCAACAAGCTCAATAGATGTTTGGGGCCTTTAGTCCTCCCCCAAGATGTGGCTCATCCATCTAGATCATCTGTGGTACCCTGGCCTAGAGCCCAAGTTGTTTCATTTTTTACGATGTTTAATTTATCAAGGGCTCCCAATCAGTGAGAGGCTACTCCACTTCCATATTACCTATCCATTTTGTCTAGATTAAAAGTAGCCAGCATCTTTCAAGCATTGATTCTAGTTTTTTCTTAAATTTCAATCAGCCTAGCTATGGGTTCATTCCTTCTTTCAACCCTATTGTTTGGAGGCTTTCTCTTAGTAGCATGTGTTTTTAGGGGACTTTTTCTACTTGGCTAGCTTCTATTTCTTTTCTCTAGAAAATTTTTCATGCTATTATCATCTTTTAGCTTTGGAAAGCCATAACTAATGTTATTTTTAATCATGAGGCCTATGTAGCTTCATTTTTTATTAATGAAATGGTTTTTATTTAATTGATTTAATTAGCTATCTAAGCTCAAGTTGAGAAAATAGCACTGGACCTTTGCCACCTATAAGAGCTCTTTGATCACTAAGGGAGTGCCCCGTGCACTATAAGTAGAGTGTCACTAAATGGCATGCCTTGCAGTTCCCCACCACCTCCTCTCAAGTGGTGTAGAAGCAAAATTTGTATCCTATTTATTATTTATAATAAACTAGATGCTTGGATTTTATTCACTTCATTTGATAGATTAAATGCATGTTTGTGATATTTCAGTAATTAGTGTATTATTGATTAGTTAAAGTGAAACATTAAGAATGAGTCTTTTAGTTTTTAATATTATTACTTATTTTACCAAATACCATATTTATGACATTAATTAAGTAGTGAATGTATTATATTAGCTTAATTAGTGCCATCAATGTAAGATAAGTTTTAATCTGATCAAGTGGTATGTATAAATTTGACTGATCGTAGAGATCATTTATTATTGAAAACTTTGGCCAAAATAATATTTGATAAAGCTTGTCATTTCATATGTTGATATAGTTTTCATATTTGTGTGATATCATATTAGAACATATTTCTTTATGGTATGAACTATGTATTAGATACCTTCGACCCACAAGTTCTAGTTTGTTACTTTGGATTGATACACCATCATTATCTACCCGTCCACAAAAAGAGGGTCATCTATTTATTTGAGAGATAGTTTAGGGGATCTATGGTCGATGGTTGATGTGAAAAAGTGCTCAAATGATGCTCTCCCTCTGAACTAGAGTACTATACTTAAGGATACACTTGAGCTTACATATTGATAATTGAGTCATGGATACTCTACTCAGAGGAGATTTGTATCATGTTTAAATAATTTAAGATATTATTATGTATTGTTTAAACTATATCTTTTTTAAATTGCACTTATACAATAAAGGCTATAATATTGTATCAACTTTGTCTAAATTTATACTATATCATTGATGTTGAGATGTAATATTTATAATTATTCAATATTGTTCATGATTTCTATATCTGTTCATGGTGATCCTTAACTAGGTGGATTAACTATAAACTTTAGGGTTAACTAAATCATTTTATTTAGTTAAATATCACTAGTTAGGATTCCTTGGGGTGAAATCTATATGTTTAATATGTGTATTTAAAAAAATTGTAATATTCTAGTAAAACCTAGTGGGGTTGTTATATTATGGTATCAGAGATGAGGCTTAAATTATAGGACATAATGTGTCTTCTAATGCAAACTTATTCTCTTGATTAATAATAAGAAAAATGGTTCACACTAGACTAGGAGGTGAGGGTACTTCAAATACCAAACCCTCTATAGATCCAAATTAGTTTGTATCTAAGCAAGCTACAAAGTTGGACCAGATCCTCACAATTATGCAAGAGAATAGGGATCAAATCATGGCCCTATAATAGGAAGTGCATGGCCATGAAGATTAGAATGATCAATAAAAACTTGAAGATCATCTTAATGATGAAGAACATCTTCAAGAATAAAGGTATGAAGAAGTTCCATAGGATGCGAGAGCTCAAAGAGATATAGAGTTAACACATGACATGAAAAAGGTGAATCAACCTATGTTTGATGGAACTATATTTGGGGATTGAGATAAAGTGTGGCTAAAAAAATGGAGAAGTATTTCAAGATTCAAAATTATTCCATATTCATGAAAGCAATTTAGGGAGCTCATCATCTTATTGGTGAAACAATGACTTGGTGGGAAAATAAGAATCCTGATATGAATCTTGACTCGACCACCACCACTTGGGAATAGTTTGTGACACTATTTAGGTCATGATAGCTTCCACAATTGTACTTAGACCAAAAGCTTATGAAT
Organism: Torreya grandis; assembly: GCA_037957365.1. Taxonomy (NCBI): domain Eukaryota; kingdom Viridiplantae; phylum Streptophyta; class Pinopsida; order Cupressales; family Taxaceae; genus Torreya; species Torreya grandis. Next base: position 4,779,786 of record JARHVA010000639.1, on the reverse strand, counting down.
TTATAGAATCTTAAGCAAGAGGATTTGTTAGTAAATGAATACTAGGAGTAATTTACCAATCTTCTTAAGTATGTACCTTGGTATCAGACAAATTAGAGGTTCAAAATAAATTTTTTCATTATGGGATTAAAACCATAAAAGGATATGAAGTAGATTTTCATGTTCTATCTACCATAGATTAGGTGATCAAGAAGGTGGTCAAGCAAGAATAAAAATTGAGATCTCTTGCCCAAGTTAGAGATAATTTGAAAATGAAATTCAGAAGTTCCAAACCAAATTTAAAGAAAAAGAACTAGAAGCAGAAGAGCAGAGCAGAGATTTCAAGGGTCAGTTCAAGAATTAGAATGCCAACTTTAAAAGTGGTTAAGGGAACAAGAAGCCTAGTAATGGTTTTAAGGGTGGTTTCAAGGAAAACCAATAGACTAAGAAGAAAGGACCTGTTGGAGGTTGATTTATTTGTGGAGGTGACCACTTTACTCGAAAATGTCCTTACAACAATTCTAAGAAAAAGGGTTAATCTTCTCAATAAGGTATGTTTCAATAATGAATCCAGTAGTTGTTGACAATTGATAGGTTGAGTATCAAGCTTCGATCGTAGAACTGTCAGGTATTTTGTTCAATCATGCAATTTTTATTTAAATTTATATGAGAGCTACATAATGTTTCATTTCTATTAGAGTGCTTAGAAAATTATCTATAAGGGCTAGAGTAATGGAAAATGCATCATCAGTATAATATGAGAATGAGTCAAAGGTCAAAGTTGATAAGTGTCTAGTATAAGTAGAGATTAGTTTATTTGGGTTCACTATAGTGGTATATCTCTATACATCATTGTTGGGATCATATGATGTGATCCTAGGAGTCAATTGGCTTGCAAATTATAAAGCCAAGGTTGACTAGTTTTTAAAGAAGGTTGAGTGTCAAGATGATTTTAAAAATTAGAAACAACTTCAGGGTGAGAGAAGGGAGTTGAAAATGAGGTAAATTTTTGTAATTCAACTCAAGAAAGCTCAAAGGAAGGGATGTCAAGCATTTATCATTAAGATAAATAAGATGGAATAATCTAAGGAACAATATATCAAATATTATCATTTTTTAAGAAACTTCCATGATGTGTTTTTGGCAGAATTACCATATAAACATGAGTTTGATTTCTCAATTAATATCATACATGGATCAGAATCATTTTCTAAGGTTCCATATAAAATGATGACCACTGAATTGGTTGAGTTAAAGGCACAACTTTAGGAGTTGTCAAATGGTTTGATTCGACCGAGTATGTCACCATGGGGTGATCCATGTTTCTTTGTCAAGAAGAAGGATAACACTCTTCAACTATGCATAGACTAAATGATGTTGAATAAAAATAACGATAAAAAATAGATATCCATTACCATACATTGATGATATTTGTGGTAAAATTCGAGGAGCCATATTATTTTCTAAGATTAGTCTTAGAGCATGGTATCACCATTTGAGGATCTATGAAGAGAATATTCTAAAAACAATATACAGGAGTTTATATGGGCACTATGAATTCATAGTGTTACCATTTGGATTAATGAATGCTCTAACAAAATTCATGAATCTTATGAAAAATGTATTCATAGATTACCTATATTTCTTTGTGTTGGTATTTCTTGACGACATCCTCATTTATTCTAAGGATGAGGAAGAACACTTACAACATTTGAAATTACTTTTGTAATGTTTACGGAAGCATAGATTATATGGCAAGTTGTCTAAGTGTGTATTTTTTCAAAAAAATTTATAGTATCTAGAACATATTATCTTTGTGGTTGGAATTTTAGTAGATCCAACAAAGATAAGAGCCATTATGGAGTGTTTAACACCAAAGAATTTTCATGAGGCAAGAAGTTTCATAGAATTAATGGGCTATTATAGGAAATCCATTTTGAATTTTCTTAAGATAGTTAATCTAATTACCTCTCTTCAATGCAAGAATCAAATTTTCATCTGGTTAGATAAGTATGAGGTAGCCTTTTAGGAAATAAAAGGGATGGTTACTTTAACACCAGTGCTAAGAGTTCTTGATCCTTATGGTTAATTCTTAGTGCTCATAGATGCATCTGGAGATGAACTTGAAGGAGTTCTTATGTAGAATGGTTCAATAGTAACCTATCACTCTAGGAAAATAAAGCCATATGAGGTGAAATATGCCCTTTATGACCTAGAAATTGAGGCAATTATATATTCTTTGAAATTTTGGAGGCATTATTTGTTGGAAAAAACATTTGAGCTCAAGACTAATAACTTGGGATTCAAGTAAATTTTCACCCAATCAAATCTAAATGCTCATCAAAGATGATGGTTAGAGTTCTTGTTTGACTATTATTTTGATATTAACTATATCAAAGGCAAGGTGAATAGATTAGTTGATTCTCTAAGTTGTATAAGGTAAATAGAAATCATGGCTACTATTAGGAGTAATTTTAGAGATTAAGTTGTCAAATTCTCACCAAGAGATGAATTTATAATTAGGGTAGAAAAAAATTATCTGAGAATGATCAAAATCTTAAGTATAAATAATTCAAAATAGGGAGTGATGGTCTTTTATGGTATAATGGTAGGATGTATGTACCAGATAGAGATAATCTAAGGAGCACAGTGCTAAAATAACTACACATTGCCCCATATTCAGGATATCTAAGAGTAATCAAGCTCATGTCTAAGCTTAGACCACTCTATTTCTTGTAGTAGGTAATCAATATGGACTTTGTCTAAGGATTGTCATTATCTCAAAATACACATGCCATGATCTTGGTAGTAGTTGGCAATCTAATAAAGGTATCTCACTTCATACTAGGAAATTTGACTGATGATGCACCTACTCTTGTAAAGATATTCATGAAATAAGTGTATCAGTTGCATGGTTTTCCAAAGAAGATCATTTTGGATTGTGATCTGAAGATGACTTATAGATTTTGGTTGACTCTAAATTTAGTTCTAGGTACTCAGTTGAACTTCAGCATTGCATATCACCCACATACTGATGTATAGACAAAATGAGTTAATCAATTTTTATAGGATCTCCTTCATATGTATTTCATGGATTAAAAATATAAGTGGGAAGAGTATATTCCATTTGTTGAGTTTGCATACAATAATGCATGCCAATCAACATTGAATATGGATCCATTTAAGGCATTGTATGGAAGGAGGTGTGGAACACCGATTAGTAGGAAGAGAGGGTAGTCTTTGGACTTGGGATGCTTTTAGAAATGGAAAAACAAGTTGAGACAATCAAAAAAAGGTTGCTTGAGGCCAATGATAGATATAAAAATTATGTTGATCTGAAGAGAATAACTAGTTAGTTTATGTAGGTAATAAAGTGTTTATGTGAGGTAGGTCTCAAAAAAGATCAATTAAATTTGAGAATTCAACAAAAATTTCACCAAAATATATGGGATCTTTCAAGGTTTTAGAAGTGGTCAACCCTTTAACATATAGGCTTACATTTCCACCATCTCTAACTCTTTTGCATAATATCTTCCATGTGTCTTATCTTAAAAATTATATAGTTAATCCTTCACATGTTTTGGATTGGAATGCTTTGTAGGGTCTGAATCCCAGGGTGATCATGGTATAACTAATCAGATTAATTGACACTCATAATTTTTTTTTCATAATAGATAAGTGTCACATTTCAAGGTATTGTGGGACTATTACTCTAAGGATAGTGCCAATTAGGAGGACTATGATGAGTTTTACAAATTGTTTCCACATTTATTTGCTTGGTTTATTACTATTTATTATATTTTTTTCTACTAAACAATGTTTTACATTCATAATTATGTTTGAATAAATGTCATAGGGATGATGACTAGTTTAAGGGGGTAAGGATGTCACATCTTAATTTTTCTCTAAGATAAATAACTTGTTTAATCTATATATTATTGTAGTTGATTAGTTGATTAACTAATATTTGATTAAGCTTGATGACATATGTTGATTATGGGACTGTTTGTGTTACTTAATTGACATGATTAAATGTTTTGAGTTAGTGGTATTTTTATATTATGTACATTATGATCATGTTTGATTATTATAAAATACTATTTTTATGAATATAATTATGTTTCATGCTAACTACCCTCATTGGCATGAGGTGGATGCAAGATAGATTCTTCCCTCAGATTCCAATGGAGAGAGAGTATCATTGGAAAGAGTGGTTAGATGGATATGTTGGGAGTCGACAGAGAATGAATCTGGAAACCCTTTCATACACCACTTAGTATAACATATTTTTTAATTATTTAATATGGATAGCATAATAGGTTTTGTGTATTTTTCTTTTAGATGATTGTTAGTATGATTTCTGATGAAAACTTAATTGTTGATTATGATTATGTTGGTTGTTTGAGTGATTTCACTATTTTTATGATCTTACATAGCTCATCTTATTTGACTAAATAAAATAATTTGTTTATGTTAAATTATATAATTGCCTTATTATGTTTCGCTGAATAGTAAAAACACTATGATGTTGTAATGGATTCCATAATCATTATTTGATCTATAATAATAATAATAATAATAATAATAATAATAATAATAATAATAATAATAATAATAATAATAATAATAATAATAATAATAATAATAATAATTACATTATTATGTCCAATGATAATAACAATATTTTTAAAGAGATTGTATTTGATTAATTGTTTGTTTTAAGTATTTATATATATATATATAAATGGATATATTAATTTTAATTAGGCAATAGTTTTATAAATAATTGTAATTGTTATATATGTTA
>JARHVA010000639.1:4755000-4770000 GCA_037957365.1 Torreya grandis | reverse complement strand
TCCCAAATATTTTTTATATCCTACCTACATAAGATATAAAACACTTTATGCATCGTCTACCCACTATTCACTTAGTAGAGGATGTAACATCAATTTTATACCACCTACACAAGATGGATGACACTCTCTTCTCACTACACTCTTTCCCTAGACCCATAATGTTCTAATGGAATAAATATATAATCCTCTCTCACTCAATTCATAGTTATTTCCACCTCTAGTAGCATTTGATGTAGATAAGGTTACAGTGTCCAATGAATGACAACCATGGCCTAATAGCCCTCACTCAACCCTCTCAAAAAATAAAAACATTAATATAACACTATACATAGAATAAAATTTATTTATCTTTTGAGAATGAATTATAAACATCTCACATACATACACACACATGCTCCTTATAAACATGAAGAAGGAAACATTACAAAGAGGTCCTCGATGGACATGGTCTTCTCCCTACTCTCTTGGAATCATTCTTTAATCTCTTCTCTACAAGAGACTTTTTTTTTAACATCTTAAAAAAACTTGATTTATGCCTTTTGGATATGTCCTTTCAAAGACAAAATTATCTTGAAATTTTCCAAGCCAAGAAAATTATATGTTCCTAGATGTTACTTAACTTTTTCAAATGACGTGGTTTAAATTATGACTTAATGAAAAGTGGTTGTTGTGTAACTTCTCCTTAATATAAATTAATAGTTAAAAATGGTCAAAACACAATACTTTATCCAACTAAGCAACCACAAAATATTTATAAAATAAATCCTATAAAAACATAATATACGTTCTTTTTTATTATTTTTTATGTGGATGTAATTAATAATTATAAATATAAGATAAAACACAATCAACCAACCAAACTCAAGTTTTTTCATATGAATATTCTAAGAGTATGTGTCTTATTCATGCCAATACTTAGAGCACACTATTATCTTTTGATTACAAAATGGAAACGACACATTGTCTATTTTAAAAGTGTATATTTTTTTATGACAATGAAAATAAGCATTTAAATTATACTATCAATGTATGTAATGTCGTGTTTCTTTCTCTGCACAAAAACTATCACTTTTCATACTCTAAAGGATGCAACCACATATTCAATACTATTTGCAGTTGTGTAACTCCACCAACTCAATTAGAACCATGTTTTTTTATTGAAATAGGCCGTCTATTGTATTTGATTCCCTTGCTGTGTTGAATTTTTAATGTTTCCCTTGGATCACTTTCTACCATTGTAAAATTAAAAAACCTGCATATGCATTGACACATATTTTTGGGTAATCTAAAGTTTATCATTGACCCATGATGCTCCCACATGAATTACACTCTTATTTTTAATCCATGATTTTTTATTAAAATAGGCCCTCTAATGTATTTGATTCCCTTGATGTGTTGAATTTTTAATGTTTCCATTGGATCACTTTCTACCATTGTAAAATTAAAAAAACGTGCATATGCATTGACACATATTTTTGTGTGATATAAAGTTTATCATTGACCCATGATGCTCCCACATCAATTACACTCTTATTTTTATTACTTATTTTATCTATTGAAGTGTAATCACACATTGTACCAAAATTTGAATGGAAGAAGTAGTGAAAAAACTTATAAAATTTACTAGTTGATTGCATTCCATACATAGGGATCAATTTTGTGTTCTTCATATTATAATAGACTTCTTGTTGGACTACATTAACACTTATTCACAAATTATAAAATATCATGGGTTTGACTAATGTAATCCCCTCATAACTATACCCATTTTTTTTATGCTTTTATAATGTGTGTTAGAGCCAATTAGGCTTGGTAAGAAAGAGAAGCAATCATGGGGGATCCATAGCCCAATATTAAGAGAGTTTTTTTACTATTAGGTGTTGACAAAGGTGCATTTAAAATTTTATTAGAATCTAACATATCTAATTAGGATTGAAATCTACCTATTCCATATCAACCCAATGATCCTTGACGTAATCAGGGTGTAACTAGTTCAATCTTGGTTTTTTCTTACAAATTTTTAGCCCTACACGATATTTTTGGGTTTGTTTTGAGAGTGCATGTGGACCTATTTTTACTCATTATTAACAATGAACAACACACAAATAAATCAAAATTCAAATATTTCTTTACAAACTCTTTTTGTAAAGTTTCAAGAAGCTTATTCTTATTTTTATACATTTCAAATATATTTCTATTTTTTATATTTAAATCGCATTTGAATTAAAAATTAATAATATTCTGAACTCTCATGTCCTCATCCCCCCGTCCCTGCCCACATCCCCACAAAAAAAACCAACACACACACACACCACAAATTATTTATTCAGGCTCAATATTTAATTTTTTTGGGACCTAAAAAGTGAGTAATAAGGCAAGATAACAAAGTTGTATCCACCTATGAATGGTCAAAGTTAGGGTCTTCACATGAACATAAAAATCTTGCTCAAAGAACCCAAATGCTCATCTACACGAGTTTTCTTGCAGCCTAGGCTCCGTGTGGCATTTTGTACTACATTATTCACTGCTAACATATTTATGATAGATGTGTGGCAGTTAGAACTATGCAACAAATGAAAAGCTTGATATGTATTTTTTTATTGGTTGTAAAATGATCTAATCGAATCACTGTCAACATACACTGAACTTTTGGTGAATAGGGTTAAACTACTCTATTACATCATATGTATAAGACTTCTATGTTATTTTTTTTTACCTTATGTGCAGACTCTAAATGGCATGCCTTGTTTTTAAGGTTAATTTAGGCTAACACTATTTATTGTCATATATTTCTCATCTAATTCTATCACTTCAAGAAACTAGGGTACCCCTAAATCCCCTTTATCCATTTCATTAATTATTTATTTCATAAGGTGGCAAATAAGTGAGTAAAATGTGATATGTTGTAGTCGCATGTCATGTTAGATACTGTACTATTTTATCAGACCATTCAAATGGTTCTAATAGTTGATCAAGGTCATCTAATGATAGTCATTATATAATCATAGATTTTTAATATTAGAATGTTTCAAATGATTTTATTATTAAAACTAATAAATTTAAGGTTACATCGTAAAAGGGTCAAAAAAATATGACACCAACCCTTACAAACCTTTCATTGATCAAACATAGCCAAGCAAGGATAAACTAAAACCAAACTCATAGAACAACCATGTTGAGAAGGTTAACCCCAACAGGTAAAACCAGAAAATACTAAGGTATAAACCCTAAAGATATATCAACAGAGCACAAGGAAACCATGAACACTGCCAACCAAATAACTTTAGCCATAGTGAAAAATATTGTATATCCATCTTCGTCAAGCCGCCAAGTGTAAAAGACACCAATATATTATCATCAATACGCCACCACCGTTATAGACACCACCACTCCCACAGAGGTGACCAAACTGCATCTTTACAATAAAACACAAGAATGACTCCTTTGAAGACCCACTAAATCGACCACAAAACCCAACTGCCACACCAAAATACTAGACACCAAGTTGCTGTCGACCCATAGGGCCACCATTAGCAAAACAAAGTCCATGACTTGTTCAACTCTACCTTCAATGTCAGAATACAAAAGACATCGTTGCCTCTGTAATCACGAAGGAAACCCAAGCGACTTGGTTCCCTGACCCTTCTTCTCGACACCCTCACAATCGCACTCCTTAGAGCCGTAGTGGTGTAAGGCAAACCTTGAGGTTAAGATTTTAGATGGAGGAGAGAGGGAGCAAGCTGCCTTCATCTCCATGTTCATCCAGTCCCAATGATTCCTCATTAATTATTCAAGTTACATTTAAGGTATGCCCTCTATTTACCTCATTACTTGTTATTATTTTCACTATATTGCATAGAATCCAATGTATGGTAAATTTTTACTTTGGTCAAAATAAATATTTATATTTAGTACTTCAATTTTTTATATAACTTAAGACTAAACAATGATGCAAGTATTTTTAGTATGTTTGAGTTATGACTCTCTTCTATAAGTTGAATATTAATTTAGTCAAAAGAGTCCCTCATCTTGAATTTTTAATTAATACTCTTCAGTTCACTAAACATAAATATTGTCAAGAGATTAATAATTCTCTTTTGAAAATTATATGAATTAATTCAAAACAATCTTTGACACCAAAACTCTTTTATTATCGACAATTTTAGTTGTGCTTCCATGAGGATCGAATTCAAGTCTCTAAGTACATGAAGAAGATGATATCAACCTATTTAAAGATTTCTTTAGCTCATTTTCGAATTTTCTCTCAACAACAACAAATGGAATCACACCATGACCTTCCACAAAATAAATATATATGCCAATTGTATTTTTTAGAAATTCGGAATGAAGAACATTTTTTACTATGACATATGACATATACAGAAGATATTGAATTCTTTCTAAAGATTCTCATATGGATCCTTGAAGACTTTCTCTTGATATAAAAGGTAAAGATATTTCTCTTTTATTATCTTCCACACACTTAATTTCAATAAAAAACACTCAATTTAAAATCTTCACATATTATTAATTCAAAAAATAAATTTGTATTTCAAAATAACATATTATCTAAATAATAAAAGAATACATATATGACCCCAATCTATATATCAACGTATATTTTATTTGTTCTAAAACTTATCACTTTAAAATATGAAAATTTTTACTTTTAATTTTCAAAAACCATATTTTTTTCTTTCTTTCTTTCTTATTTTTTTCCCAATATTAATAAATTATTCTTTTTAATCTCATTAACCATTCTTAACCTTAATTTACATTAATATGTAAATTAAATTAAATTGCCTGAACCAAGTTTGGTGACAGTAAAACTTCCCCTGAGAAAAAGTCCGGTGACTGTCCATATTAAAACCGAAATAAATTGAAGCCGAAATTCTACAACAGTCGTAGCCGTTGATGACGCATTCTCGAGTACACGCAATGAATCTGTCAGCCACAATTTATTCCAAACACGGTTATTTTCATTTGAGTTATCATTATAAAATGCTTCTGAAATCAGAAAATTCCATTCTAATCATTCAAAACTACCAGTCTAAGCTAGAGAAGCTACTATCTGCTTAGCTTCCCTTCAATTCATTTTTTCTATTACAAATAATCATTCCAAAAGAGTAGATTGTGATCATGTAGCTTAGGCATGTGATGTTGATGAAACATCAGTGTTATGACATTATTTCATATTAAGTATTATTGGTGTAGAGAAAATTAGCTTTATATGAAAAAAAACCAAAAACTGTTTTAAAGTTTTTAATTGATGTTTGGAATCACAGTTTATGATTTATTATCAGACATAAATGGACATATGATCAGTAAAATTATGTTGTATTTTTTATTTTGCATTTAAATCAAATATTTTTTTTATCTATTTTATTTTAATATATTTTTTGATTGAAAAGTGCACTTTATTGATAAAAAATTATAATACAATGTTAATAAAAAAATAAAAAATAAAAAAGTCACATCTCAAAAGTTAAGTTATACCAGATGAAACATGTGTCAAGGCCAGTAAGAAAAAGAACAAAAGAAAGCAATCAAGAACAATCAAAGCTCATATCTACAATACAATCTTTTTTATCCTTTTTTTTTCGAACTTCAGTTCAACATGATGGATGATTAACTTCCATCGGACTAGTAATAACTAATGGAAGACTATGTTGAGGTTCAAACAAGTACTGGTCTTTGTGAGATTCAAAAGTTTCAGATTCATGTGATTTCTTGATACTGCCATCTGAAGCATTATCTGCAGAATTCATTTGGGAAGAATAATCTACCACAAATACATCTAAATCTCCTTTCTTTCCCGTGTCATCTGAAGATGATTTTTCTGTGAATTCAGATGAAAAAGTGTTCTTATACAACTGCCAAGCTTTAGGATGAGAACATTGATCTTTTTAATTTTTTGGCTTCAATGCATGGAGACAAGCCCCCTATAAATGGTCGGTTTGATTGGCAAAAACATTTAAAATCGTGTTTTCATAATCCAAGGTTTGAAGCCAAAGGAATTATCATGATTCAAATGGATTTGATCTGGGAAACCTTTGCTAAAGTTAACCTCCACACAAATATGAGCATAGATAAACAACCCTTGCTTATACAATTCCATATCCATCTTGATGAACCTTCTAAATGTATTACCAATAGCTTGACATACTGAGGGATGATAGAAGAGAAGAGGGAAATTCGGGTGCCAAACTCAAACCGACATTTTGGACACCAACATTGTTGAAAGATCAAAGTCGAAAACCCAGGGGGTAACAAAAAACTTAACTATTCTTCAAAACCAAGGTCCTTCCTTGAAAACTCTATCATAATCTTTAAGTTCAAAATATTAAACTATAAAGAACCCTTTCATACATAAATCGATCACACAATCTTTGTTCTAAGTAACATCAACTCATTAATGTAACTTCTTTGAATGAAGCCAAAACCTATTAAACCTACAAATAACTACATAATATTTAAAAGAATGAATTAATCTAGTTATCTAAAAAGAGAAATCTCTATTAAAAATATTTCTTTCGAGTTTATCTTCAATATAAGAAATGGAAAATGTTGAAGTTAAATCCAAAACGACCTTTAAGAGACAAAACAGAAATAAATTGAAGCCGAAATTCTACAACAGTCGTAGCCGTCGATGACGCAATCTCGAGTACACGCAATGAATCTGTCAGCGACAATTTAGTCCAAACACGGTTATTTTCATTTCCGTTACATTATAAAATGCTTCTGAAATCAGAAAATTCCATTCTAATCCTTCAAAACTACCAGTCTAAGCTAGAGAAGCTACTATCTGCGTACCTTCCCTTCAATTCATTTTTTCTAGATTGTGATCATGTAGCTTAGGCATGTGATGTTGATGAAACATCAATGTTATGACATTATTTCATATCAAGTATTATTGGTGTAGAGAAAATTAGCTTTATATGAATGAAAAAATGAAAAAAACTGTTTTAAAGTTTTTGATTGATGTTCGGAATCATCGTTTATGATTTATTATCAGGGATAAATGAATATATGATCAGTAACATTATATTGTATTTTTTCATCAAGAATGAATGAATATAAGATCAATAAAATTATGTTGTATTTTTTATTCTGTATTTAAATCAAATATTTTTTAATGTGTTTTATTTTAATATATTTTTTATTGAAAAGTGCATTTTTATTGATAAAAAATTATAGTACAATGTTAGTCATAAAAAAAATGAATAACAAACTCACATCCCAAAAGTTAAGCAATATTAGATGAAACAGGTTTCAAGGTTAGTAAGAAAAAAAACAAAAGAAAGCAATTGAGAACAATCAAAGCTCATATCTACAATAAAATGTTTTTTACCCTTTTTCTTTGGAACCTCAGCTGAACATGATGGATGATTAACTTCCATCATACTAGTAATAACCAATGGAAGACTACGTTGAGGTTCAAACAAGGACTGGTCCTTGTTAGATTCAAAAGTTTCAGATTTATGTGATCTCTTGATACTGCCATCTGAAGCATTATCTGCAGAAGTCAGTTGGAAATAAGAATCTACCACAAATACATCTAAATCTCATTTCTTCCCCGTCTCATCTAAAGATGATTTTTCTGTGACTTCGAATGAAAAAGTGTACTCATACAACCGCCAAGCTTTACGATGAGAACGTTGATATTTTTACTTTTTTGGCTTCCATGCATGGAGACAAGCCCCCTATAAATGGTCAGTTTGATTGGAAAAAAATATTTAAAAATAGTGTTTTCATAATCCAAGGTTTGGAGCCAATGTAATTATCATGATTCAAATGGATTTGATTTGGGAGACCTTTGCTAAGGTTAACCTCCACACACAAATACGAGCATATGTAAACAACCCTTGCTTATACCATTCCATATCCATCTTGATGAACCTTCCAAATGTATTTCCGATAGCTTGACATACTGAGGGATGATATAAGGGAAGAGGGACATTAAGGTGATACAAGGGAAGAGGGAGATTGGGGCCCTGAAGCAAAACCGACATTTTGGACACCACCATTGTTGAAAGATCAAAGTCAAAAAACTAGGGGGAGGGGAGGGAAGCAGGGGTAACAAAGAACCTAGCTCTTCTTCAAAATCAAGGTCCCTCCTTCAAAACTCTCTGATAATCTTCTAGTTCAGAAAATTAGACTATGAAGAACCCTTTCATACATAAATAGATCACATAGTATTTGGTCTGGGTAACATCAACTCATTGATGTAACTTCTCTAAGTGAAGCTAAAACCTATTAGACCTACAAATAACTACTTAATATTTAAAAGAATGAATTAACATTTTTATCTCAAAAAGAAAAATCTCTATTAGAAATACTTCATCCAATTTATCTACAATATAAAGAATGGGAAATGTTGAAGGTAAATCTAGAACGACCTTAAGATGAACATCATCCTTATAAAAAATCTTGATCCTCCATAAAGCGAATCACATTCCTCAAAGACCCTTATTTCTTGGTATATTGAGCTATAAAATCCCCTAACATTATCCCTGTGTTGGACCTATCTGGAAACTATACTGGTGAGGCGCTTTTTACGCAACAACAATTTACCACTATCGTGACCTAACCTTAACATCTCCCGCAGCTACTCACCCTAACACTCTCTTATCACTACTCTATTTCCGCATCTTCGTTCACCCACTTCTACTGACCCTAACACTCTCTTATCACTACTCTATTTCCACATCTTCGTTCACCCACTTCTAGTCACTTTTTAATATATTTTTAATGTTTGAATGGATTTATAAATATCACTTATAAGTATTAATTATAAATATCTCAAGTAATGTTTGAAAGAATTATTTGAAACGTTGATCATAACTTTTTATACAATTTTTTATTGATGTAATTTCATCTTAATTTTATTCATTATAAAAAACAACCAATTTTAAATACTATTTTATATTAAATAATGGTATAAATTTATTATAATTTTGTGGAATAAAAAAGAGCAATTAATATTATGATATTATTTTATAAAGAAACAATTAATATTATGTTATTTCATATCAATTTAATTTTTTATTAATTTTATTGATTGAAAAGTAGCAATCAATCTCAATGTCATTTCATATTAAATGATTATGTTTTTTGATATAATTTTGTGAATCGAGAAGAAACAATAAATTTAATATTAAGTAGTTACATAATTTTATTAAAATCCTATATATTGAAAAGAAACAACTAATTTCATAATACCATTTCATTTTAAATATAGATTTATCTTATTTTAATTTTTTATAAATTGAATTGAAACAATCAATACTATTTCATATTAAAAATTGGTATAACTCCATTAACTCTATGGTTGAGAAGCAGAAGTCAACCATATTACTTTCAAATGAAAATAAAATATATAAAAACGTTTAATGTTATAAAATAATTAATTTAATTAAAAATATCATGGCAGCTTTTCAAATTACAAGAGAATTAGATTGGTTAAGAATATTATCTATGATATTGAAATCACCCAACCACATTCGGAACAATTGAATTGTCATAAATAAATAATGATAAATAAATCATGTGTGAGCAAGTTTTGAATAAAAAAGTGAAGATACAAGAGTATGAGACAGAAAAAGTTTAGAATGACAGAAACTATCTTTAAAAAAAGTTCTTCGTTTTGATATTAAAATCACTCAACCGTATCCCCCAAAAATACATTGTGATAGATAAATAATGATAAACATGCCAATCATACGTGAGCAAGTTTTAAATAAAAAATTGAAAATATAAGAGTACGAGACGGAAAATGTTTATGATGAAAAGAAATTATTAAAAAAAGGTTTGATTTCTAGAGAGTTTTATTTTGTGTGTTTAATGTTATTTAATTTTGTAATATAATTGTGGAAGTGTTAAGAAAGTATGTTTTATTCTCTATTAAATATTTTAGTATATTATTTAAAAGCGATAAATATATTAAATTATATTTATTATTATAATATAATTTTAAGATAATTTAAAATTATTATTAAAATTTGATATTTTTATATTTTTAAGTATTTAAAAATAATATATATGTGTGTGTGTGTGTGTTATTTTCATATTTTATTATAATTTTAAAAATGTTAATAGTTTTTTGTAAAATAATTTGATCATAAATGTTTTAAGCCATTTAAGTGGATCATTCTTGTGAAATAAATAATTCATATATATATATATATATATATATAAACACCTTTGTAAATTTGACTAAAATTAATAAAATATAAAAATAACATTCTAACTTAATTTCCTAATAGTGATTTGACTGAGGGATCATAGGTATTAGGTCCCACTTATTAGGGGGATGTTATTGAAGGCACTAGGAAAGTGTTTAGGTGGTCAAAGGGAGGGATCAACACTCAATCTGTCTAGAGAGAATATCAGGTGCTCGTGAGCTTGGCAAGTAACTAAAGGGAACAATTTTCACTAGACTTAGGAAAGATATATACGTGATATGACTGATGACTACAAACCATGTTTTCTTTCTTCCTTTTGGAGATCAAAACTATAGCTATAGTCAAAATTCAACCACACTGCCCACATATAGATAGAGGGGGTTGCTCACTTACAATAGGAATTGAATCTGTACCTAAACCTGTAATGATGTGTGTAGTCATTAGTGGCATCATGTTTTGCTAGATATAGATACAGTCCCTCGACCAACCTCTTGGGTTATTATGGGCTACTATGGGTTACTATGACAATAACCATAACCAGTTGGTTTGTACCACATATCACGAGACGATAGCTAGATGGACAATTCAATATTGGTACAACCACAATATTCCTTCTCCTAGTGGGATCAAGTGAGAGAAAAAGTGAATGTATCATCTACACTCACTCCTCGAAGAGATAGATATATATGAGTCCCCCCATCTATATCTGGCCCCTCAACCCATGCTTATAGATAGATGGGGTCAAACACCAGAACCACATCATCCATTGGTCGATATATAAACTCTATCTTCTTATATTTACTTACTTTGAAGAGAAGCACCCTGCATAGAAATAGATGAGAAGAACCCTTAGACCACTCTTGTTAGTCGAGTACCTAAAGGAAAGGTCCTCTTCTCCCCCTCATATATATAGGAATACAGTTATCATTGTAAACTTATCATATAAATATAGGGGCTCGACCCCTATCCATGTATAATGTATAACCAACCCAATCAAGGGCCTACTATATATACGGGCAAGGCACTTAACTAAAATTATCTTTATTAAAGTGCCTATCATCACTAATGTTATTCTAGTTGGGGTAGGGTATATTATTCTAGTAGCCCAGATAATACAATATAGCCATATAATATTCCAAAGTCGAGTGAAGGTGTCAACATTAAAAATAATGGCATTCAACCCTCACCATATCGTATGGCTTTGAGTGGAAGAGTGAGTTGCACCCCCCTTTAAAGCTAATCTATTAGGGGGTCTATATCTATATGGGGGTGAATCTCTAAAATCGTTAACCTCTATATCTATCATTTAATGAGATAGAGGCCAAGTGGGGCAAGAGGGAATGATTTAAACAGAGCTCAACATGGCCATATATAAAGTGTCCTCAATCACAACTCATGTTTTCCTAATAATATTCACGATGGGCTTCTAAACTTGATATATTATTTTCAATATAAAATTTAATAACTCATTAACTCATCATGAAAATTATATAAATGTAGAGTGGATCTAACTAAATGGTTCATTATCAAAATTATCTATATAAGAGATAATTCAATAATCAATAAACATTTTTTATAATTCAAAAATTGTAAAAGAACAATATTTTTTAAAATAATTTAAAATAAAACTTTATAATCCATCATCAATACCATTTATATAATAAACTTGAGTCTAGAATATATATATATATCTTCTATAATTCTAAAATAAAATATTATAATAGGCTTTAAAAATGTTGATTTAAAATTTGATACTTATAACTTATTTCAAAAACCTCATTCTTAACTCGACGAAAATAGTATCATATTAATTATGAAAATTTTAGTATTGTTTATTCGACATAATGATTTAAACCACCTTCTTACCATATCCCATTAATGAGGATCCCACTATTCAAATAATTATCTCACAACTACTATTAATTAGGAGTCCATAGAAAATATCTACCTTATCACTCCAACTTAAATTATGGCATTTAAGAAAAAATAAATTGTATGCTATTCTTATAAATAATTATTTAATATATTATTTATATTATAAATTTTGAATTTAAATTTTAAATTATAATTATTTTTATTATAATTTTAAAAAAAGGATGCATAGATAAAATATAGAGAAAACACACTATATATAATACATTGAATTTCTAAGTGACCAAAAAAAAAAACAATTATTCAATAATGAATATGCTAGAAAAAATAATGGGCATCCTTTTCTTTTTCAATAATATTTGCATGGTAAATAATATTTACTTACTATTTTAATTTTTAGTTACATACATGTGATGTAAGACTGGATTGAAATGATAAATAAAACCATAACTAGAAAAACAAGTCCCACCAAGTGGTTGAGTGTTTGTGAGACAATGAAAAAAAATTGTAACTGTTAAACTAGAAACATATTTTAATTTGAAATTTAATTTAAGCTAATGAAGATGTTATTATAGGTATATTGAAAGTATACAATATATGTTTTAAATAAGAGTTAAGAAATGGTTAGTATATATTAAGTTTAACTAGTTGAGGTTTAGGTAAGAGTAAGAATCATTAATGGTTAGTTTTTTCTTACTTCTTATTGAAATGTTGTATGTTCTTTACAAATGGTTCTACATAATCACTAACCCATTTTACAATTGGTGATTGCACCAAATCTAAAACACCTTTAGGATTCTACCATAAACAATTTGAAATGGTTTTTCTTTGTTGATTTAATCATGGAATTTTTATCTACAACATCAACTTGTTTGAAATCCAAGTCCCATTACTTAGGTTTCTCTCTAAATATACATCTCAAAAAAATTTTAAATATCATCTTTATTACTTTTATTTGTCCATGTATTTGTGGGTGGTATGAACTATTAAATTTCAGTTTAGCTCCTAGATTATTCCATAGAGTCCTCAAAAGTGACTTACAATCTTTTTATCCCTATCTCAAATAAGGATTTTCGGAACACTATGAAAATATATCAACATCTTTAAAAAATAAATATTTTACACTAGTGGCATCATTGGTTTTGTTACATAAAATAAAATGAACCATCTTAGAAAACCTATCTACAACAACAAAATTTGATTCATTACTCCTGTGTGTGTTTTGTATCCCTAATACAAATTCCATACTCAAATTTATCCATGTCATCTTGCTATTGGTAATGGCATATACAACCCTATGTTTTATGCATAGATTTTAGACACTGTGCATATCCTATATCTTGAAACATACTTTGCCACATCTCTCTTCATATTTGGCCAAAAATGAATCTTCTCCACTAAATTTATTGTATTATTCTCACCAAAGTGTCCACTAAAATCACCATTGTGTAATTATCTCATAATATTGTCTCTCATAGACCTAATTATAATACATAACTATTTTCCCTTGAAGAGATAACCAGCTTATATATGATAATCATCATTAATAGCACATGCATCACCTACTAATGGATTCCTCAATTGTTAAATCATCTTACCAAAATATAGATTAGAATCATACAAATCATTAATAAATTCAAATCTAACTACTTCACTCACCATAGTAGTTAATAGTGCCACACGCATGCTGAAATAATTAGCCACATGATTTTGTTTTCTTAATTTATATTTCAAAAAAAATGTATATATCTGCAACAAAGACACTCACTTTACATGTCTAATATTTATATTATTTTGAGTGTTTACATATTTCAGGGCCTCATAGTCTATAAATATGATTAATTCTTTAAGCACCAGATAATACCTCTAATGTCTTAATTCTTGTAAAATGACATAAAAATAAAAATAATGAATAATTATTTCTTACCTTATTCAACTTCTCAGTAAAATATGCTATTGGCATTCCTTCTTGACTGAACATAAAACCAATACCCACATGTGAAACATCACATTCTAGCTCAAAACTTTGTTAAAATACGGTAATACTAAAAGAGATTTTTATTTCACCTTCTTCTTCAACAATTGAAGGATTTTTTTCTTGTTTCCCTTGTATTGACATATTATTTTCCCCTCATGCAATATGTTATTGGTGTAAAAATACTACAAAATATATTAATAAATGTTTTGTAAAAAGTTACTAAACCATGGAAACTTCTTACCTCTTATATGCTTCTTAGAATAGGCCACTCAATAATCACCTTTAATTTTTCTTTTGCCATTCTTATACCATCTTATAAAACTACAAATCTAAAAAATACCAAACTATTATGAATAATCACTTCTTCAAATTTACATAGAGATTCTCCTTTATTAAAAATTATAATACCATTATCAAATACTTTAAGTTCTCTTCTTTACTCTTTTTGAATATAAAAATATCATTAAAGTAAACCACTACAGAATTACAAATGTAATCTTGTAGAGCTATGTTCATCATTATCTTAAATAAGAGTTTTGATGTTTTCACAGTCTATATGAATGAGCAAGATGATTTCTGGGTATAACTGTGTGCATAGTTTTTTATCGATGGATTTTGAATCACTCTCCATGATTCATCCTTAGGAAAATACACAAGAAAATAATTAGAACTGCAGACCCAACTACCTTTAGCTTTGAACCAAAAAAATTTTCACTTAAAATTTGTAGCATGGACTTTGTCTAGTCTACTCTCCCCCTTCACAGATCATAGGTATGATCTTGCTTGTCACATTTAGACCATTTATATTGGAAAATTTCATATGTATTTAATTCTTTTCATGCAAATATTCAACAAAATAGTGTATATTGGAAATCTACAAAAAAGAAGTTGGGTTTTCAGTTATAATTCTTGTGTATTTTCCTGAGTATGAATCATGGAGAGTGATTCAAAACACGTCGATAAATA
>JARHVA010000639.1:4727500-4750000 GCA_037957365.1 Torreya grandis | reverse complement strand
GACATCTTCATATACATCACCCTCTTTGATGATGATCTCTCTCCATCACATTCTGAGCATTGAGTTATCCTACGTCAAACTCATAATAAGCAAGCAGTCAAACCACAATAACATGATATACATTCATCAAATATATGACTAAAATAATAAATCATCATGATAATAATGTATAAATACACTAAAAATAGCTCATAGCATTATAACCAAAACAATATTCAACTGTCCCATAACAACATATATCTCAAAGCTTAGTTAAAAATAACCAAATCACATTTGTCAACTATAAATATCCATGGATAATCAAATAGTTTCCTTAGTGAGGAATCCAAATGTAACAACTCTATTACATGATGTATCTATTAGGGCTTAGATGTTACTTGTTTTTACATCATGTGTGAAGTCTAAGTGGCATGTCATATTTTTAAGGTTAATTTAACCTAACACTATTTATTGTCATATATTTCTCATCCAATTATATCACATCAAGCAATTGGGGTGCCCCCAAATCCTCCTTATTAATTTCATAAATATTTATTTTAAAATTAAAAATGGAGGCAAACAAGTGAGTAAAATGTGATATTTATGTTGTAGTCGCATGTCTTGTTAGATATAATACTATTTAATCAGATCATTTGAACAGTTGTAATACTTGATCAAGGTTGTGATAGACATATATTTTTTCCACTTGCAACTAGTGGAAGTAATCATATTTAAATGATATGTTCAAACACAACTCAAAACCCTTAAGACAAACCTAAAAATGATAATGTTTTGAGAAACTAATTCAGCATTGTCTCTTTTAATTTTATGTACATTTTATGATTCTTAAGCATGGGTGGTCATATTATATGGATAGATTTACCTAGCCATTTTTTTTTGGTAAAATAATATTCACGTAGATGCATTTTTTTGGACCTTGTTATATAAAAAAGACATGGTAAAGGATATGTCACATAAATATTTTTAGAAAGACAATGTTTTTAATATCAATTTTAATTGAGACTCAACATAGAGGTATTAAGAATAAACTAATTACGTGGCACATTTTACTACCCATAAGTCCATTCCACTTTACATATGTTGATAGGTTGGCCATCAATGCTATAAAAGTAAAAAGGATTTTTTCAATAACATCATAAAGTGGTCGAGTCATTTGAACATGTGGTGATCCCCATATTGTTATTTGGATAATGTAAACCAAGACATGGGATTAAATGCATGGGCCCCAACTTGGAGGTGTTCAATCATTTTAAATTCACTACACATGAGCCATGTGGAAGAAGTTAACCCATCTACCAAAGATCGCAACACAGGGAGCAGTCATGGCCATCATTAGGAGCATAGATGTTGAGAATGCCAAAGGAATGGACATTAATGCCAATATATAGAGATTGATCCTTTCATATTCAAATGGGTTTTTTCCTCTCTTAAGATTGATCCTTTCAACATTCAATGACAAAGGCTAGCTCACCCCTTCAAACACCAGCTTCAGGTGGTAGATAGTCAATTATCTAGAGGCACCCTACTCTGTGTTTAGTTACATCGACTCAAAATTGATGACAAAGACTCCAAAGAGTTTTTCAAAGCATTGAAATCCAAACAAGCTTGTAGGAAAATTAAATCCATTAAAGTGGCTCAATCCTATCTCACCTCCTAGTCTGATATCTCCTTGACCTTTCTTAAGCATTACAAGAAGGATTTCCATGCCCAACCTTTCACAGTTGAGCAATCCCAAGCTCTTAAAAACTTCCTTGATGTGGTGGCTCACAATCTCAATCTAGTTGATCAACAACTCTTTGATACCCCACTTTCCTTTTTAATAGCTTACGGAGGTTTTGAACTATATGAGCAATGACAAAGCCCCCAGCCTTGATGGCTTCCCTTGTGAATTTTACAAATCCACTTGGGATTTCATTGTCCCTGAATAAATATAGGTCTATAAACAAGCCTTATGAAATCAGTCTCTTAGACCCATCATCAATCAAGGGAATATCAAATTTGTTCCTAAAGCTAGAGATCCTAAGCTTCTCACTAGTTTAAGGTCGATAACCCTACTTAATGACTCTTATAATATTCTCTCCAAATCCCTCACTAATTAGGTTCAGTTAATATTTCTTGCCATTGTTAGACGATAAAAAACAAGTTTTATTAAGGGAAGAATATTTTGGATAATCTTATAATATTTTCTCCAAAGCCCTCACCAACCATGTTCAACTAATCCTTCCTGCCATTGTTAGACTAGAAATAACAAGTTTTATTAAAGGAAGATATATTTTGGGAAGGCATGGCTTGGGCCCATTCTTCTATTTAGTGGAATATTTTACTAAAGCTAGACATTAAAAAGACTTATGATAAAATTGAGTGTTATTATTCTTTCCCTTCTCAAGGTTCTCGACTTTGGCCCCTATTTCATCTATGGAGTGCAAACCTTACTTCATGATGCATACACCTACATCACTATTAATTACCATCAAACCCTAGGGATCAAGCTTTAATTTTATATTCTCTATGGTTATCCTCTTGCTCTAGCACTCTATGTTTTAGCCATTGAATCCCTAGGTTACCTTTTGGTTTCTAAGGCTTTACAGAGGCTCATTTATGGCATTGTGTTGCCTAACTACACTTCTCAGCTTATCAATGGCCACTTTACAAATGATACCTTTCTTACATTTGAAGACCAAGAGGCCACTTTTAATGAAGCTATGCAATGCATAGATATCCTTTCACTGGCTTTTAACTCTAGTTTTTAATGGAGGAAAACCCAGGGTTTCCTATAAAGCATGATTCCTGTGCTTGAGTGGCTTAGGAAGTTTAATTGGTAGTGTATCTCTAGATGGGAATAATTAAAGTTAATGGGGATCACCTTCATTTTTAATAGCTCACCAACTAAACTTTGGTAGTATATCCTTAATAGGATTGAAAGGAAGATTGAGTATTGGATCACCAAGCCCCTTTGTATGATGGGAAAGTTCTAGATTTGAACCAAGATTTTGGTGGCCACTCATGTTTATTATTCCTCTTATTGGGCCTCCTCCAAAGGCTCTTATGATAATCTAGCCAAGCTTCTCTGTTATTTCCTTTTGACCAATTCTAACAAGGATTGAGGCTTTCATCAAGTGGCTTGGGATATTTTTTGCCTTCTTCATGATAAAGGTGGCATGGGCATCATTGACACCTATCGATAAAATATGACCTTGTGTTATAAATGGGTTGTTTAGGCTATTGAGGGCAATGAAAATACTTCTCTACCATTTTATCCCTTTAGGGTCTCCTTATGGTAAAACTAGATGGCAAAATATTATCTTTCAATCCCTCCTTATCACAAATGTGTTGTTAAGATTAAAGACTCCTTTATGGTCAAAATCATCTAGAATCCTTTCAAAGCAGTCAAAACCAACTTAAAATGGGTAGGGGATGGTTTTTACATAAGGTTATCTTTTCATGATCATAGCCTTTGGATGTCTCCTATTCTGACTAATTCTTCTATCCTCTTAGTTGAATTACCTAGTATTATTTAACTTTGTGGTTATTCTACAACCAGATTCATACTATTTATGAATTGCTTACCTCTGGAGGTTGGATTCCCTAGACTAATTAAAAAAACAAATTTCAATTAAATAATGTTGACTTACCTTCTATCCTTCAAATTTAAGAATTACTACCTGATGTTATGCTTCATAATCCTAGCCTTTAGCCTTCTAAGGCCTGGTGGAAAGACTAGAGGTGGAACTATGATACACATTTTAAATTCTACTCTCTTAGGATTCTTCATCAGGTGATGAGTCCATTCTCCTTGACTCTCAACAAGCTCAACAGACATTTGGGGCCTTCAGTGCTCTCCCAAGACTTGGCTCATCCATCTGGATCATCTGTGGCACCCTGGCCTGGAGCCCATGTCATTTCAATTTTATGATATTTAATTTATCAAGGGCTCCCCATTGGTGAGAGGCTACTCCACCTCCACATTCCCTATCCATTTTGTCTAGCTTGCAAGCAGCTCGAGTCTTTCAAGCATCTATTCTAGATTTATCCTAAAGTTTAATCAGCCTAGCTATGTATTCATTCCTTCTTTCAACCCTATTTTTTGGAGCCTTTATCTTGGTAACAGGTGTTTTTAGGGGACTTTTTCTAATTGGCTATATTAGATTGCTTTTATCTAGCAATTTTTTCATGCTATCATAATCTTTCATCTTTGAAAATCTAGAAATAATGTTATTTTTAATCATGAGGCCTATGTAGCTTCATTTTTTGTTAATGCTCAAGTTGAGAAAATGGCACTGGACCTTCGCCACATATAAGAACTCCTTGACTACTGAGGGCATTCCCCATGCACTATAAGAATATTTTCACCAAATAGCCTACCTTGCGATCCCCCACCACCTCCTCTCAAGTGGTGTAAAAGCAAAAGTTGCGCCCAAAGTAGAGGCTACTTTTTACCTCACCATTCCCTAGGAGGTGGTTGGATTTCACATGACAAATCTGATGATGGTCATGTATAGTGATCCCCAAAAAGCATTATTGTTTCTCTATAGCCCACTGATGGTTGGTTGATCACCATTCATGATGACTTCCTAGATGGCTGGACTACTGCAGAGATTCCTAACATGGAACTACTTGATTAGTAAGTGATTCCTAAGGATGATCCTCTACCTCCACTTCTTGGGGTGACACCTATGCTTAAATATCTAGTGGATGTTTATAGTTGTTTTGTCATACTTTGACTGGATATATTTTGATGTTTTGAGCTAGTTTCTTCCTCCGACATAGTGTTTCGACTGTGATCTATCCTACCATATTGCTTTGTAACCTTGTGTATTATATTTTATTATTTAATATAATGTGAAAATTTCCAATAGTAATATTAATTTTAAAATATCTGAACAAACATATGATTTTACATATATTATTTATACCCATATTTTTTTTTATCGATGTGAGGTTTAGTGCTTATAATAAAAATAAAATTATTTTAAACATATGTAAAGACTTCCCAACTTCATATTTTACTAAAGACCATTTGAAAAAAAATGATTCCTCATTCATTTATTCAAGTTATGTTTAGGGTATGCTCTCTCTTTATCTCATTACTTTTTCTTATTTTCACTATGTTGCATAGGATTCAATGTATAGTAAATTCTTACTTTGGTCAGAATAGGTATCCAAATTTGGCACTTCAATCTTCTATACAACTCAAGGCCAAACAAAGATGTAATTTTTTTAAGTATACTTGAGTTATGGCTGTACTCTAGAAGTTAGATATTAATTTAGTCAAAAGAGTCCCTCATCTTAAATTTTTAATTCATGTTCCTCAGCTCATTAAACATAAATATTGTGAAGAGATTAATAAAGTTTTTGTGAAAATTAAATGAATTAATCCAAAAGAGTCTTTGACACCAAAGCTTCTTTATTATTGACAATTTTAGTTATACTTCCATGAGGATCGAATTCAAGTCCCTGAATACATGAAGAAGATGCTACCAATTTGTTTAAAGATTCGTTTAACTCATTTTCAAATTTTCTCTCATCAACACCAAATGAAATCATGCCATGACCTCCCAAGACATGAGTGCACATGCACGCACACACACACACCCACCCACACACACACACACATGCACACATACACACACATTTTATGACATGAACATATGTACCAATTATATTTTTTAGAATCTAAAAAGTGAAAAATATTTTGTACCATGACTTATGTAGAAGATACTAGATTCTTTCTAAAAATTATTGCATGGATCTTTGAGGACCTTCTGTTAATATAAAAGGTAGAAATGTTTGCTTTTAATTGTCCTTGAAACACTTAATTTCAATAGAGAACACTCAATTTAAAGTCTTTACATATTAATAATTCAGAAAAATAAGTTCATATCTCAAAATAATAAATTATCTAAATTGTAAGAGAATACATATCTAAATAACTTGACTTCAATATATAAAGAATGCACATTTTATTTGTTAAAAACACTTTAAAATATCAAGATTTTTACTTCTCGTTAAAAAAAAATTATAATTTTTTTTTCTTTCTTATTTATTATTTAAGATTAATTATTATTATTTTTAAAATCTGATTGGCATTCTTAACTTCTAATGGAGATTAATATGTAAATTAAATTAATTGCCTGAACAAAATTGGTGAAAGTAAAACTCCCCGTGAGAAAAAGTCCGGTCACTGTCCAAATTAACACCGAAATAAATTGAAGCCGAAAATTTCCAATGGAGTACACGCAATGAATCTGTCAGTGACAATTTAGTCCAAACACGGTTTTTTCAATTCAGTCATCATTTTAAAACGCTTCTGAAATCAGAAAATTCCATTCTAAACCGTCAAAACTACCAGTCTAAGCTAGAGAAGCTACTATCTGCTTAGCTTCCCTTCAATTCATTTTTTCTATTACAAATAATCATTCCAAAAGAGTAGATTGTGATCATGTAGTTGAGGCATGTGATGTTGATGAAACATCAATGTCATGACATTATTTCATATTAAGTATTATTGGTATATAGAAAATTAGATTTCAGTACAAAAATAAAAACTGTTATAAAGTTTTTGATTAATGTTTGGAATCATGGTCTATAATTTATTATTATATTTATATCAAATATCTTTTTACATTTTTTTTAATATATATTTTTGACTGAAAAGGTTATTTTTATTGATAAAAAATTAAGAGTACAATGTTAGTCATACATGGATGAAAAAGTCACACTCCAAAAGCTAAACCATATCAGATAAAACAAGCCACAAGGCCAATTAAAAAAAAAAAAAAAAGAAAAAAAAAAGAAAGAAAGAAAGAAAGAAAAAACAACTAAAATTCATATCCATAATATGGTCTTTTTTTATCCTTTTTCTTTTGAACCTCAGTTTAGCATGATGGATGATTAACTTCTATCAGAGTAACAATAACCAATGGTTGCCCATGTTGAGGTTCAAACAGGGACTAGTCTTTGTTAGATTAAAAAGTTTTGGATTCATGTGATCTCCTGATACGGCCACTTGAACCATTATCTGCAAAAGTCATTTGGCAAAAAGAATCTACCACAAATACATCTGGGTCTCCTTTCTTCCTTGTGCCGTCTAAATTTTTTTTCTACAATCTCGGATTAAAAAGTGTGCTCATACTGCTACCAGCGTTTAGGATGAGAATGTTGATCGTTTTAGTTTTTTGGCTTCCATGCATGCAGACAAGCCCCTTGCAAATGGTCAATTTGATTGGCAAAAATGATATTTAAAAGCAGTGTTTTCATAATCCAAAGTTGGAGCCAATGAGAATTATCATGATTCAGTTGGATTTGATTTGGAAGACCTTTGCTAAGGTCAACCTCCACACAAATAAGGGCATAGATAAATAACCCTCGCTTATACCGCTCCATATCCATTTTTATGAACCTTCCAAATGTATTACCCATAGCTTCACATATTGAGGGGTGATAGAAGGGAAGAGAGAGATTGGAGAGCCAAACCCAAACCGATATTTTGAGTATCACCATTGTTGAGGGATTAAAGTCAAAAAACCAGGGGTAACAAAGAGCCTATCTTTCTCCAAAACCAAGGTCCCTCCTTAAAAACTCTCTAATAATCTTCAAGCTCGGACAATTAGACTATCAAGAACCCTTTCACACATAAATAGATCACACAGTGTTTTGTTTAGGTAACATCAACCCATTGATGCAACTCCTCTAACTGAGACTAAAATCCCTTAAACCTATAAATAACTCCATAATATTCAAAAGAATAAATTAACCCAGTTATCTCATAAAGATAAATCTCTATTACAGGTACTTTATCCAATTTCTCCATAATATAAGAAATGGGAAATGTTGAGGATGAATCCAAAGTGATTATAGAGTGAGCAACATCCCTATAAGAAAAACCTTAATTCCCCATAGAGTGAGTTGCATCCCAGAAAGACCACTGTTTCCTAGTATCCTGAGCTACAAAACCCCTAGCATTATGCCTACGCTAGCCCTATTTGCGCAATAGTGATCTATCACCATCGGGCCCTAACCCTAACCCTCTCCTACTATTGCTTTATTTTTGTGTTTCTGTTCACCCGCTTCTAATCACTTTTTAATATATTTTTAATATTTGAATAGATTTATAAGAATTACTTATATATATCTGAAATCAGTATATTTTAAACATAGTATGCTACACACATTTTGTTAAAATTATCTATTTTATAATGAATAATTATATAGAAAGTAGTTTTAATTACTAGATTAATTGGAGTTTCTTATTTCTTAATCTTATTGTTATTATTATTTTTTTTAAATAGTGTTTATATCAATTATAATTCTTTAAATAGTAATATTTAACCTCTCTTCCATTTTTAACTATAACCCAATTTTATTGTTAGTACATTTATTTATTTTTGATAATGGATTATGGAAAGTGATTTAATACTTTGATCAAAACTTTTTATACAATTTTTTACTAATATAATTTCATTGTAATTTTATCTATTCAAAAGAAACAACCAATCTGATAATATTATTTTATATTAAGTAATGGGATAAATTTATTATAATTTTGTAGATTAAAAAGAAACAATCAATATTATAATAAATAATTAATACTTCTTTTACATCCACAAAATTATAATAAATTTATATCATTACTTAATATAAAATAATATTATAAGATTGATTACTTATTCTTAACAAATAAAGTAAAAAAAATGAATAAATTAATATTAAATATAAAACAATATCATAATATTAATTATTTTTGATTCAGAAAAAACAATCAATCCCATGATACTATTTCATGTTAAATGGTTGTACGTGTTATTACAATTGAAGAAGCGATCAGTTTAATATCAAGTAGTTAGTAAATTCCATATGTTGGAAAGAATCAACCAATCTTATAATACTAATTCATTTAAAATATAAATTTATTTTTATTTTATTAAATTCCATTAACTCTATCGTTGAGAAGCAGCAGTCAACCATATTACTTTCAAATGAAAATCAAATATCTATAACTCTTCCATGTTATAAAATAATTAATTTAATTAAAAATAGCAGGGCAGCTTTTCAAATAACAAAAGAAATAGATTGGTTAAGAATATTATCCATGATATTGAAATCACTCAACCACATTCGTAAGATTAAAATTGTCATAATTAAATAATGATAAATAAATCATGTGTGAGCAATTTTTAAATTAAAAAGTGAAGACATGAGACAGAAAACGTTAAGGGTGAAAGAAACTATCTTTAAGAAAGTTCTTAGTTATGATATTAAAATCACTCAACTGTAACCTTAAAAAATCATATTTTCATAGATAAATAATGATAAATAAATTAATCATATGTACGCAAGTTTTAAATAAAAAAGTGAAAATATAAGAGTATGAGACAGAAAATGTTTATGATGAAAAAAATTATATATATATATATATATATATATATATATATATATATAAATAAAGAAAGAAAGAAAGAGTTTTATTTTGTGTGTTTGATGTTATTTAATTTTCTAATATAATAGTAGAAGTGTTAAAAAAGTATGTTTTATAATTTATTAAATAATTATTTAAAATTGATAAATATTTCAAATTATATTTATTATTATAATATAATTTAATTATAATTTAAAATTATTATTAAAATTTGATATTTTTTATATCTTAAAAAATTTAAAAATTTAAAATAATTATTTATATCAAAATATTTGATATTTTTATATTTTATTATAATTTTAAAAAAATGTTAATTTTTTTGTATAATTTGATCATAGATGTTTTAGACCATTTAAGTGGATCATTTTTGTTGAATAAATAATGCCAACAAAAAGCTCTATAAATTTATTAAATGTGTAATTAATCATTGTAAAAATTATTAAATACCCTTAGTAAATTAGACCAAAATTCATAAAATATAAAAATAACATTATAACTTAATTTTCTAAAAGCTATCTAAGGGAGGGACCATAGGTATCTAGGCCCACTTATTAGGGGGATAATACTGAAAGCACTAGAAAAGCGTTCAAGTGGTCAAAAGGAGTTATCAACACTCCATATGACTAGAGAGAATATCAGAAGCCCATGAGCTTGGCAAGTGACCGAAGGGAGCAATCCTCCATAGACTCAGGTAAGATATATACATGATATGATTGATGACTATACATCATACTTTATTTCTTCCTTTTGGAGATCGAAACTATAGCTATAATCAATCAAGTCTACCACAACACCCACATATAGATATAGGGGGTTGCTCACTTACAATAGGCATTGAACCTGTATAGGTACCTACGATGATGTGTGTAATCATTGGTCACATCACATTCGGCTAAATATATATAGGGACCCTCGACCAACCTCTTGGGTTATTCTGGGCTACTATGACTATAAACATTTGATTTGTACCACATATCATGAGACAATAGATAGATGGATGGTTCTATATTGGTACAGCCATGATATTCACTTTCCTAGAGGGATCAAGCGAGAGAAAAAGTGAGTGCCTCAACTACGCTCACCCCTCAAAGAGATAGATATATAGATGAGTCCCTCCATCTATACTTGAGCCCTCAACCCATGCTTATGTAGATAGATGGGGTCGAGCACCACAACTACATCAGTCCATAGGTAAACTTTATCTTCCTCTATTTACTTACATTGAAGAGAATTGCCCTATATAAACATAGATGAGAAGCACCCTTTGACCATTCATGTTATTCGATTACCTAAAGGAAAGGTCCTTATCTCCCCCCACATATATAGGGATATCGGGCATGTCATAAAATTGTCATATAAATATAGGTGCCCCATCCTTATCCATGTATAATGTATAACCAACCCAATAGAGGGCCTATTATATATAGGGGCAAGGCCCTTAACTAAAATTAACTTTATTAAAGTGCCTATTAGCACTCATCCTATTCTAATTGGGGTAGGGTAAATTCTTCAAGCAACCAAGATTATACGATATAGCCATACAATATTCCAAAGTTTGGTGCCTATCGACACTAAGAATAATGGCACTCAACCCTCACCATAACGTAGGGATTCGATTGGAGGAGCAAGCTCCACCCCCCTTTAAATTTAATATATAAGGAGGCATATATCTATATGGGGGCAAATCTCTATAGACGGCAACCCCTATATGTATCACTCAAACATATGGGGGCCAAGTGAGGTTAGAGGGAATGATTCAACTAGAGCTTGGCTTGACCATATAAAAAGATCCCTCAATCATAGCTCTTGGGTCCATAATATTAAATAATGATCCTTTAAATTTTACTCAATAATTCACCATCAAAATTATATAAATGTGGGGTGGATCCTACTTCATGATTCATTATCAAAATTGTCTATATAAAAGATAATTTAATAATCAATAAATATTTTTTATAAGTTTAATGATAAATCATAAATTGTAAAAGAATATTTTTTTAAACATAATTTAAATAAACATTTCAAACAAAACTCTATAATCCATCATCAATATTATCTATATAAAAAAATTGAGTCCAATATATATATATATATATATATATATATATATATATATTCTATAATTCCAATAACAAGTTTTATAATATACTATAAAAATATTTTAAATTCTAATACTCATAACTAATTTATAAAACCTCATTCTTGGCTCCACTATAAAAGTAGTATTATATTAATGACACCGATAGGTGTTCTTATAATGGCATCCAAGGGTTGGATGATGGGAGTTGTAATGGTGTGAGAATGTTAGCATTTAATTATTTAAAAGCCAACAACATAAAATAAAATATAAAACAATTTAATTATTTCAAAGCCCACAAGATTAAATAAAAAATAAAAAACCTGACATAACATAATAGTTTAAAAAATAAAAATATATATAAATACAAACAAATTCAAAATAAAAAAAATTAACAATTTAAAGTAGAACGAGGGAAATTAAAAATTAAAGAAGAGTAAAAAATGAGGTAAATTATAATGTCATTCCAAATTGCACAAATAAAATACATACTTTTTAAATAAATACTCATAATTACCACAACATATATATTAGCACATCATATTTATTAATAATCATAACAATAAATTGTAAAAATAAATTATCATAAAAAATATTATAACACAAATAATCATAATTAATTTATGAGTAATATACAAATTTACTGCACTATATTTATAAATAATTAGATAATCATAACTACCATATCATATTTATACATAATCATAACAATAAAATTCTAAAAATAAATTATCAATAAAAAATATTACCAATATCATAATAAATAAATAATATATAGATAATCTTAATTAATATATATCATTCTACAGGTAAGACAAAATGTATATTAAGTGCCTCGAGAATGATATATATCAGTATATTTTACATAGATTTATTAAGATATATATGCTAGTTATAATAAATTAATTTATTAGAATATGTATGCTAGTTATGAAAATTTTAGTATTGTAAGATATTGTAATCGTTAAACTAGAAATATTTTGTTTTTTGATAGGTTGAAAAAAAAGGGGCAATGCCCGTCTATTATAGATAATTAATCAAAAACCATGAAAGAACCTATGGAATACACCAGGTATACAAAAACCTTAAAGAGCAAGAAGTTCAATAGCACCTAAGAAATTTAACAACAAATCTAGTCTTCATCAGAGATTACTATATCAACATTATTTTTTACCAGCAGTACGAGCATCTTCTTCAAGGTTGATAGTAGCCAGGGAGCTCGTCAGGTGAATCTCATCAATGTCATGCACGATTTCCGTCCTTTCATAGATTGCCTTAAAATTCCAGTGTTGAAGGATGTTGTCTTCAACCATTACCTTTATCAGAGTCCAAATTTGATCAAGCCTAGCTTCCATAAGGAGGCTAAAGTGATCCACATCTTCATACACAGCTAGAGAATTGCTAGCGTTAAAAATGATGATTTAAATGCCAATAAGTTGGGAACCTTTGATGGTATCCAAATGGGCATTTGAGTGACCTATATCCTCCATAGCCTTGATAACAACCTTTATAAAATCCATCGAGGAGCCACCATCGAGACAAGTAGAAAGCTGGGAATGGAGCAAATTAATGACCATCCACTTTAGCAACTTCTTATCCTTCCACCTTCCAAAAGGGTTTTCTACCATAAGTCTAGAGCTTCTTCGGTTGTGAACCAGGTCTTTTTATCTATGACGGAGCCCGAATCAAGTAAGTGGCAGAGCTTTAGATTGTCCACCAGGCCTAAGAAATAGAAATGGACATCTTCAAGGGATTATTTTTGCATCAAACTATTATTCATCTCATTGATCGAATTGATGATAAAGGCCTTACCTTTTGACTACCTAGTTCTCTTGTTTCCAAAGCCTCCCGAATCCATTTTGTCAAGGAAATCAACGTCTAAGAGCTGGGAGCAAAAAGAAAAGAAGAGTTTAAAATGCCTGAAGAGGAGAGCAGATGGGGATAAATTCCATGTCATAAGAGATGCGTACTACATGTATCTCCCAATGACAATCATTCTCCACTGCCAGTAATGATTGCCCATGATGTGAAAAACCATTAAATTAGACCCAAATGATTTAATGATTAATTTCATTAAAATGGTGATTATAAGCATCATTTTCTAACAATCCTCCAAGCTTATGAGCCTTTGGTGAGGGTGTTGGTCACATGGAGACCCAGTTCAAGTGATTTAGGGTAACCCCTTTGTTAGTCAAGTGATTATCAAGCTTATTGCCTTCACAGAAGATATGCAAAGGGATATAAGTCTTAAAATTACTACAAAGGGTCTTGTGGTCATCCAAAATATTTTTTAGAATCCAATTGTGAGAAGATCCTTTTGAGAAGACTTCAATAATAACATTCGAGTCCCCTTTTATTTCCAGATCAAGCCAATTATTTTAAATAGCCAAAGAGATGTCACACTAGAGGGCTTTGGCTTCATCAACATTACTAGAATAGGAGCCAAGCACTTCACTAAATCCAAGCAAAAATTTACCCCTAAAATCTCTAAAAATCCCTCTAACATTAATCAAACCAAAATTACCTTTAACACCATTGTTAAACTAAAAATATTTTTAATTTAAAATTTAATTTATTAAAAAATATATAATAATTATGAAAATTTTAATATTGTAAGATATTTTAATTATTAAATTAAAAATATTTTTAATTTGAAATTTAATTTATTAAAAAATATATAATAATTATGAAAATTTTAATATTGTAAGATATTGTAATTATTAAATTAAAAATATTTTTAATTTGAAATTTAATTTATTAAAAATATATATATTAATTATGAAAATTTTAATATTATTTATTAGATATAATTATTTATACCACTTTCTTACCATATCCCACTAATGAGGTTCCTACTATTTAAATCATTATCTCACAACTACTATTAATGAGGAGTCCATAAAATATCTACCTTATCACCATCTTAAATCTGACACTAAAAAACAATTTCAATTATATTATATTCTTATAAATTATTATTTATATTATAAAAATTTTATTTATAATTTTTTTATTATGGTTAAACATAAAATGATGTGTAGAGAAAACACATTCCATATAATACACTGATTTTAAAGTGACCAAAAAACAACAATTCTTTTTCAATCATATATGCATGGCAAATAATTTTTCGTTACTATTTTAATTTTTAGTTATATACATGTGATTTAAGAATCGATTGAAATGATAAATAATATTATAATTGGAAAAATAATATTATGATGAAACAAAAAATTGTAGGATATTGTAATTGTTAAACTGAAATATTTTTAATTGCTAATGGAAATGGCATTATATGTATATTAAAAGTATATAATATATGTTTGTAATAAAAGTTTAGAAATGGTTGGTATGTGTAAAACTGAAGTAGTTGAGTTTTAGGTAAAAATGAGAATCATATTAAGCAACTCAATTTTTAAGATTAAATATATGGAATATTATGAATTTTAAGGATTTTTTTCGTGTATATATTATATTTCATTTAATTAAGAAATATTGAAAAAAATAATTATAATTATATTTAAGAATGTAAATGTTAAATTTAAAGAGGTATTTTTGTATAAAAAATTATTCTTAAAAATTCATTAAATATTTGGTAAAATAATTATAAAGTAATGAAATTATTGATGAGTTAGATACGATTACAGAATCAAAAAGTAATTAAAATTTTAAAAGTTTTAAAATTTTAATATTAAAAATAATAGTAAAATTAGTAGTGCCATCGATATCATTGTATTGTAAATTAAAAGGATAATAGCCAATGTTTATGACTTAGTTAGGAAAAACAAGTAAATATATATAAAAAAAACTAATCATATGTATAAAAAAAAAAAAATCATTTTTATATTTTAATATAAGACACATTAAAAGTACTGTGTATAAAGTGTTTCCTTTGTATTGTTTAAAAATCTATACAAATAAAAAAAATGAGTGAAATAAAAGACTTTAAGCCTATCTCAAATATTGTGTCCACTAGCAATATGAAACTATGTTGGAAAAATATTCATTACTCAATAATAATTTGTAGAGGGATCATAAAACTTACATTGTTTTTTTAATTACAAAGTTAGAAGATGATTTAGTGTATAAGTTTTGTTATAAATTTTGCATTTAGACGGAGGGAATTGTTAATCATTTTTGAATTTTTGTGTTATGTAAATAGAAGGAAAAACTAAATCGTTTTAGAGAAACTTTACATCAAGAACTAGTTGATTGTGGGTGTGAATAGTAGTTGAGCCACAAAATGATGAAAAATATATACGAGTTGTTGTAAATGGACTGCATAATTTAGAAATAAAAAAATTAGCTTTAATCTATAGAAATTTACACTAGTTAAAAGTATTCAAGAATTTGTGAATAAGATGTGTATTGAGTTATGAGACTTTAAATTGTGAAAGAAGCAGTTTTCCATTGTTTAAAAATGTGTAGAATTTCAAAATCTACATCTTTATGTTGTGTTGGTTAGTTACCAGGGTTAGATGGTATTCAAAAAGAATAAAATCATGTGTATATGGTATATGTTATATTTAGAAATTGTAGATTTAAAACATGTAAGGGAACACAAATTGAGATATAAGGAAGATTGAGTTGACATGATAATTGAAAATGGTTTAAGGTCTAATCTCTGGAAAAATTCTATATAATTTTATGGAACAAAATATAACAATATCAGTTAATAGATCAACAAAAGAATGTATTGATACTAAGTTAAATTGTTCTATGTGAAAATTTTGGTCGATCATAGTAAGAACGATATTATGGAAGAACTAATGCATATATTTTTGTAAATAACATCTTGCAAAGGTAATGAAAATGGAAAATTGAAACGGATATGAAACATATAATAAAATTGAATACCAATTCAGTTAATGTTTGATTGTGATTGTGATGTGATTTTCTTCTTAGAAAATGTTAAGGGTAATAAAAATGCATAATTAGTGTTAATGAAATGTTAAAATAATATCTAGTAATCTTGTTAAAAAATAGATTATTATCTGTGATGAATATATCTAGTAAACATAAGTTGAATTGTTCTACCTAAAACGATTAGCTAAGAAGAGTTGAAAAGGTTTGTAAATTCAAAAAATAAAATAAATTTAAGATCTATTTTTATGAGATGTTGATCCCATCCCCTTTTCTATAAAAATCAATGCAAGATGGTACCAAAAATGAGTGTTGAAAGCATGCAATAAAGCTTTGCATTGTTTGAATGGGTAAAACTTAAATATGTGATTAGAAAAGAATATGATGTAGATAGGTAAAAAAAA
The DNA here is from genome assembly GCA_037957365.1 of Torreya grandis. Taxonomy (NCBI): domain Eukaryota; kingdom Viridiplantae; phylum Streptophyta; class Pinopsida; order Cupressales; family Taxaceae; genus Torreya; species Torreya grandis. Next base: position 4,733,241 of record JARHVA010000639.1, on the reverse strand, counting down.
TTATTTTATAAAAAAACATAATTAGAATTTTTTATTTACATACAATTATTTTGGCATTTATAATATAATGTCAATAATGTTTATTGATGCAGTATTCTTTGTTGTTGTAAAGGTATCTGTTGGCTACTTTCAACAAAGAGTTGAATGTGAAATAGAATAAATAAGAATCTTTTGATGTAAATATATTTTAATAACTATTTATTTTAAGTTAAATATTATGATTGTTATATTTTCTCTAATAAATTTAATTTTACATAATAGTTTGATTTAATTTTTTTGATAAATAATTTATTCATTTCCCAAGTTTGAGGAGACTAAATAATTTTATATTTATACAATCGATTGAATAATTATAAAGAGCTTGTCCTCTCAAAACTAAATAAGATCTAAAACGATAAACTAAACCTCAATTCCCCTATTTATGAAAAAAAAAAATTATTCATTTCATATACATGATCTATGAATATGTGATATTGTATTAAAACTTGTATGAAATCAAACAATGTAAAATTAGAATTGAATCGTAAAGGTACACGCTTTCAAAACTATTTTATTTTATGACACCATAATTTTACTAGCCTATTAGTCTAGGTGTAAAAGGTCAGTCCCTGGTTTTAGACTGTTTTTCAATGCATGAAACAAGTGTCCTCATGTATAATTTTTTAATTTTGCATTGTTTCAATGCCTACAAGCTTAATTACCAAATTGAAAAAAGATGTAACAAAAAACAATGGACGGCTATCTCTGGAAAATTCTTGGCTTGAGAATATGAAATCAATCCTACAATATAAATCCAACATGGTTTTCCTATTTTAGTTATAAATTTAATAACTCTTTTTTATTGTTGATGAAACTAGAAATTAGCAAAGGAAATTTTCAATAGGCACAATTCTATTTAGGATTTATAAATATTAATGAATAGATTAAAATAATTATATAATATTATAAATTAGAGTTAACATATAAAATTAAAAAATATAAATAAATAAAAAAATTATTTAGAGTTAATTGATCTTTTTATTTTTAACAGTTATTATTTTTTGCAGCTTTTACATGCAAGTTTAAGTTGGTCTAAAAATATTTACTTATCTTATACAAACCATATTCACATTATTGGATGAATTTAAACTCAATTTAATGTCCAGTTACAAAGATGATATCTCAAATTATAAAAATGGCAGAAAAATATTAAAATGTAATTTCGCACCCTTAGATGGTCATGCATGGCCTTTGAATTATTTTTCAATCTACTATAACTAATTAGCATGGATTATGGCTATATTATCCTATCAAAAATACTTGTTTTGACACAAACAAGATGTCAAATTAGTTATCACATCAAAATTTATGGCCTCCACAAGATAGATGTCTACATCATTATCCTTTAGTTGAAAACAACTCAATTCCTATGAGTTGCCCTGACTATATTTCTGTCAATTATTATTTTCAATTTTTTTTTACTCTAACTCTGAAATATAAGTGTTGTCTTCTTATTTTAGTCCTTTCCACTATACCAAATATTGATTATATTTTATTTTTCTTGTGTTCACTATCTTCTTATCCAAAACTTGCACTGTCATGTCTTTCTTCTTGTTGTTGAGCATTACCATTGATGTCAAAGGTGCATCTTGTGAAGGATGATGTCAAATGTGACTAAGCCTAGTCTGGCAATGTGTGATGCATAGGAGAGTGTTGTATTTAGAGAGTTTTTAAGGTAACTAATGTATAGTGGTTCATGAAATTACAGGTCATTGATGTCAAGATTAGTGTCAAAGGTGTTCTGGTGCATAGAAGAGAGAGATGTCAAGCCATATGAAGCTTGGTCATGTGGTTTTAGGTTTATATGAGGTTGAGAAAATTTGTTGTCATCAGAAAGAGAATGGTGTAGTGATATGAGTGTGTTGTGATGTCTTATGTCTACTTGTTTGATGTTTTTTTGAGGTCATGACATGGAAGGAATAGGTCAAGGTGTCAAGTGCAATGGAAGCTTGAGCCTAATCATGGTATGGTGAAGATATGAGATGGTTGCATGATAAGGTGAGTGAACATAGGTATGAAAAGGTTTTTTAGCATTGTTTGAGCATGAGATAAAAGCATTGAAACATTAATGGGAGTTTTTAGGTGAGCCTACAATGGTAGGACCTTCAGTGTAGGTCTACATCTAGATCTCTCTTAGACCCTACCTAGCCTAATGAGGCATGAAGATAAGATTTCAAAGTGAATTTTTGAAGGAGATCATGGATATAGGTAATTCAAGTTATTTCAAGAGTGATCATGATGTATGGTTCCATGGTTTGTAGTAAAAGGCATGGAAAGTGGTTTCAAGGTCTCTTGAGTGCACAAAATGAAGGTGTGCAAACCTGAAAAATACCTTCAGGTGTTTGTTGGAACATGTAACCTCTACATGGGAACTTGAGATATTAAGGAGAGATGGGTAAGGGTCCTAGATAAAATCTATAGGCATTGGTTTTGGATTTAAGGGGTAATCTTTTATGAACAATCATTAACACCAAAATCCATGTTAAATCTTCCTAAAACCTTAATAAAGACCTCATGTGTAAGATTTTGTTTAAAATAACCTATAATTATCATAAATTCCTATAAAAAATATTGTATCATATATTCAACTCTCTCAGGTATCTTCAGGTGGTGGTGGTAAGTCAAATGAGAGTGAAAATGTGCAGATACAGGTTTGTTTGTGAAGAATTTGTTATAACACTCAAAAGTTGCATTGGTCAAGAAAATAAAATGGATGGAACGAGATAAAAACTCATAATACATGTCCATGAATGTTTATGGATATTTTACACCCTTAAATTATGCTAAACTGGTCATTTAATTTAACTAGTCGCTAATAGACCTAATGGTGTAAATAATGAAAAAACTTAGACAATAGTGAGAAGATGAATTAAAATGTGTTTTCTTGATAGAATGATGAAAAAAATTACATGGATATGTTTTTTAAGAATTTTAATACATGTTCATTCTTTTAATAATATTTGGAGGTCATGTATGTGGTCAAAACATTACTCAGAAAATGACTAGTTTAGTTCAGGTAAGACTATGAAACATGAGGTCAAGAAACTGGTCTGCAAGACCAATATTTGTCATTAGACCATATGATTTTTTATATCTAGTAACATCTTAAGGATATCTAATAACCATTTAAATATAAAAATATTCATTTAAAGTGTCTACATAGGTGTTATAGGTCTAAGACCATGACTGTGTTTTTGAGTATACTAATAGTTCTGAGTGAGTGAGTTGCAAAGGTGTTCTTAAAGCCTTAATCTCTGAGTGAAAGCATATAATACATTTGGTAATGAAAATGAGGTGTGTGTGTGTGTGTGTGTGTGTGTGTGTGTGTGTGTGTGTGTGTGTGTGTGTGTGTGTGTGTGTGTGTGTGTGTGTGTGTGTGTGTGTGTGTGATCATATTTGAGTGGCTTAAGTGTGTTTAAGCTTCAGTATTGAAAAAAATACTTTTTGGTATACATAAGCCTAATAGGATTGAGTATTGTTGAGGGGTTTCATGAAGGAGTTTGACCTAAAAGGCGATATGGAGCTCAGAGAATATTGGATAATGTCTAATTGGATTTTTTTTGAAATTTTTTTGTCATGTGTAAAGGTATATTGTTTTCCAAAGAATCAAATGGTAATATGTTACTAGATAGATGTAATACAATTAGGTATCCATGAGACCTAAAAGTGAAATGAGGTCTAATTAAGTCATGACAAACCAAAAGGGACTCAAATGTTATTTATGAGATGTCCTAAGACCTATTCTATGGCTGACCTAAGAGGTTAAGTGTGTGTGGCTGACTAAGTGGTATATGAACAAGGAATGGTATATATACAAGGTTATTTTAGGTCTATTTGAGCAAACTTACAGGAAGTGAATGGATTGATAAATCAATGACCCTAAAGAGGTTTGGTAATACGTTTTAAACCCTAAGGAGAGATAATATAATTATTTCATGATGATCATATAGGTTTTCTATAGTTGAATATCAACGTCACATGACCTATTCAGTCTTGAAGAGGGCTAGTCGAGCAAAGAAGCCTAAAGGTAGTTTTGAGAGAGATCAAGTAGAGTAGAGTTTAAGGAGTGATCACTTCCTATTGAGAGGATATCAGAGTTTCATCATAGATGTGTTCCTAATGTATGATAGTGGATAGATTATAAATAGATCTTAATGGGAGAAATAAAGTTGATTGGCTAAGTTGGTGCTTGGTCAAATAGGGAGTTGAAGCTTCCTTGCAAGTTGGTGCTTAGGAACTTTTTATGGTGTCTTGTTTTTATAAACTTACACCAACTATTCTTTCTTTATTTCAATTTCATATTTTTTTATGGGTACTTAACTTGCCCCATTTCTTGAAAATTCTAGGGTGTTATTCTTGACCTCTTTCATATTGTTCTTCATACCTACACATACACACTTAAAAAAAATGTTAGAGAATAAGACAAGACACCAAAAGGTATCCATGAATACCTTCTTCATAAAAACTCTCTTCTTCCTCTTTCTTTCTCAAGTGCTTCTGTTAGCACTTCCTTCTCCCTCTTATCTTTCTTTATGTTCTCTACACTGAGTACTCTCTTCACAATCTCCATTTTAGGTTGCTCACTTGACAACTGTTTTATACTCAATAAACTATGGGAATTTATTTATTTCTTCTATTTTCTTCTCAACACAAACAATTTCTATTTCTCCATGAGTAGCCTTATAGGTCACTTGACTCTCTTTCTCATAGTACAACCAAACCATTGGCTTTCTTATTCATGTATGAGTTTAACCATAAGCTTTATACTATCAATGCTTTATCCTATTTATTCTCTTAACTTATGTATCTTTTTATCCACATCCAACTCTTTTCTCCTTGTGTCTTATTTGACCTTTTCTATTTTTGCTAATCTATTTCAGCCTCACCCTACATCTTCTTAAGTTGTTCTATCTTTATCTCCCTTCTTATCTTTACTCTTTAAGTCTCACTTGGACCTATTAATTTTGATAAGTTTTCTCTATTTTACTCCTTTGACCTTCTTAGGTCTCTTCCTCTTATGACCTCACTTGGATCTTCTTCTCCTTCTAGTCCTTTGCCTAGGACTACTCTTTTCTTCTCTAAGCTTTCCTTGAGCTTTCTCTTAAGCTTCTAATAAATATATTTATTTTTCAAAGCATTAATGGCTTCAATTATAGTTACCAAAACTTCTCAATTTTCCTTGGAACTTATCTCAACTATCTTTTTTTCTCATCATCTCATCTAGGCTTCTTCGTGCCTAGTTTTAAGTCCTTTACGTTGGACTTATATGACAACTTCTTCTCTTCTAAAATACACAATGGATTTACATGAACTTCCTCTAACTTGTAAGGTTTTTAATTACTTTAAGCATTCTTAATATCATAAATGAAAGATAATATATAGTAGCAAATGTACCTTTTTCTTGTTTGTACGATGTTTATCCTCTGTGCTAGTAGAATCTTCTCACTCTGATACCACTTGGTGTAGGGCCTATGCCTAAAACCTCTTACTTCATCAACTTGGCTCTGAATAATACCTTGAATACCTTATTTAAATATTATATTACTTATCTTATAGGTATGTTGATAATTCTCTTTGACACTCTTGAACTACTAGGCTCATAAGCCTTCTTATGCATGCATAGTTCTCCTCTCTCTCTCTCTCTCTCTCTCTCTCTCTCTCTCTCTCTCTCTCTCTCTCTCTCTCTCTCTCTCTCTCTCTCT
>JARHVA010000639.1:4712500-4715000 GCA_037957365.1 Torreya grandis | reverse complement strand
TAGATGAACAATTCAAATATAGAATTAGTATTTGCCATTATAAAAGTATGAATATCAGTGGACTGATAAGGTTATATTGGATGAGTTTAGTTATTCTATGAACATTGATCATACATGAATGGGACTGAGTATATTTTATTGAGATGAAATGTGGATATATATTATGTAATTAGTAAAGGGACTAGGTATACAAGTTCCTACAAGTTCATTGTCATAACAATATTGTTTAATCAGATTTGTGTTGAGTTTTTCTTAGTCAGTGAAATCTGAAATATTACCATTGATACTTGAATATGTATTTGAATATATTTTAATTATTGATTTGTTAAAATTCCAAATAGGTTAAAAGTGGATGTGTTTATTTATATTTTCACTTGTGAATTTCATATAATTAGCAAAGCATGAAGGATTGTTTATATTTAAAATGACTTGAATATGTTGAAAGATAAATGAGAACTCAATTTGACTTATAGAATTCTATGTATTTGTTTAGCATGAAATAGAATTTACTCAGTTTAATAAAAAGGTTAAGGGGCCTTTGTTTATGAATTGACTATATACTTTGCATATACATTACACTCTAAGGTGAAAGACAGTGGATGTCGTCTTAGTAGTATATATAGAAACGAAGTATGTATTGTGTAATTGTATGTATGCATTAATATATAAATATATATTAAACATAAATTTGTGTTATAATTGTTATAACAATGAATAATAGATGCTTGTTTATATTTGGTGGTTATAAAAGCATTTGAATGTTTAAATATAGATCATTCACTACATTTATGAGATTAAATAAATAACATAATTGTATGTATGGACTAGTTATTGTTATATATAGAATATGAACAATTTATTAGCCAGGGTTATAATATTATTTCATGGAGATATAATATTATAAGTTGGTAAATGGATAAATCAACTAGTGGTTTAGATATTCATTACTTGGATGGTGTGTTATATTGAATACTATTTTTGTATCTTGTTATTATTTATAATAAACTAGATACTTGGATTTTATCACTTAATTTGATAGATTAAACGAATGTTTGAGATATTTCAGTATTTAGCATATTTTTTATTAGCTAAAATGAAATAATAAGAATGAATCTTTTAATTTTTAATATTATCATTTATTTTACCAAATATGACATTCATGACATTAATTAAGAAGTGAACGTATGATATTGTCATAATTAGCATCATCATTGCAAGATAAGGATTAATCCAATCAAGTGGTGTGTATGAATTTGACTGATCATAGAGATCATTTATTAATAAAACATTTGGCCAAAGTAATGTTTGATAAAACCTTATCATTTTTTATTTTGATATAGTTTCCATATTTGTATGATATCATATTAGAATAGATTTATTTATGGTACACATTATGTATTATATATCTTCAACACATGGGTTCTAATTTATTATTTTGGATTCAAGCACCCTCATTATCTACCCATCCATGAAGGGAGAGCCATCCCTTTGTTAGGGAGCCAGTGTGGGGGATCTATGGTTCATGGTTGGTGTGAAAAAGTACTCAGATGATGCTCTTCCTCTGAGCTAGAGTATTAGACTTGAGAATACACTTGAGATTACATATTCTAGTTACTTTTATGGTATAACAGACATTCATCAGATTGATGTACTCAGATGATTTGAATCCTTATCAATTCAAGATCATGGATAGTATTAAAGATCATTTAGAAAAAAGGAAGCATTATTCTCAAGACATTGTTAACATTATTTTGCATCTCATTGGGTTGGTGTATTTATTCATATGATTTCAGGGATTAAGACCTTAAGTTTGTTCCATGGAATAAATTCTCAATGCCAAAAAGGTGTTCTTAATTTAATCACATATACTTCGAAGGCTTAAAATTTATTGTTTAAAATCTTTGGAATATTTCAAGGCACCTATATTATGTGTTGATCGAAGATCCTTCAGATCATGATGCTAAGGGATTAATATTGGATAGAGTATAAAGGTCCATCCTAAGACATAATGTTGATGGTTTTTTTTTTTTGAATTAAATGTTAAGCATGATTTTTGACTTGACAATTTGCTGAGCTAGTGTTTAGTTGAGATTTCAATCTGTTGTGGAAATAAAATATGGTACATGTATTTAATTTGAAAGATATTATTGATTCTTTGGGATTTGAATGAATATTTGGTAGTATGGAGAATTAACGAAAAATAGATTGCCTCAATTTAAAGATGCTAGTTAAGATTTTACCATAAGTTTTAGTGATGGATAATTTTGTCAATGCGATAAATGAGTTGGTGGGGTTACTAGGATGTGTTTAGTAAATGTAATCCATTACAAAGTAAACATGTCACTTAGTTAATTATAGATTCAGGATGGAAAATATAAGTCTTAATTTTCTTGGTTATTGTTTATAATTGCAAGCTTTGTTATGGAATGAGAGCCTTGGATGGATAACATTTGAGTTGCAGAGCAAGGTTTTTGGTGAAGTATATCAGTCGAGATATATT
>JARHVA010000639.1:4640000-4707500 GCA_037957365.1 Torreya grandis | reverse complement strand
TTTTAGACTTTGATATATTTTAGAAAATGAAGTAATTTTGAAATTTGACATAATATATATACTTAAGCTAATTAATATGCATTATAGATTAATATAAATAGGACTTATTAAATTTTTAGTTATTTTATGGTTAAATATGTATTATATTATATTATTAATTAATATGGGTCCCCACCTATTAACATTAGTACCCACAATCTATATTTTAATAAAAATGATTAATTAGGACTTTTAGTATTAGCTAAACCTATCTTCAACTAATATTTGTTATAATTAATTAAATTTTTAAAGTCAATTAGTTAATATAAACTAATTTTAGACATCTAATTCCTAACACCATTTGTGTTAAAATTATCAATCTTACTCAAATACACATTTTAGGTCAAAATCCATAAAATGTACTAAATGGTTCAAACTTGTCATTTAAAAGTGCCAATTTAGGTCAAAGTATCCCTAAATAGAGAAATGTAATTTATGGGCTAGCTAACTTTGATCAATTCATTTCGATTCATAATGACAATTTTGCCTTTTGTGCTCTAGATCACTCTTTTCTTATAATTCATTGGTACACACCACGTACCTTTATTATTTTATGTCAAAAACATCCTAAATGGGAATATAGCTCTAGTGCATCTAAAATCGCCTTCTAGTTCCTCTCCATCCAAATTATAACTTAGTAATATGACCTTCTGACCATTTTGATTAATTGAAGGCCAATTTTCAAATAATTGCACAAATGTTGATTAACTTTGTTTAAGGCTAATTAATCCAAATCAAGAGCTTAAGTAGATTTTCCATGAGAGTTGTTGAATATTTATTTTTAAAATTGATTCCTATTAACTACATCATCAAGGGACATCATTTCTTGGGAAGACATCCCTAGGCCATAAATGCCACAAATATCAGGATTATGGGTCATCCATGCCTAGTTAATGCCTCCCATGCCTCTTCAATGCCCCTTCTTCCAAGGTCATGATGAAGATAATTATAGATATAATTCTAAATATTAAGATTATCCTCAACCACAAATATTCATCTCAAGATGGATGGTTCAGGTTGATCCTGACCAATCTAAAAAATCTATAAATAGAGAGGTCATGAGCATCATTTCTAAGCTATTTTGGTGCAAGGTTATTATGCTCAAATATCTTTAAATCTTGAATATTGCAAAGTTATAATGCTAAATGTCTTCCATAAGGCTTTGCATTATATCATATATTTTGTTTGAAATCTTCATTAATAGGTGAGTTTATTGATTTGGAACCAAGAGCTTAGGTTTTATGGAGTGTTCTTGAGGCATTGGAGGAACTTACCACCATTGTTGATAAAGACAGGGATGCTTGATCAAGCAAGAACATGTTTTTAAGCCACATGGGTATGGTGGATCCATTTAGCAAGGTAATATGGTGTTGCTTTCTTTCATTTATTTCTTGTTATCCTTTGTAATTTCCATAGGAATAGATAGGCTTGGTTAGTTAGTTATTTATGCGTGTTTTATTGTTTATGGACTAATGCTTGAATAACTTTCTTTGTAATCCTCTCTACATCTTGGCATGCCCGGTGGGGCTAAACACATCTCACACCTAAAGAATATCACTTTGAAACTCTAAAATATCCATTTGCACCTTTAATACTCTTGTAAATTGATTTTCTAACTTTATTTTTCCATTTTTTATTGCCATAGTTTTACACAGTAACCAACATCAATAGGAAATACTAACATCGGTTACCTAACTTAGCTGATGTCGATCAATAAAATTGACATTGATTAGATATCAATTATCTAGAATAACTAATCTTGGTGGTAATAACTGACATTGGTCACTGTGTTTTTCAAAAATCACAGACCCAAGAGCTACTTTTTCAAAGTTCATTATTTCAAGCTAAAAAAATCTTCAAAGCTAAAGGACATGCTAACATTTTTACTATAGGAACAAGCATTTTTTTTGATAAAAATATGTTTAAATCACCTCTTGCATGCTTAAAAAATTAATTAGGAACTTTTTTTTGGTGTTTAACAAAGAATTTAAATGTTTTGGTGAATGTTTTCAAAGTTTGAAATTAAGACCAAATAGTCAAATGAACACCACCAAACATTTCATTTGGGTTTGAAAATTTAACACAATTGTCAATTTTTTTTTGCAATAGTTGTTTACTTAGGTTTTGTGTGGTAAAAAGAGGAATGTTTCATGTATGCTCTTCTAATTATCCCTTTTAGGGAACCCTTGGAATCAAAAGTTCCATTCTTATTACAAATAGCCTAGTCTAAGGCTTAGAAAGAATGTCACCTAAAGCACTCCCCAAAAACTTGTTTCAAACCATTTCCATTGTATCAAAAAACTATTTGTTTCAAACCATTTTGTGTATACCATTTGGACCTTTGTCTTGTGCCATCATGCTATTAGATCTTGTCTAGCCTGTTTGGTCCAATCTTAGTCTTCAACATTGCATTTTCAATTAACCTTGTCAAGTTTGGATCCAAATAGTGATTTATTTTTGTTTAGGCCTCAATTCATGGGGTTGGTACATAGATATTTTTCTTTTGGGTTACATAGCTTAGGTTAAATGATTACCCAATTTTGAACACTATTGATTATTTGCTTTTTCGAGTGCCTATCCTCATCATTTTTTGTGACTTTGTTGGGGAAAACACAACCTTTATTTGAAAACCTTTGATGTTAGACATTTGATGTTAGGTTGTTTACAAAATCTCAACACAAACTAATTTTTAGATGCACCTCCACCCCTTTGACCAAATTGAACCAATTTTGAACATTTATCCTGTCAATCATTTTTTAGGGTTTACAAAACTTTAAGTCTTTTTATTTTCAGATCTTCTTCATTAAATGCAGATATGTCTAGCTACAATTATGGTGCAATCATGGCTAAACCAACTTATGATAGAATGGCCACACAAAATGACTTTTATAACTTTAGTCAAGACCCCTATGGTGAAAATATGGTTTGTGAGACAAATTTCTATCCACCTCACAAAAATCAATCATGGGAACATAATCAAGATCCAACTTATGATCCAACTCATGATTGGAATTATTAGGTTTATCAAGAAGACTTGGATGCTTTGACTTGTGTAATTAATCAAACACTACAACGTACTGAGATCACCATTTTAAGACCTCCTCCTTTAGTTTTCATAATCAACTAAACTAAGAAGCGTCTAGTTGTTACCATTTTAGGACCCCCTCCTTTGGTTTGCATGAGCAACCAAACTAAGAAGCATATAGTCGTTACCATTTTAAGACCTCTTCTTTTGGTTTGCATGAGCAACCAAACTAAAAAGCATATAGTTGTTACCATTCTTGGCCCATCATCATTTTTTGATGAACATATTGGTGAAGAACCTCCATTTGATAAGCCAACTATTTTTTATCCCTTCTTCAATAGCCTAATATTTTAAGAGTCCATTATTGAACCATAAACCATTAATCTCACAACACCAAATGTTCCCCACTTTATAAATTCTATGCCAATCTTTGATCCTAATCAAGAACCATTACCTCTTCCAAAGCCATCTTATAAAGGTCAAAATGTGTTCAAAGTTGATATTTTGTAGCTAATTGTGAACCAAATCCAACATGTTATTGTTGAAACACCCATTTTTGACAAGATAAAATATGATAAGTCAGCTATTCATATGTAACCTATTTTCAAAGAGCCCCATCTCCTTGGCAAGCTAGTCTCATTAGAATTGTCTCCTGAACATTTCCCATTCGTAGAGGAGTCTCACTTTGATAGACATGATTTTGTAGAGACATCCCTTGAACGGTTCCCTCTTTTTGAGGGGATTCACTTAGATGAGTCAGTCTATGTTGAACCCTTCTAAAATGAATCACTTTTTATTGAGCCCATTAAGCCATCATAGGCTGTTACTTGTCAAAAATTTAGCATTCAATAGAACATTATCCAAATAACCATATCAAATGAAGAATCAATATTAGAGTCAGGTTCCATTTTTGAACCAAAATTGGATTTAGAATTATAAATAGACCCAACATTAGTGATGACATTGGATTCAGAGTCCATTACTTTAGAATCAAAGTCAAAAATAAATTATAGTATTGTTGTTATAACATTGGTTATAATTGCCTTACAAATCAATTTGAATATATTTGGGATCCTTCTATACTTTTTGAGGATGATTACTTTAACATTGACATAATTTCTCCTACTCTATTCTACAAGGATCATGATGCCTTTCACCATCCCATTATTACCACCCAACATAGCCATTATATTGACGTTCCACCTCTCATAAATGTTGATTAGGATCGATAGAGTCATACTTTGTTTAACTATATCCATGGTGACATAGCAGTTGAAAAAGAGCAAGGAGGCCAAGACCACATTCATATAGTAGAAGAACACTCTCATAGTGAGACATTTTAGGAGGCATTAGGGGACAAGCAAAGTCACAACTCAGCATCTTCTAGTGAAACTTTTTCAAAAGCACTAGAAGATAATCAAAGTCAAAAGTCAAAATTCCTTATTGAAACCTTCTTAGAGGCACTATGGGATGATTAGAACAAATTCATTGGTGAAAACCTCATCGAGGCACCAATAGCTGAGCACCAAAGTTTTTCACTACTTGATGAAGATGAAATAAAAATAGCTTCATATCTACAACCTAATCAAATGGTAGCTACTCTTAAGATAAAGCAACAAAACAATATGATGGTCTTATTGAGAGAATCTTCAGAGGTCTTTAGCCCCACCATAACCAAAATTATGTTAAATCCAACATTAGCAACATTACGTGTAACTAAAAGTCCCAATCTTCATTTATTTCCCCCATTATACATTCTATTATCACCCACCTATTTATTACCCACATAGCTCAATTATCCTACCATTATTTACCATCACTGGTAGCACTTTCCTTTATTGAGGTTATAAGGATAACATGTCTTGATGTTTGAAGGAAGTATAATCAATAATCTATGAAGATCATGAACACATTATTGAGATCCAGATTAATAATAACTTCTTAACAGAGCAGTTGTTCTAGAAGGGTGTTAGATAGCAACTTATATATTTAATCAAATTTTTTGTCTCACATATTGACTAGGATGTGCATCTCCCTATCAGTAAGAGAAACAAACCCATTTTTTTCATCTACCATTCACCCATTTTCCATTACCATGCCTCATCTCTTTGAGACAACCCTATATACCATTTTTAGGTATTATTATACCATTGAGATCCATGAACTATTCCATTTGAACTATATTGACTTGAGGTCCTTCAAGACTATGTATGCAATGTTCAATTTTAATTGAGGTTAGCTCAATCACCCATTTCTTATGCTCTCACCATTATGAGCAATCTGATCCAGTCATTACTTGGAGGCAAATTTGTCACCACTATATCTAATTTTTGTCTAATCATTTCATTATACCATTTCCATTCCTATTTAGACCAAAGCCTATTTTTAGTCATCCTACCCAATCTTATTTTGATTTTGGTTATTTTGATTTTTCCTGCACCTTTTATGGGGGAATCGTGATGAAGTTTCAATAATCAATCAAATCCATGTTTATAATAACATTCTATGAAATTAGTGTGATAATTAATCTAGCAAGATATCTTTCATCCTATATCCACGTTTGTTTATGTGGGCTTGATTATAACTACCTATGGGCAAATCAAAGTTGCACCAGTCTTTCTATTAATTATAACCACCTATGGGAAAATTAGTATCATTGACCTATGTTATTGTATCTTAGTTATAACCATCTATGGGTAAACTAGGGGAAACACTTGTTTATCATGCATTGCCACATCACCTTGCCATTACTATTTTCATTTGACTAGCCATTTGCTGGATTTGAGAACTTGTTGAGACCTAATTAGTTTTTCCTTCATTTTTGTGTGGATAGAATTACTATGAATTGAAGTCATTTTAGGACTATGTAGGTCATGCTCAATTCATTTTGAGGTCACTTCAGCCCCCCTTTCCTCACTCTCATTGATTTATGAACATGTGTTATTGCAACCAGCTTAGTTATTTTAATGGAACATCTACTCTTAGGATGTGCATATCCTTGACTAGATGGTCCCCCCTTGTGCATATTTTATCCCAAAAACACAAAAAATATTATAAATACTTTGAAAACATCAAAAACATCAAAATATGATCTAAAAAAGAACAAAAACATTATCTCATGCTTCTATACATTTGTAAATTCTCATTCTACCATCCCACACTCTCATCATTTTATCAATAACTATTAAGTTTGTTATGATCTTACCATTTTTCAAGCACAAAAACACCACTTTATTTCATGTTGTCCCACACAGTTATCATTTTTTGAGATCATTCTTTCTCATCTCATCAATTTCTTGTTTTCCAGACCATTCTCATTTGTTTTTTGTATCTTCCATTTATTTTATAACATTAATCATACTAGTCTGATCATCATTTTTCTTCAATCATATTTCCTAGGAGAACTATATTTGGCTTGAAGTTCATGTTGGAACATGCATCCATGAAACTATGTAGGCATGGTCCACTTGTCTTATACATCTAGAGTCAGCTTGGCTAACCCATTCTTTTTATTCTCTTCCATTTCTTCTATCATTATTCCACTATGATTAGGGAAAAATTGTCATGACATTGTTCTTTGTTATGATGTGGTAGAAAGTAATGCCTCTATCACACATGCATGAACATTTGTCTTTAAATTGCACTAACTTTACTCTTGTTTGTGTGTGTTTATTTGAGTTTTCTTGGTGCTTTGTTGAGCATTCTCACCTCTCCTTTTATTTCATCTCCTTTTCTCTTTTTATTACTTTTTATTTCCATTCTTGGTCTTGTGTTTCCTTGATTATTTTTTGTTTATCTCTTTTATATTTTAGAACATCTTGATGATTCACATGGATCTTGATTATTTATATTTTGATCCTATGTTACTACATTATTCTTAGACCATTTTGTTTATTTGATTGTTGTTGGTGTCTTATTTTTCTATTTGATTGTGCTTTTCTCTTTTGTGTTCAACAAAGTCTTGATGGTCCACATGGATCTTGATTATTCATATCTTAGTTTCATGTCATTAAGATGTTTTTGCCTTTTGTGTTTAAACATTTGTGTTCCTACTTAAGTCTTGATAGATTATATCTTGATTTCAAGTTAGGTTCATTTATGTTTATGTTTATGTTTATGTTTATCTTTTTCTTTGTATTTTGATTTTTTATTAAATGTAAATCTCTATAACTCTAGTTTTAGTCATTATTTTACCATTATCCCTAGTTATATATATTCACATTTGAACTGGCTCAATGCAATTGGAATATTATGTCACTATAAGTTATTCATACTTAAATATCTAATTTTTTTTTGCTATAACAATCACTTTGTGCTCAGGTTTCAAAGTCTTAACGTCAACATCAGTTCTGATGAATGATTCTCAAGAACACTTTGTAAAACCTAAGCTCATGATATGGAATTAGGATTCTAAGAAACATGCATTTTCATACTCAAGTCTATGTTTAGATGTGTATCTCTTTGCATAAATTGTGAGTCTAATCAATTCTTGGTCATTTTTCATCATTCCTCATTCCATTCTCTTCTAAACTTGGGTGAACTACATTGGTCTAAAGTTCATGTAGGAATATGAGTCCATGAAACTATGTACGCAGTGCTCAATTTCTATTGAGGTCAGCTTGGCCATCTCCATTCTTCTTTTTATCTCTCCCATCACTTTGTGCATTCTCATATTCTTAGCTTTATATGGATTTCTAAGCCATTACACCATCGCATATATGTTTTTGCCTACTTGTTTTAACCTATTTTTTTAGTTATATTTTTGATCTATTTTTTCTTGTCAAATTACCCATGCTAGAGCCCAACAACTAAACCACATCTGAATCAAATCAGTTCTATAGGGGGAAAACCATTCTTTATTTTTTTTATCAATGTTCAGGATTCACCCTACTAGGGTACACCTATTTTATCATGACGAAATCTACTATACTAGAGTACTTATTATATTCTCTTTAGAGACCCAATTCTAGTGGTGCTTACCTTCCTAAATTAGAACATTATCTCTTTTCCTCTAATTCCAAGCTCTCCACATTAAATCCCATGATGTAAATATTTTAGTGTACAACTTGTCTCAAGATTGATCAATGTCGTAATCATGTAGCTTGTACTCTCAAATTAGGTACGTTTACAGTGTGTCCCTTATATTTATAGATTATATCTTTCCCATTCTTCCTATGATTGATGGTAATCATGTGTGCAAGCATTAGCTTGTCTAGATGTAATCTATTCCATGGGTTAATCTCTCACTTTCTCTCTCTTTTTGAGAGTTCATCCTTCTCTTTCATCCTAGTATGTCCTCTCTAGGGGGCATCATGGGTCTATTCCAATTTAATCTTGAAAACTATTTTCTTTGAAAAGATGTTGCTTCACTTGAATGTCTCGCTACACCTTCTCAAATAGGGGGAAAATGTAGACATCTAATTCCTAACACCATCTATGTTGAAATTGTCAATCTTACTTGAATTGTATTCAAATGCACATTTTAGGTCAAAATCCATAAAATGTGCTAAATGGTTTGAAATTGTCATTTACAAGTGCAAATTTAGGTCAAAGTATCCCTAAATAAGGCAATAATTTATGAGACAACTAATTTTGATCAATTCATTTTGAGTCAAAATGATGATTTCACCTTTTATGCTCTAGATCACTCTTTTCTTCTAATTCATCAGTGCATGTCACGTACCTTTGGTATTTTGTGTTAGATATATCTTAAATGGGAATACAGCTCCAATGCATCTAACATCACCTTCCATTTCCTTTCCACTCAAATTACAACTCAGTAATATGACTTTTTGACCATTTTGATTAATTGAGGGCCAATTTTCAAATAATTGCAAAGATGTTAATTAACCTTATTTAAGGCTAATTAATCCAAATCAAGAGCTTAAGTGAATTTTCCATGATAGTTGTTGAATATTTATTTTTGAAAATTTATTCCTATTAACTGCATCATTTGGTGACATCATTTCTTGAGAAGACATCCCTAGGCCATAAATATCAAGATTATGGGTCACCCATGCCTAGTTACTACCTCCCATACCTCTTCAATCCCCTTTCTTCCAAGGTCATGACGAAGATAATTATAGATTTAATTATAAATATTACGATTATCCTCAACCACACATCTTCATCTCAAGATGGACAATTTAGGTTGATCTTGACCAATCTTAAAAATTTATAAATAGAAAGGCCATGAACATCATTTCTAAGCTATTTTGGTGCAAGGTTATTCTGCCCAAATATCTTCAAAGCTTGAATTATTCAAAGTTATAATGCTAAATTGTTTCCATAAGGCTTTGTGTTAGATCATAGATTTTGTTTGAAAGCTTTATTGATAGGCTAATTTAGTGATTTGGAACCAAGATCCTAGGTTTTATAGAGTGTTCTTGAGGCATTAGAGGATCTTACCACCATTGTTGATAAAGACAAGGTTTTTTGATCAAGGGAGAACATGTTTTTGAGCCACATGGGTATGGTGAATCCATTTGGCAATGTAATATGGTGTTGTTTCCTTTCATTTATTTCTTGCTATCCTTTGTAATTCACATAAGAATAGATAAGCTTGGTTAGTTAGTTCTTTATGCATGTTTAATTGTTTATGGACTAATGCTTAACTAACTTGATTTGTAATCCTCTCTACACTAATAACTAACTAAAGTTAGTTATAACTTAATTGTAACTAAGTTTGAAGGTATAAATAGTTATAAAGGACTCATTTGAAGATGGAAGAACAATAGGTATTGAGGACTTAGACATTTTTTGAATTCAATCATTCTTCTTTCTTCTTTCCATACGAATCTTCTGAGATAATACAAATTTTGTAGATAGACTCAATGGTTCTTTATCTAATGGTTGAGTAATTACTTATGTAACATAGGTATATCTAGCTTTATTTATTATTTAGTACCGATTATCCACATATTGCTAAGCTTACCATCTTTTGATGATTTCTACTTGTAGTACTAACATAGATTCTAAGTTTTTAACCTGAATAATGATGAATATTTTTTTATTTTTTGACACTTCATTGATCTCTTTTGACTGTAAAGTTATCATTCAAGTTTTTATAAAGGAAGAATATCAGTTTTCTCAATAAAATTTTTATTTTTTGCTAAGACGACTCTCCTTTGAGACTCACAGTCTTTATTGTAATGTATTTGACTCTAACTTTAATATAATTTGATCTTTAGTTCTTTTCTAAATCTGATTTCATCCTAGTTTCTGATTATCTTCTTAACTTTAGTATTAGTTTAGTTCATTTCCTTTTTAGTTTCTAATTAGTTATGTTCTTTTCTTTATTTAGCTAATATTAAGTCCTTCTTAGATCACTATTTTCTTTAGATTTATTTATAGTTTAAGTTTAATCATATTCAATTTATAATTAGTTTGTGTTTTACTTAATAATATTTTATGCTTACTTTAAGTCACTTGGCAATTAGTTTTTAGTTTTATAGCTTAGGTCCCTTTAGATTACATTATACCAGACTTAATTTAAATAGGTTTTAGATCTATTTGATTCTTTAGATTATTAACCTTTGTTTGGTTTAGGTTTAGTTTTGAAATTATTTAATATTTTAAGTCTCTTGTCTTCTTCTTTATAGTTTACTTCAATTAGAGTATTTTATCTTAATTAGTTTTATAACTTAGTTGTTTCTTTTTTCTTAGTTTGTTTGATTATCATTTGTTGCCTCACTCTCTTGTCTACATGATTGAATCTTTTTCTCTTATCCTTAATCTGTCTACTTCTAATTTCTTTGGAATAAACTTTGAGAAATTACAACAAGAAGCAAGATATTATTGGATATATAAATATTTATCGCATCGGATTTCTATTCTTCAAGAGACTATTTTTCTTCTTGGATATAATAGATTAGAGATTCACATCTTAACTAATTCATAATTTGATAAATGGATTTATGATTGTTATAATAGAATAAGTTACGTTTGATAACTTGTTGATTATTTTTGAGAACTTATAAAAAAACCCTCGTGTCTTTAGGATCATAAACAAACCTTTAGAACCCCATGATTAGACTGGTATGATTCTAACTTGAAATTCACAATAGGCAAAAGGGTTGAATCATTAATCATACAATTTTTAACATGAACATAAGTATTTCAAGATTTAGAATTATTCAAAAGTCATGAAAGCAATTTGGAGAGCTTATCATATTGCTGGTGAAACAATGACTTGGTGGGTAAATAAGAAGCTTGATATGAACCATGACTCAACCACCACCACTTGAGAATAATTTGTGACACTATTTAGGTCATGATGGCTTCCCTAGTTGTACTTTGACCAAAAGCTTATGAATTTTTAAAATCTTAAGAAAGAAGTTTTGTCAGCAAATAAATATTAAGAGTAATTCACCAAGCTTCTTAATTATGTACCTTTGTATCAAGTAGATGAGAGGTTTAGAATCAAAAATTCCATCATGGGATTGAAACTCTCAATAGGCGATGGAGTATATGTGCATGGTCCATCTACCATGGATCAGGTGGTCGAGCAAGAACAAAAACTAAAATCTCTTACTCAAGTAAGAGATAAGTTTAAAATGAAATTTGGAAGTTCTAAAGCAAATTTAAAGAAAAATAACTAGAAGGAGAAGAGTAGAGATTCCAAGGGTTAGTTCAAGAATCAGAATCCCAAGTTCAGTAGTGGTTCAAGGAACAAGAAGATGTGTAATGGTTTTAGGGTTAGTTTTAAGGGAAACAACAGATTGAGAAGAAAGGATTGGTTAGAGGTTGTTTCATTTGTTAAGGTGTCCACTTTGAATGAGAATTTCCTTAGGGCAAATCTAAGAACAAAGGTTCATATTCTCAATAAGGTATGTTTCAATAATGAATTCATGTAGCTATTGACAATTGATAGGCTAAGTATTAGGCTTTGCCTATAGAATTATCAAGTATTTTGTTCAATCATGCATTTTTTATTTTAATTAAAACATGAGCTACATAATGTTTTATTACTCCTAGAGTGCTTAGCAAATTGTCTATAATGGCTAGAGTAATGGAAAAAACATGGTTGCTATAATATGAGAATGAGTCATAGGTCAAAGTTGATAAGTGTTTAGTAAAAGTAGATATTAGATTGTTTGGGTTCACTCTAATGGTATATATCTATGAAGCATTGTTAAGATCATATGATGTGATCCTAAGAGTCAATTGGCTTCCAAAGCATAAAGTCAAGGTTGACTAATTTATAAAGAAGGTTGAGTGTCAAGATGATTTTGGAAATCAGATACAACTTCAAGGTGAGAGAAGGGAGTTGAAACTAAGGTAAATTTCTATAATTCAACTCAATAAAGCTCAAAGGAAGGGATGTCAATCATCTATCATTAAGATAAATAAGATGGAAGAATTACTATTATAGGAAGGGTTGTCAACCATCTATCAAATATTATCATTTTTTTACAAACTTCCTTGACATATTTATAAAAGAATTACTAGAATTAGCACTTAAACATGAGTTTGATTTCTCAATCAATATCATACTTGAATCGAAATCATATTCTAAGGTGCCATATAAAATGACAACCACTGAATTGGTTGAGTTAGAGGCACAAATTCAGGAGTTGTCAAAAGGTCTGAATTGACCAAATGTGTCACCATGGGGTGTTTCATGTGTCTTTGTTAAGAAGAAGGATAACAATCTTTGCTTGTATATAGACTAAATGATGTTAAATAAAGTAACGTTTAAAAATAGACATACATTACCATGCATTGATGATATTTTTGATCAAATACGAGGAGACATAGTCTTTTATAAGATTAATCTTAGTGCATGGTATCACCAATTGAGGATCCATGAAGAGGATATTTTGAAAACAACATTCAGGAGTATATATGGGCACTAAGAATTCATAGTGTTACCATTTGGATTAACAAATACTCTAACAACATTCATGAATCTTTTGAATAGTGTGTTCAGAGATTATCTAGATCACTTTGTGTTGGTCTTTCTTGATGACATCTTGATTTATTCTAAGGATGAGGAAGAATACTAATAACATATAGAATTAGTTTTTTAATGTTAGTGTATGTTTTTATCTCCTAATTGGGTTATTTATTTTCCCCTACATTCCTAGGTTTTTCCTACACTTCTATTAATCTCACTTAGGTTAATAAAGCATGTCTTATTAGGTGAGAGGATTATGAGGCGTCACCTTCCTACACGTGAGCATCTATTAGCTATCTTGGGAAGATACTTTTCTATCTTTAGTCTGATAGATGGTTGCTCCTGATTGGTCAGTGTTGACACCTCCTCCCTCTTCATAGTCTATATAAGAATGCTACCTGGCTTTTATTTTGTATCTTTTTTTGATTTTGCATTCTCTTAATGCTATTTTGCTTCTAAAATTTTTATTACTCTCTTGGATACTAACTATATGTTGCTATTTTGATTTCGTATCATTTGCATTCATAGTTTAAATATCTATTCTTTTGCACTAGTTTTCTGGGTTAATAATCTTTTTAGATTCTAACATGGTATCAGATTTGTTCTATGTGTAAGAGTAAATTTTAGTTTCCTTGGTGGGGTGGGCTAATAAAGATTATTACATTTTTTTGAAAAACATAGTATGCTCTTCTCTTGCATCTTCGGATGAGCGTGAGAATCAGGAAAGTTTGACAGAAACTTTTTTAATCTCCGGGGTTGCACATGTGTTTTATGAAATCTAGATGATTTAAACATTTCTAGTTATATTAGTAGCATTTCTAGCTATTCCAACACGTCCAAGAGGCTTCAGAAAGTCAGATTTGGCTTTCATTTCACCAAAATTGGAGATCAACATACACAATTGTGGAACTAGGGTTTCGAGCTCAAATCTGACAACCAGCTTACATATTTGATCTTTTGAATCAATATTGCAGGTTCTAGCATCTGATTCAGCCTTTGCATGTCATTTTTTGTTTACTGGGGTCATTTTTTGTAGCTAAAGGCATTATGTTTACATTGGAGCAACATCTTTTGTACATCTATAAGAAAAATGCATTCTAGGCTTTGTTCGTAGCATAGAAAAACCATATGGGTATCTTTCATTTTTTGCATCCAGTCTATATATTTTGTAGAAACATGCTAAAAAAGCTACAGTAGGACCCCTCTTTATTGGCAGTTGCAATTTTGAAGGTAGTTTTCAAATGCTCCATTCTTGCTCATACGGACTCCTTTTCCCACGAATTATTTTTTGATTTTGGCTATTTTTACATTCTCTATGCACTAGTACAGATGTTTTTTGATTGTTGATGCTAAGGTTTTTAAGAAATTGTAGATTCTCAATTGTGGCATTACACAGTTCTCATTTTGGGAACTTGAGAGGATCATAAATTTCACATATGACCTCATATCGAGGAGATTACTTTTTTGAAAGTGCATTATTTTTTGAGTAGATCACAATGGTGCTATTTATTTCTCTAGATATTAAGCCAAAGTTGTATTTTCAACTTATGATCTTAATGAAGGTTTTGTAATGCATTGAAATCAAGACCACTTAGTGTTTCTTGCTAGTAGCAGTTGTAAACGCACTAATATAAAGTGCCAAACATATTTTCCTAGGGGGGTTCTTTGATTGAGTGAAAAGGGGGGGTTGTCTTGGTTGGGTTCTCTCCTTTTGGGCATTTCTTCTCTGCATTTCTTCATCATGGATTAAACAAATCTGCCCATCCTAAATCCATACAATTACTTTGAGTGGAAATCACACATGACAATTCACTTAAGGAAAGTAGGATTAAATAGGATAACTATGGGACTTGAAATTGAACCTGCTAAAGATGAAGATAAGCCTAAGTGGTTTAACAAATGTGATGAAGCATATAGAACATTGTGTTTGTCTATTTCTCTTGATTTGCTCTTTCACATTGAGTCTTTCAATACACCAAATGAAATCTAGATAAAACTAGAAAAACTATTTGGCACACAAGATTCAATGAGAGGTCATATGTTGGAAAATGGACTAATTAGTTTAAGTCCAAGAAATTTCAACACAATCTAGGATTTCTTCAGTAAATTAAAATCACTAAGGCTATAGTTAAAATAATGTGGAATTGAAAAGAAAGATGAACAATTAATTCTCAGTATTCTCTCTAAGCTAAGTTTAGAATATTCTGCATTTGTTTCTACCTTCTATGTTACTAAGGGTGCACTTGGTACTCAATTCACCATGCCATCTTTAGATGATTTTACTGTTAGTCTCACTCAGGAACAGGACAAGCTAATCCAGATGCACACTCTTAAGTCCTCTAAGTCACATGCCTTGGCTGCCAACCAAGGCACAAAAGAATAGAAAGGATAAAGTAGTAACAATAATAGTAAGGATAAGAAACATAAGAGTAGCAAGGAGAAGAAGGATTAGATATCATTGCTTCAAAAGTAACTAATGAGTCCCAATCTTCTAAGGGTGACAAGCCTAATAAAGAGAAGGTCCAATGTGCCTATTGTAAAAGACCCAGTCATGATGAACATAATGTCTGAAGAAACAAATTGATCACTTGACACACATTCTTGAAAAAAATAATATTATTGTCCTTGAGTCTATCAAACAGAGTTCTATTAAGGGGTCTAATAAGGCAAAATAAATATTAAGGGCAAAGGAAAGGGCAAGGCCCTTTCTGCAGTTACTTCTTCACCATCCACTTGGGTTCTTGATTTAGGTGCTTTGTACCACATGGCTTCATCTAAGGAAGAACTTGTATCTTTGGAGCCGTGTACTATGCCTTCTATTTTGATGGGTGATGACACTCTTATTGAGGTGTGTGGGAGAGGGTCTATTGATGTTAGGGATGACACATTCCATGATGTTCTTTGTGTGCCCTCATTATCAACTAATCTCTTATCAATATACTAGATCACTCACACAGGTTCAGGTATGCAGGTTGAGTTTAATCCTGATTCAGTGGAGATTCCTGAGTTACACAGTGGTTCTATAGTTGTCGTTGGGAGACCAGATCATCAGTCACAGCTCTATCTATTTTCTCACTTTGTTCCTAATCCTCCTTCGACTATTTTGCTCACTCATTCTAATGATGTGAGTAGATTATGGCACGATTGGTTTGGCTATCTTAACTTCCGCTACTTGTAACAACTCAACCAATAGATCATGGTCATAGGGTTACCTTCAATTTAGTTTTCAGGTGGTGTTTTCCTAGGGTAAATTATTGATAAGCATCCTAAAGAAAATTTTGATAAAGGGAAGGCATGGAGAGCTTCACAGATATTGGAGTTACTTCACAGTGATTTGGTTGGTCCATTTCAGCATCCTTATTTCATCAGGACCTGTTATGTCCTCACATTCATTGATGATTTTTCTTGATATACTTGGGTGTACTTTCTCAAATAGAAGTTATAGGGATTTTATCATTTTTAGGACTCTAAAACTTTTGTAGAGAAGCAATCTGGGAGAGCCACCAAAGTTTTGCGCACTGACAATGGTGGTGAGTATGTCAACCATAAATTTTAGAGGTTTTATACTTCAGAGGGGATTGATTTACAGCATTTAGTTCCATACAATCCTTAGTATAATGGTTTTATAGAATGAAAGAATACGTCCTTGAAGGAAATAACAAACTGCATGATTCACTCTAGATCTATTGCACCATAGTATTGGGCAGAGTCCATTAACTGTGCTTGTTATATCCAGAACTATGTTCCTCATTAAGCCTTGAAGAGAGTCACTCCTTTTGAAGCTTAGAGTGGTTGAAAACCATCAGTTAAGCACTTTTGAGTTTTTGGTTCTCCTGCATGGGCCCACATTCTTGCAGAGAAATGCAAGGCCTTAGATCCACAGAGTAGACCTTATATATTTGTAGGTTATCCTGATGGTGTGAAGGATTATCAGTTGTTCCACCCTACTACACATGATTTATTATTGAGAGGAGTGTTCAGTTTGAGGAGGGCTCTTCGAGGTCACTTTCTATCACTTTTCCAACTCCTTCTAATTTGACATTAGAGTCACTTGAGATACATGATGGATCTTCTGATGAGTCAAATTCACCTGAGTAGTATTCTACCTCCACTTCTGATGTAGAGAGTGATTCAAAGGACTCAACTCATTCCTCTCCTAGTCATCATTCAGAGGTTGATGATTATCCTCAAGATTCTCCATCTTCTGGTCTACTTTAAGCTATACCAACATTGCAGTCTGCAAGTGATTGGGTTGGAGATCCATCAGACACCAGGCAGACTCATTCATAGTTCCAAAATGTTCCACATGTCTTCATTATTACTACCTTAAATCCATAGTCTTTTCATGAGGATTCTGGTATTCCTAAGTGGGATATAACTATGCAAGAGGATTATAGTTCTTTGATGAGGAACCACACTTGGGATCTTGTCCCTCTTCCTAAGGGAGTAAAACTTGTTTGATGTAAGTGGATCTATCAGACAAAATTTTTAGTAGATGGGTCAATTGATAAGCATAAGGCTCGCTTGGTCACCAAAGGATTCTCCCAGGTTCCTAAGATTGACTACTCTGAGACTTTTGCACTAGTTGCCTAAACGAATTCCATTCGACTTGTTTTTTCTATTAATGCAACTAATTATTGGAAAGTACACTAGATGGATGTGAAGAGTGATTTTCTTCATATTGACCTTCAAGTGGAGATCTACATGGAGCAACCAAAAGGGTTCCTTTAATATTCTTCACTTGTGTACCCTCTTTAGAAGTCTCTCTATGGCCTCAAACAGGCTCCTCAGGCCTGGTATGCCAAGATGGAATCCTTCCTTCTATCAGTTGGGTTCACTCAATTCCATTTTGATCGCAATGTCTATATTTTATAGTAAGATGATTCACTCCTATTTTTGGTTTTGTATGTTGATGAATTGTTGATCACAAGGAGTTCATCAACTATTGGGGCTATCAAAACTACCCTTCATGATAGGTTTTTGATGACTGACTTGGGCTTGTTGCATTACTTTCTTGGGATTGAGATCTATCAGTCTTCTTCTGAGATCACCATCGCATAGTCCAAGTATTCTCTAGATTTGCTCTCGAGGTGTCATATGGCTGACTATAAGCCTGCTCTGACTCCCTTTCTTTTTGGAGTCAAACTTGAGGCTCAGTGTTCTTCTCCATTTGTTAATGGCACTATGTACCAACAACTTGTTAGGAGTCTCATTTATTTGACTCATACAAGACCCAACATTCCATATGTTGTAGGCATGATCTCTTGATTCATGCAAGAGCCTCATGAGTTGCATTAGAAAGTAGACAAGTGGATCCTTCACTACATTCAGGGTAATCATATTTTTGGGATTCACTATGTAATGGGCATTGATCTTGACTTGGTGGGCTACATAGATTTAGATTGGGTAGGAGATTCTTAGGATTACAAGTCTACTTCAAGTTACAGCTTCTCACTTGGTTTAGGTCCTATTTGTTGGTTGAGTAAGTAGTTTACTATTGCTCTATCTTCTATTGAGGCTGAGTATCAAGGAGCTATGAATGCCACCATTGAGGCCATTTGGCTTCAAAATCTTCTCACTGAGTTTGGTATCTAGATCAGATGGCCATTAGTCATATTTTGTGACAACCAGAGTGCCATTCAGATCTCACAAAATTTAGTCCATCATCAACAGACCAAACACATAGAGGTCCACATGCACTACATTCGAGAGCTCATCCATGCCCACTTCATTGACCTTCACTACTATCTGACTTCTAAGTAGGTTGTTGATATCTTCACCAAACCCTTCACTGAGAGCAAGTTCCTTCATTTGCAAACTTTGATGTGGTTGCGGGATGCTTCATCTTTTGGGGGGGCTTCTTCCTCTCACTCAGAGTCCTGACTCTCTCTACTTTTTTTTTTTGGGGGGGGGGGTCTCTTCTCTCTCTTTTTGGGGGGGGAATTTTATGTACATGGGTACCTCATCAAGACTGATTTGTTGGGACCCATTGCTACATCCACCTAAGCTTTACTTATGGGGGGGTGTTAGTGTAGGTTTTTATGTCCTAGTTGGGTTATTTATTTTTCCCTATATTCCTAGGTTTTTCCTATAGTTCTTTTAATCTCGCTTAGGTTAATAAAGCATGTATTATTAGGTGGGAGGATTATGAGGTGTCACCTTCCTACACATGAGCATCCATTAACTATCTTGGGAAGATACTTTGCTATCTTTGGTTCGATAGATGGTTGCTCCTGATTGGTCAATGTTGACACCTCCTCCCTCTTCCTAGTCTATATAAACATGCTACCTGGCTTGTATTTTGTATCTTTTTTGATTTTGCATCATCTTAATGCTATTTTACTTCTAGAATTTGCATTACTCTCTTGGAGACTAACTCTATGTTGCTATTTTGATTTCGTATCATTTGCATTCATAGTTTAAATATCTATTCTTTTGCACTAGTTTTTTGGGTTAATAATCTTTTCATATTCTAACATGTAACATTTACATAAACATAGATTATATGAAAAGTTGTCTAAGTGTGTATTTTTCTAAACAATATGTAGTATCTAAAACATATTATCTTTATGGATTATATTTTATTAGATCCAACAAAGATAAGAGCCATTATGGAGCGTTCAGAACAAAAGAATGTGCATGAGGTAAGATGTTTCATGGGATTAAAGGGCTATTATGGGAAATCCATTCCAAATTTTTCTAAGAGAGATAATACAATTACCTCTCTTTAATGTAAGAATCAGAGTTTCATCTAGTTAGATCAGTGTGAGGTAGCCTTTTAAGAACTAAAAATGAGGGTTACTTCAGCATCAGTGCTAAGAGTTCTCAATCTTAATGGTCAATTTTCAGTGATCACATATGCATCTGAGGATGAACTTGAAAGAGTTTTTATGTAGGATGGTTCAGTAGCAGCCTATGAATCTAGGAAACTAAATCCATATGAGGTGAATTATGCCATTCATGAACATGAGGCAATTTTGTATGCTTTACAAGTTTAGAGGCATTATTTGTTAGAAAAACTATTTGAGCTTAAGATTAATAAATTGGGACTCAAGTAAATTTTCACCCTATCAACTTTGAATGCTCATCAAAGATGATGGTTAGATTTCTTGTTTGATTATTATTTCTATATTAACTATACCAAAGGCAAGGAGAATAGATTAGTTAATGATCTATGTTGTATAAGGTATATAACAATCATGGCTACTATTAGGGGTACTTTTAGAGATCAAGTGATTAAATTCTCACCAAGAGCTAAATTCTATAATCAGATCAAGAAATCATTGTTTGAGAATAATTAGAATCCTAAGTAGAAGGGATTTAGAATAGAGAGTGATGGTATTTTAAAGTATAATGGTAGGATGTATGTATCAAATAGAGAGAATATGAGGAGCACAATGCTAAATAAACTACAGATTGCCCAACATTCATGACATCTAGGAGTAATCAAGCTCATGGCTAAGCTTAGACCACTCTATTTTTGGAAGGGAATCAATAGAGATGAAGTGGATTTTATGTTTCATTCTCTAGATTGTTAGTGTGTGAAAGTTAAACATGTGTATTCAATGAGATTATTGTATCCACATGACATATCAAAGTGTAAGTGGTAGGTAATTACTATGGATTTTGTCTAAAGATTTTCATTATCTAAAAATAGATATAACATGATCTTGGTAGTAGTTGACAAATTAATCAAGGTAGCACACTTCATACCGAGTAATTTGACTGATGATGTGCCTACTCTTGCAAAGAGATTCATGAAATAAGTGTATTATTTGCATGCTTTTCAAAATAAAATTATTTTAGATCATGATTTGAAGATAACTTATAGATTTTGGTTGACTTTAAATTTAGCTCTGGGTAATCAATTGAACTTTAGCACTACATATTACCCATATACTAATGGATAAATAGAGTGAGTAAATAAGAATTTAGAGGATCTCCTTCATATGTATTTTATAGATTAGAAATATAAGTGCAAAGAGTATATGCAATTGGTTGAGTTTGCATACAATAACTCAAACCAATCAAAAATGAAGATGGCTTCATTTAAGGCATTGTTTAGAAGGAGGAGTAGAACACCAATTAGTTGGGACGGGTTGGATGATAGGGTAGTCTTTGGACCTGATATGCTTTCAAAAAATGAAGAATAAGTTAGGATAATAAATAAAATTTTGTTCAAATCTAACGATAGATATAAAAATTATGATGATCTAAAGATAACATATAAGTAGTTTTCTATAGGTGATAAAGTGTTTATGTGAGTTAGGTCTCCAATAATCTCTATTAAATTCAAGAAGTTAGTGAAACCTTCACCAAGATATGTGGGACCCTTCGAGATTTCAGAAGTGGCCAAACCTATAGTGTATAGACTTTCATTGCCATCAGCTCTAGTTCTTTTGCATAATGTCTTCCATGTGTCTTATCTTAAAAAGTATATAGTTGATCTTTCATATGTGATGGATTGGAATGATTTATAGGATCTGAATCTCAAGGTGGTCATGGTAGAACTAATTAGATTAATTGACACTTGTAAACTTTGTTTTTTTAATAGAAAAGTATTACATTTCAAGGTCTTATAGGACTAATACTCTAAGGAGAGTGCCACTTTGGAAGACTATGGTGTGTTTTACAGGTTGTTTCCACATTTGTTTATTTGATTTGTTACTACTTATTATAATTTTTTCAGTAAATAATATTTTAAATTCATAATTATGTTTGAATAAATTGTCAAGGAACAATGACTAGATTTAGGAAGGAAGGATGTCACATCTTAATTTCTCTCTAAGATAAATAACTTGTTTAATCTATGGATTATTGTGATTTATTAGTTGATTAACTAATATTTGATTAAGCTTGATGACGTATGTTGATTATGGGATATTTTATATATATTAATTTACATGATTACATGTTTGATTATTATATAATATTATTTTTATTAATATAATGATGTTTCAGGCAAACTACCTTCATTGATATGTGGTGGATTCAAGATAGATTCATCCCTCATATCATGATAGAGAGAGTATCATTAGAGATAGTGGTTAGATAGAGACGTTGGGGGGTCATTAGAGAATGAATTTGGAAACTCTTTTACACACCACTTAGTATAACATGTTTCATAATTATTTGATATGGATAGCGTAACATGTTTTGTGTATTTTTCTTTTAAATGATTATTAGTATGATTTCTAATAAAATATTAATTGTTAATTATGATTGTGTTGATTGTTTGAGTGATTTCACTACATTTATGATCTTACGTAGTTCATCTTATTTGGCTAAATGAAAGAATGTGTTTGTGTTTACTTATATCATTGCCTTATTATGTTTGTCTAAATAGTAAAACACTATGACATTGTGATGGATTCTATAATTGTTATTTGATCTATAAGATTCACATAATAATAATTAAAGATTATTATTATGATAGTTACATTAAAATGTCAAAAGATAATAACATTATTTTTAAAGAGATTATTGTTGATTAACTATTTGTTTTAAGTATTTATATTCATATATATAAATGGATATATTAATGTTAATTAGTGAATTCTTTTAGAAAGCATTGCAATTGTTATATATGTTACTGGAGAGGATTTAACATAAATTCTAAGTCTTGTTATGCATAGTTGCATTGTCAAATTTATATGATTTTATTGTTTTAGTCATTGCATGGAGAAATACATTAGTCCATGACTACTTGATAGTCTTGCATGGAATATGACATAAGTTTGTGGCCTAAGTAATTGAGGTGGTCAATGATGGATTGATCATAGACATTTGAATTTGATAAATGAATATAAAATGGTTAATTAGGGGTTTAGTAGGAAAGCATAGAAAATGATTAGATCATAATCATTCATTGACTTTAGTTAAGCACTGTTGGGAGAAAATTATGGGGTTTTATTGCATATGCATGGAGGCAAACTGTGAATTGGTTAAGCTATCTAGGCATGCATAGTTTTGAACGAGTTTAATCAGCTCAAGAAGATGGAGTAGTGGAAGAAACTAGATTATGAAAAATAAATAAATTAGGATAGTGGGACTATGAATGGGGTACAACTCATAACATTTTAAGAGGAAAAGGTAGAAGGTGGACAAGAAGAAAAAGAAAGAATTGGCTCAACTTTTGGCTTGGCATTTTTGTAAATCATATGTTATCATGTTGGTTTTGTAATACAATATACTTCTGTGTGATAATTTTTAAGAATGGGTTTTCAAATTACTTGGGTTATTGGTTATCCAGTTGTTTATAATTTTTTAAATTTACAATGGGTTGTATATAGGGCCCTATGGAGGGCTCAACCTCCACAAAACCCTATATCCAACTACGATAACCTAGAAAGGTTGGGATTGGAAAAATAGGTCTTGGTCGTGATATAAATAGAATTTTAAAAACTCTATCCTCATTTAGCAATTTGAATTCACTATTCAAAATGAGATTTTAGTATGTTGGGTATATATACAATTCAGTTGAGCTATTATCTTGAACTAGGTTGTTATATATGTCTGTAAGATAATTCAACTGTTAACCAAAGAATTCTTTTAGGGGACTAATAATATGACTTTTTTAGTGATATTGATTATATATATGCATAGATATATATCTGAGTGTATATTCAATTAATTTTTATTATATATATATATATATATATATATATATATATATATATATATATATATATATATATTCAATTAATTTTTATGCTATATAAATTAATACACACACACACACACACACACACACACACACACACACACACACACACACACCCCTTGTAATCAACTATCAAACTTGTGTGTGTGTGTGTGTGTGTGTGTGTGTGTGTGTGTGTGTGTGTGTGTGTGTGTGTGTGTGTGTGTGTGTGTGTGTGTGTGTGTGTGTGTGTGTGTGTGTGCGCGGGCACATGCATGCACATATGCATGCATGTGCCCGCACACACACACACACACACACACACACACACACACACACACACACACACACACACACACACACACACACACACACACACACACACACACACACACACACACACACACACACACACCTTGTAATCAACTATCAAACTTAAATGTGTGTGTGTGTGTGCACGCGCGCGCATGCGCATGCGTGTGTGTACACACAGACACATGTATATGTATGTATATATGTATATAATTGTAATTTTTTGGTCAAAATTTAACAGAACTTTATGTATTACAGTTAGAATATGATATTGTTATTTGACTAGGCTTAAATATAAGTTGGAGTTTAAATCTTGCTTATGAAATCCTAATTATCTATAATAGATTTTATGTATAATTTATGATCTTTTGCATAATTATTTGGTGTTATCAGGTACAAGTAGATGAACAATTCCATTGTAGATTTACAATTTGACTTTACAAAAGTATGAATATTGATGGACTGATAAGGTTATAATCGCTGAGTTTAGTTATTTTTTGAACATTGATCATACATAAATGGGATCGAGTATAGTTGTTATTAAGATGAACTATGAATATATAGTGCATAGTTCATAAAGGGACCGGATATACAGGTTCCTATAAGTTTATTTACATAACGAGATTGTTTACTCAGATTTGTGTTGAGTTTATCTTAGTCAACCAAATCTAAGATATTACCATCGATATCTGAGTAGGTATTTGACAGTGTGTTAATTTTTGTTTTGTTAAAACCTAAATAAAGTAAAGGTGGCTATGTTTAGTTATATTTGCATTTATGAATTTCATACAATGAACAAAGCATGAATGATTGTTTTGATTTAAAATAATTTGAATATGTTGAAAGATAAATAAGAACTAATTTTGAATTATAGAATTCTATGTATTTATTTATCATGGGAAACAAAATTTCCTCAGTTTAATAAAAAGGTTATGGAGACTTTGTTTGTGAATTGACTCTATACTTTGCCTATATAGTACACTCTACGATGGAGGATAGTGGATGTCACCTGAGTTGTTTACTACATATATATATATATATATATATATATATATATATATATATATATATATATATATATATATATATATATAAAATTGTGTTATAATTATTATAATAATTAATAATAGATGCTTGTTTATATTTGGTGGTTATAAAACATTTGAATGCTTAAATATAAAGAATTCATTGTATTTACGAGATTAAATACATAACATAATTTTATGTATGGATTGGTTGTTGTTATATGTAGAATATGAATATTTAATAGTCAGGGTCATAATATTATTTCTTGAAGAAATAATATTTTAAGTTGCTTGATGGATAAAGCAACTAACAATTTAGATATTCATTATCCAGATGGTGTGTTATATTGAAGACTATTTTTTTCTTTAATTATTATTTATAATAAACTAGATGTTTGGATTCTATTCGATTCATTTAATGGATTAAATGAATGTTTATGATATTTATGTATTTAGCATATTTTTTATTAGCTAAAGTGAAATATTAATAATAAATATTTTAGGTCTTAATAGTATTATCTATTTTACCAAACCTCACATTCATGACCTTAATTAAGCAGTGGATAGATTCCACTAGGTTAATTAACACCATCAATGTAAGATAAGGAGTAATCTGATCAAGTGGTGTGTATGAATTTAACTGATCTTAGAGATCATTTATTATTCAAAACTTTGACCAAAGTAATATTTTATAAATATTTTGATATCATATGTTGACATAATTTTTATATTTGTATGGTATCATATTAGAATATATTTTTTTTATGATGTACATTATGTATTAGATCTACGACACATGGGTTCTAGTTTGTTACTCTAGAGTTATGCACTGTAATTATTTACCTATCAATAAAAGGAGGGCCATCTCCTTGATTGGGAGATAGTGAAGATGTTCTATGGTTCGTAGTTGGTATGAAAAAACACTTAGATGATGCTTTCCCTCTTAGTTGGAGTATTATACTTGAGACTACACTTGATATTACATATTGATACTTGAGTCATAAATACTCTGCTCAAAGGAGATTTGTATCATGTTTTATTATTTGAGATATTATTATGTATTTTTGAAATTATATCTTTTATAAATTATACTTCTACAATAGAGGATTTAATATTGTATCAGTTTTCACTAAATTTGTATTATATAATTTCTATTGAGATCTATTATTTATGATTATCCACTATTGTTCATGATTTCTATATCTTTTCATGGTGATCCTTAGCTAAGTGGATTATCTATAACCTTTAGGGTTAACTACACTAATGGAGTTAGATAAATATCAATAATTAAGATTTCTCATGGTGAAATTTATATCTTGAATATGTATGTTTAAAAAAATATTTACAATATTCGAGTAAAACCCAGTGGAGTCAATACATTGGACAAGTTCCCATAAATTCCTAAAACAAATTATAAATTGTAGATAATTAAAATTTATAGAGAAGCCTCATAAACAATAAAAGGTAAAATTAATTACTCATAATTTTATTATAAGTGTATTATTATTTTATTCTTGAAAACTTGATGATAGAATCATAATGTATTGTTAGCATGCTATTATAAAAAAAGATAATCATAAAATTAACTAAACTTTTTATTTTTTATAATTTATAAAAACTGTTACTTTTAATTTAATTTTACACGTGATCTCGAATGGATCTACAAAGTATCACTTATTTTCCTACATATCTAAAAAATATTGGAGTGAAAACTAATGTTTCACACCTATTTTCAAAAATAAACCTAAAAATTATATGAATTGAAAATTAAAAACTTAAAATACAATATTCCAACCTTTATAAGATCCTTTTTAAGCCTTTTTTTCAATAAAGTTGCTTTGCGGCAAATGCCACATACAATTTCATGAAGATTTCAAAGATATATTTTTAAATTAAAAATGGTATCAAACAAACTCATGTGTCAAACTTTATGCCTTTCACAGGGCACGCTTCCACATCATAACTTCCTCCTATTAATTCCCATAATGCATTGTGTGACCCATTCTCTCTTTCTTCTTTATTTGTCCTCCCATGAAATCGTAATATCATGTATAAAATGGATTTCCTAGTCTCTAATTCTTTCATCTAAATCCTTACTCTTCCTATTTTCCTCACCTTTGACTTGTGATTGCATTTACATTAGTACAACATTTAATTTAGTCACCTTGGTAGTATACTTCCCATCTATCTCTTCCATATTTTTCTCCTTCAAACATCTAACCCACTACTACAACATTTCTAATTAAATCCTATGTATATCATTAAAAAAATTATACCTTTCTGCCAAATCTTTGTTATATCCCACCTGCATAAGATATAAAACACTTTATGCACCATCTACACACTATTCACTCAATGGAGGATGTACCATTAGTTCTATACCACCTACACAAAATGGATGACTCTCTCTTCTCCCGACACTCTTTCCCTATACCCATAATGTTTTAATGAAAGAAAAATAGAATACTCTCTCGCTGAATTTATAGTTATTTCCACCACTAATAACATTTGATGTAGATAAGATTACAATGTCCAATGAATGACAACCGTGGCCCAATAGCCCTCACTCAACCCTCTCAAAAATAAAAACATTAATACAACACTATATGTAGAATATAATTTATTCATCTTTTGATCATGAATTACAAACATCTCACATACATACACACACTCTTTATAACCATGAAAAAGGAAGCATTATAAAGAGGCCGTCGATGGACATGGTCTACTCCCTACTCTCTTGGAATCATTCACGAATCTCTTCTCTATAATAGATTTCATTTTAACATCTTAAAAAAACTTGATTTATGCCTTTGGAGATGTCCTTCAAAGATAAAATTATCTTGAAATTTTCCAAGCCGAGAAAATTATATGTACCTAGTTTTTACTTTACTTTTTCAAATGACGTAGTTTAAATTATTACTTAATGCAAAGTGTTTGTTGTGTAACTACTCTTTAATACAAATTAATAGTTAAAAATAGTCAAAACATGATACTTTGTCTCACTAGACAACTAAAAAATATTTATAAAATAAATCTTATAAAAACATAATATATGTTTTTATATTATTATTTTTTATGTGGATACAATTAATCTTTGTATATGTGTAAGATAAAATATATATGTTTTATTAATATCAACCAACTAAACTCGATTTTTTTCAAATGAATATTGTAAAAGTGTGTGTCTTCTTTCTGCTTATAATTAAAACAGATTACTATCTTTTAATTACGAAATGAAAATGACTTATTATTTGTTTTGAAAGTGTATGATTTTTTAAGACAGTGCAAATATGCATTTCAATTATATTATCGATGTATATAATGTGGTGTTTCTTCTTATGCACAAAAACTATCACTTTTCATACTCCAAAAGATGCAACCACATATTCAATACTATTTCTAGTTGCATAACTCCACCAACTCAATTAAAACCATGTTTTTTATTGAAATAGGCCCTCTAATGTATTTGATTCCCTTGATGTGTTGAATTTTTAATGTTTCCCTTAAATCACTTTTTACCATTGTAAAATTAAAAAGCATGCATATACATTTGACCCATATTTTTGGGTGATTTAAAATTTATCATTGACCCATGATGCTCCCACATCGATTATACTCTTACTTTTATTTATTAAAATGTAAGCACTCATTGTACCAAAATTTGAACGGAAGTAGTGAAAAAGACTATAAATCTTACTAGTTAATTGCATCCCGTAAATAAGGATCAATTTTGTGATTTTCATATTATAATAGATTTTTTTATTGAACTACATTAATATTTACTCACAACTTCTAAAATATCATAGATCTGACTAAAGTAAACCTCTCATAATTACACTTATTTTTTTATGCTTTTATAATGTATGTTAAAACCAATTAAAATTAATTAAAAAAAAACAATAGTAAAATATTCCATAACCCAATATTTTTTTAAAAAAAATTGACAAGTAAAACTTGACAAAGGTGCATTTAAAATTTTATTGGAATCCGACACATCTAACTAAGATTGAACTCTACCTGTCTCATATCAACCCAATGATCCTGGATGTAATCAGGTTGTAACTAGTTCGATCTTGGTTTTTTCTTACAACCTTTTAGCCCTGCACGGTATTTTTGGGTTTGTTTCGAGAATGCATGTGGACCTATTTTCACTCTTTACTAGCAATCAACAATACACAAGTAAATCAAAATTCAGATATTTCTCTACAAACACTTTTTTATCCAGAATCTTATTCTTATTTTTATACATTTCAAATCTATTTCTATTTTTTTAATAATTTAGATCGCATTTTAATTACAATTTCATCTTATATGATGTAATATAGTTTTGTTATTCATATCTTATATGATGTAATATAGTTTTGTTATAAGATGCTGCCAACCCATAGGGCCGCCATTAGCAAAATAGAGTCCACGACTTGTTCAACTCTGCCTTCAACGTCGGAATACACATACCTTAAGCATGGGTGGTCATGTCCATGATAAATTTACCTGCCCCAAAATATTTAATTTTTTTTGGTAAAATAATATTCATGTAGATACCTTTTTTCGGATCTTCTTATAGAAAAAAGACAGAGAAAAGGATATGTCGTATAAATATTTGTGGAAAGATAATGTTTTCAGTATTAATTTTAAGATATTTAAATAAATATTTAGTTTTTATATATATTGTTTCCAATATTATTATTGTGAGGTTTAGCGTTTATAATTGAAACAAAATGATTTCAAATATATAGAAAGAATTTTCAGCTTTGTATATTATTAAAAACTATTCAGACAAAAAATGATTCCGGTTATATTTAAGGTATGCCTTTTATTTACTTTATTATTTTTTATTATTTTCATTATGTTACATAAGATTCAATGTATAGTAAATTCTTACTTTGGTCAAAATAAATATCCATATTTAGCACTTCAATCTTCTATACAACTCTAGACTAAACAAAGATGCAAGTAATTTTAGCATGTTTGAGTTATGGCTTTCCTCTACAAGTTGGATACTGATTTAGTCAAAAGAGTCCCTCATCTTAAATTTTTAATTAATACTCCTCACTTCACTAGACATAAATATTGTGAAGAGATTAATAATTCTTTTTTGAAAATTATAGAAATTAATTCAAAACAGTGTTTGATACCAAAATTCTTTTATTATCGACAATCTTAGTTGTGTTTCCATGAAGATCGAATTCAATTCCCTGAGTACATGAAGATGTTATCAACCTATTTAACGATTCATTTAGTTCATTTTCGATTTTTCTCTCATCAACAACAAATAGAATCATGCCATGACCTCCCATAACATAAATATATATGCCAGTTATATTTTTTAGAAATCAAGAATGAAAGAACATTTTGTACTATGACATATATAGAAGATATTGGTTTCTTTCTAAAAATTTTCATATAAATCTTTGAATATCTTTTCTCAATATAAAAGATAGAGATATTTGTATTTTATTATCTTCCACACACTTAATTTGAATAGAGAACACTCAATTTAAAATCTTCACATATTATTAATTCAAAAAAATAAATTTATATTTCAAAATAACATATTATCCAAATGGTAAGAGAATACATATCTAAATAATATGGCCTCAAATAAAATGTACATTTTATTTGTTGGAAAACCTATCACTTTAAAATGTGAAGATTTTTACTTCTCATTTAAAAAAATTCCCAAAATTAATAAATTACTCTTTTAAATCTCAGTAACCATTCTTAATCTTAATTTACATTAATATTTAAATTAAATTAAATTGCCTAAACAAAGTTTGGTGACAGTAAAACTCCACCTGAGAAAAAGTCCGGTGACTGTCCAAATTAAAACCGAAATAAACTGAAGCCGAAAATTTACATCTACCGTAGCCGTTGATGACACATTCATTAAATTTGAAAAAGAGAGGAGTGGGGGTCTTTAAATTCTCGAGTACACGCAATGAATCTGTCAGCGACAATTTAGTCCAAACACGGTTATTTTCATTTCAGTTATCATTATAAAATGCTTCTGAAATAAGAAAATTCCATTCTAATCCTTCAAAACTACCAGTCTAAGCTAGAGAAGCTACTATCTGCTTAGCTTCCCTTCAATTCATTTTTTCTATTACAAATAATCATTCCAAAAGAGTAGATTGTGATCATGTAGCTTAGGCATGTGATGTTGATGGAACAATAGTGTTATGACATTATTTCATATTAAGTATTATTGGTGTAGAGAAAATTAGCTTTATATGAAAAAAAACCAAGAACTGTTTTAAAGTTTTTAATTGATGTTTGGAATCACCGTTTATGATTTATTATGAGGGATAAATGAACATATGATTAGTAAAATTATATTGTATTTTTTCATCAAGAATGCATGAATATAGGACCATTAAAATTATGTTGTATTTTTTATTTTGCATTTAAATCAAATTTTTTTTTTTTTAATCTTTTTTACTTTAATATGTTTTTTGATTGAAAAGTGCACTTTTATTAATACAAAATTATAGTACAATGTTAGTCACAAAAAAGATGAATAAAAAAGTCACATCCCAGAATTTAAGTTATATCAGATGAAATAGGTCTCAAGGTTAGTAACAAAAAAAACAAAAGAAAGCAATCGAGAACAATCAAAGCTCATATCTACAATACGATCTTTTTTACCCTTTTTCTTTGGAACCTTAGTTCAACATGATGGATGATTAACTTCCATTGGACTAATAATAACCAATGGAAGACTATGTTGAGGTTCAAACAAGGACTAGTCCTTGTCAGATTCAAAAGTTTCAGATTCATGTGATCTCTTGATACCACCATCGGAAGCATTATCTATAGAAGTGATTTGGAAAAAAGAATCTACCACAAATATATCTAAATCTCCTTTCTTCCCCATGTCATCTAAAGATGATTTTTCTGTGACTTCAGATGAAAAAGTGTGCTCATACAACTGCCAAGCTTTAAGACGAGAATGTTTATCTTTTTATTTTTTTGGCTTCCATGCATGGAGACAAGCCCCCTATAAATGGTCAGTTTGATTGGCAAAAACATTTATAAATAGTGTTTTCATAATCCAAGGGTTGGAGCCAATGAAATTATCATGATTCAGAGGGATTTGATGTGGAAGACCTTTGCTAAGGTTAACCTCCACACAAATACGAGCATAGGTAAACAACCCTGGCCTATACCATTCCATATCCATTTTGATAAACCTTCCAAATGTATTACCAATAGCTTGACATACTTAGGGATAATAGAAGGGAAGAGGGATATTGGGGTGCCAAACTCAAACTGACATTTTGGACATCACCATTGTTGAAAGGTCAAATTCAAAAAATTGGGGGGGGTAACAAAGAACCTAGCTCTTCTTCAAAACTAAAGTCCTTTCTTGAAAACTCTTTGATAATCTTCAAGTTCAAAAAATTAGACTATGAAGAACCCTTTCATACATAAATAGATCACACAATCTTTGGTCTAAGTAACATCAACTCACAATATTTAAAAGAATGAATTAACCTAGTTATTTCAAAAAAAGAAAACTCTATTAAAATTACTTCAACCAATTTATATACAATATAAACAATGGGAAATGTTGAAAGTAAATCCAAAACAAATTTAAAAGGAATATCATCTCTATATAAAGAATCTTGATCCTTCTTAAAGTGAGTCACATTAACCTCAAAAACCCCTATTTCCTGCAATCTTGAGCTATAAAACCCCCTAACATTATGCTTGTATTGGCTCTATTTAAATCTCTAAATACAGCCTAGTTTCATTGTTAATACATTTATTTATTCTTGATGATGAATTATAAGGAATTATTTGAAACATTGATCATAACTTTTTATTAAATTTTTCACTGGTGTAATTTCATTTATTATGAAAAAATAATCAATTTTGTAATACTATATTATATTAAGTAATGGCATAAATTTATTATAATTTTGTGAAAAAAAAAAAAAAAAATTAATATTATGATATTATTTTATCAAAAAACAATTAATATTATGATATTTCATATTAATTTAATTTTCTATTAATTGTATTGATTGAAAAGAAGCAATCAATCTCAATATTATTTCATATTAAATGGTTATATTTTTTAATATAATTTTATGAATCAAGAAGAAGCAATAAATTTATTATTAAATAGTTACATAATTTTATTAAAATCCTATATGTTGAAAGAAACAACTAATCTTATAATATCATTTCATTTTAAATATAATTTTATTTATTTTAATTTTTATAAATTGAAATGAAACAACCAATACTATTTCATAATAAATATTGGTACAAATCCATTAACTCTATGGTTGAGAAGCAGAAGTCAACCATATTACTTTCAAATGAAAATAAAATATATAAAAACGTTTAATGTTATAAAATAATTAATTTAATTAAAAATATCATGGCAGTTTTTCAAATTACAAGAGAATTGGATTGGTTAAGAATATTATTTATGATATTGAAATCACCCAACCACATTCGGAACAATTGAATTGCCATAAATAAATAATGATAAATAAATCATGTGTGAGCAAGTTTTAAACAAAAAAAAGTGAAGATACTATCTTTTAAAAGTTTAGAATGACAAACTATCTTTAAAAATATTTCTTCGTTTTGATATTAAAATCAGTCAACCATATTCCCCAAAAATAAATTATGATAAACATCCCAATCATACATGAGCATGTTTTAAATAAAAAAAGTCAAAATATAAGAGTATGAGCATGTTTCAAATAAAAAAAGTTTTGATTTCTAGAGAGTTTTATTTTATGTGTTTAATGTTATTTAATTTTGTAATATAATTATGGAAGTGTAAAAAAGGGTTTGTTTTATTCTCTATTAAATATTTTAATATATTATTTAAAATTGATAAATATGTTAAGTTATATTTATTATTATAATATAATTTTAAGATAATTTAAAATTATTATAAAAATTTGATATTGTATATTTTCAAGTATTTAAAAATTAAAAATAATTATATATATAAAAATATTTGATATTTTCATATTTTATTATAATTTAAAACAATGTTAATAGTTTTTTTTATTTTGTAAAATAATTTGATCATAGATTATCTAGGCCATTTAAGTGGATCAATCTTGTCAAATAAGTAATGCTAATTTTATATATATATATAATTAAACACTTTTGTAAATTTGAGTAAAATTAATAAAATATAAAAATAATATTATAACTTAATTTCGTAATAGTGATTTGAGTGAGGGATCATAGGTATTAGGTCCCACTTATTAGGGGGGTGATATTGAAGGCACTAGGAAAGTGTTCAGGTGGTAAAAGGGAGTGATCAACACTTGATTTGACTAGAGAGAATATCAGGAGGTCGTGAGCTTGGTAAGCAACTGAAGGGAACAATCTTTACTAGACTTAGGAAAGATATATATGTGAAATCACTGATGACTACACACCATACTTTCTTTCTTCCTTTTAAAGATCAAAACTATAGCTACAACAAAATTCAACCACACTACCCACATATAGATAGAGGGGGTTGGTCACTTACAATAGACATTGAATATGTACCTTAACCATAGCCATATAATATTCCAAAGTCGAGTCCAGGTGTCAACATTGAAAACAATGGCATTCGACCCTCACCATATCATAGGGCTTCGAGTGGAGGAGCGAGTTGCACCCCCATTTAAAGCTAATATCTATAGTTGTTAACCCCTATATCTATCATTCAACAAAATAGAGGCCAAGTGGGGCTAGAGGGAATGATTTAATCAAAGCTCAACTTAGCCATATATAAAGAGTCCTCAATCACAACTCATGTTTTCTTAATAATATTCACGATAGACTTTTAAACTTGACATATTATTTTCAATATAAAATTTAATATACTATAATTAAATATAAAGACACCTAGTTTTAGAGTCCATGATATTAAATAATGATCTTTTTAGATTATACTCAATAACTCATCATCAAAATTATATAAATGTAAAGTGGATCTGATTAAATGGTTCATTATCAAAATTATCTATATAATAAATAATTCAATAATCAATAAACATTTTCTATAATTCAAAAATTGTGAAAGAATATATTTTTTTAAATAATTTAAAATAAAACTCTTTAATCCATCATCAATACTATTTATATAATAAACTTGAGTCCAAAATCTATACATATCTTCTATAATTCTAAAAATAAATATTATAATAAACTTTACAAATGTTGATTACAATTTTGAAACTCATAACTTATTTCTAAAACCTCATTCTTAACTCCACCACAAAATTAGTATCATATTAATTTTGAAAATTTTAATATTGTTTACTCGACATAATGAGTTAAACCTCCTTCTTACCATATCCAATTAATGAGGTTCCCACTATTTAAATAATTATCTCACAACTACTATTAATGAGGAGTCCATAGAAAATATCTACCTTGTCACACCAACTTAAATATGGCATTAAAAAATAAATCAATAATATTCTATTCTTATAAATTATTATTTATATTATAAATTTAAAATTTAAAATTTAAATTATAATTATTTTTACTATAATTTTAAAAAAAAAGATGTATAGAAAAAACATAGAGAAAACACGCTCTAAATTAAACATTGATTTTCAAGTGACCAAAAACAACAATTCTTCAATAATGAATATGCTGGAAAAAATAACGGGCATCCTTTTCTTTTTCAATAATATTTGCATGGTAAATAATATTTCCTTACTATTTTAATTTTCAGTTACATACATTTCCTTACTATTTTAATATTTAGTTACATACATGTGATGTAAGACTGGATTGAAATGATAGTCCCACCAAGTGGTTGAGTGTTTGTGTGATGTTGGAAAAAAAATTAAAAAAATAGTAAGATA
Organism: Torreya grandis; assembly: GCA_037957365.1. Classification (NCBI taxonomy): domain Eukaryota; kingdom Viridiplantae; phylum Streptophyta; class Pinopsida; order Cupressales; family Taxaceae; genus Torreya; species Torreya grandis. Next base: position 4,671,712 of record JARHVA010000639.1, on the reverse strand, counting down.
TTGTAACTGTTAAACTAGAAACATATTTTAATTTGAAATTTAATTTAGGCTAATGGAGATGGTATTATAGGTATATTGAAAGTATACAATATATATTTTAAATAAGACTTAAGAAATGGTTAGTATATATAAAGTTTAAGTAGTTGAGGTTTAGGTAAGAGTAAGAAACATTAAGGTTAGATATATGGTACATTATGAGGAATTTTAAAGAATTTTTAGTATGTTTTATGTTAAATTTGAAAATATGTTTTTATAAAATCTATTCTTGAAGATTCATTAAATCTTTGGTAAAATAATAATAAAATAATAAAATAATTGATGATCTAAATATGTTTAATATTGTAGATGACTTACCTAGGAAAAACAAGGAATCATATGTAAAGAAAACTAATCAATTGTGTAAAAAAGAAAGTATTTTTTATTTTAATATCTTAATATTAGACACATCAAAACTAATTCTTGTATAAAGTGTTTTCTTTGTATTGTTTAAATTATATATAAATTAAAAAAAATGAGGGAATTAAAAGACTCCAACCTATCACAAATTTATTGTGCTCACTAGTAGTATGCAAATATGTTGGTAAAGATATTCATTACTTAGTAGTAATTTTTGGAGGGATTATAAAATTTATATTAATTTTTTAATTGCAAAGTTAGAATATGATTTAGTGTATAAGTTTTGCTATAAATTTTCCATCCACATGGAGGCAATTGTTATAAATGATGTAGCACTTGTGTATTTCTCCATCAAGTAAGTAGAGGGGAAAAAATAAATCCTTTAAGAAAAACTTTACATCATGAACTAGTTGATTCTGAGTGTGAATAGAAATTGGGCCACAAAATTGTGAAAAATATTTATTACTGTTTGTATATGAACTACATAGTTTAGAAACAACAAAATTAGCTTTAATCTAAAGAAATTTACACTCGCTAAAAGTATTCAAGAATTTGTGAGGAAGATGTGTATCAAATTATGAGACTTTAAATTGTGAAAGATGTAGTTTACTATTGTTTTAAAATGTGTAGAAGTTTAAAATCTACAGCATCTTCATGTTGTACAATAAATCTATCTAAGATTAGATGGCATTAAAAATATAAAACCATGTGGATATGGTACATGTCATACATAGAAACTGTAGGTTTAAAATATGTAAGGGAACACAGATTGAGATATAAAAAAGATTGAGTTGATATAATTATTGAAAATGAACGTAGGATCTAATTTCTCAAAAAGGTTTAGATAATCTTATGGGAAAAAGATGACAATATCAATTTGTATGTTTGTAAAATTTGAATAATAAATCTAAACATACAAAATAAATTAAATCAACTCAAAATTCACAAAAAAAACATCAATGAGAGAGTGAAGAAGCAATCATAATTTAATCAAAATATTGTTACCATCACTTTGTTTTGATTTGAATCTTCCTTCCAATATCTTTAAATGTTTCTCAAAGGGTAATTTGATTATATGATATTGAATTGTAACACAAGATGACTTCAAGACTTCAAAATAGATGCAAAGGGATTCATAGCTTTAGATACAAAACTAGGATTATGGGTACAATGTGAGATTATGAAAGCTATGTGAGCTTGTGTATTTTCCAATTAGTCTAAGTAAGGACCTTGCATAGTTATTTATAAGGGTGGTTGAGGGAATAAAAAAGAATTTTAAATTCCTAAGAATCTTCTTGATTTAGAGGGTTTTAGAGGAGTGGAGAGATTGAAGGAGGTTTTTAGATTTAGATAATTCTAGACCTCATTAGAGATTAATGAGAATTATATTAGGGGTTTTAGATGGATTTAAGTAACTAGGTTTTTAGGAAAGGCCATAGATAGGTAGGTTAGGCATGGTAGGTAGTATATTTTGAATTTAAAATTGATACATGGGTAAGTGGTTATTAAATGAAGTAGGATTAATAGGTTAATGGAGTATTAATGGGATAAATAATTGATTAATATAATGTGGGGTGTGTCGAAGGATTATTATGGTGTGGGAAATATATAAGAAGAAAGGGGATTAGATTATTAATTAGGAAAATGGTTATTTAATTTGACTAAAATTAATAAAGATAATTGATGATTTTAATTGAATAATTAAAATGAGAAGATGTTAATGTATACACAGTTAATAGACCGACAAATAAATGTATTGATACTAAGATTAATTGTTTTATGTGAAAACTTTGGTTGACCATAATTGAAAAGATATTATTGAAGTATCAATGTGCATATTTTTGTAAATAAAGTCATACAAATGTAATGAAAATGGAAAATGGAAATGGAGATGAAACACATAATAAAATTGAACATCAATTCAATTAATGTTTGATTGTGAATGTGATGTGATTTTCTTCTTAAAAATGTTAAGGGCAATAAGAATGCATAATCAGTGTTAATGAAAGGCAAAAATAACATCTGGTAATCTTTGAAAAATAGATTATTGTCAGTGACCAATGTATTTAGTAATCATAAGCTTAATTATTATACCTAAAATTATTAGTTAAGGAAAGTTGAAAATGTCCAAAAATCTAAAAAGATAAGGAAAATTTAAGAGCTATTTTTATGATATGTTGAGCCCATCGTATTTTTTACTTTTGAAAAAATGCAAGATGCTATAAAAAATGAGTGTTGAAAAGATGCAATAAAGCTTTCCACTGTTTAAATGGGTAAAAAATTAATTATGTGATTGGAAAAGAATAAGATGTAGATAGGAAAAAAATTTAATTTATGAAAAAACATAATTGGATTTTTTTTTTACATGCAATTACTATGGCATTTATATTATAAATGTGATTAATATTTATTAATGCAGTGTCATTTGTTGATGTAAAGGTATGTGGTGACTACTTTCAACAAAGAGTTAAATGCGAAATAGAATAAATAAGAATCCTTTGATGCAAATATATTTTAATTATTATTTATTTGAAGCTTGATTGTCATTTTGTTTCAATAGATTTAGCTATACACAATAATTTCTTGGCCTAATTTTTATGACGAACAATTTATGCATTTAATGAACATGATCTATAAATATGTGATATTGTATTGAAGCTTGTATGAAATCAAACAATGTAAAATTAGGTTAAGGTGCACATTTTTAAAAAACATTTTTTTTATGACACCATGGTTTTACTAGCCTATCTTAAAAAGTTCAGTGCCTTGATTTTAGATTATTTATCAATGCATGAAACAAGTGTCCTCGTGTATAAATTTTCTAAATTTGCATTGATTCAATACCTACAAGGTTAATTACTAGATTGAAAAAGGACATAACAGAAAATAATGGACGACTGTCTATGCAATGTTTTTGGATTAGGAATATGAAATCAATGTCAAAAGATGAATCCAACACCATTTTCCTATTTTAGTTAAAAATTTAGGAACTATTTTTTACTGTTGATGAAACTAGAAATTAGTAAAGGAAATTTTCAATAGGAACAATTTATTTAGGATTCATAAATATTAATATTTGTGGATTTTCAATGAATAAATTAAAATAATTGTACAATATTATTTAAATAAATTTCATTTCGAAATTAGAGTTGATATATAAAATTGAAAAATATAAATAAATCAAAATGTTATCTAAATTTAATTGATCTTACTATTTTTAACAATTAATATTTTTAGCATTTTTTACATGCAATTTTAAATGGAACTAAACAAATTGACTTATCCTGTACATACTATATTTATATTATTGGATAAATTTTAACTCAAAATTCATGTCCAATTAAAAAATATATATAATTTTTAAAATTATAAAAATGCTAGAAAATATATTAAAATGTAATTGTATACCCTCAGATGGTCACATTTGACCATTGGATTATTTTTAAATCTATCATAATTGATTAGCTCGATTATGGCTATATTATCCTCTCTATTTGTTTTGACAAAAATTAGAGATCAAATGGTTTCTCAAATAAAAATTTATAGCCTCCACAAGATAGATGCCCACATCATTATCCTCTAGTTGAAAATAACTCAACTCATTTTCCAGAATACACTCTTGCTATTTATTCTTGTCAATTTTATTCAACTTTCATCCTAAAATATAAGTGGTGTCTCGCTATTGTTGTCTTTTCCATTGTACCAAATACCAATTATAGATTCTTTGTCTTGTGTTCACTATCTTCTTATCCATAACTTGCACTATCTTCTCTTTCTTCTTCCTTGGCACCTATTTCTACCAATTCACTTATTTATCTTATTCCTATTCATCATATTTTATAATAAATGCATATAAATATGAAACATTAAATATTTAATAAATATAAACATTATGTGGTAAACTTACCTCATAAGCATTGACATTTATTTTATTCACAATTCTGCATGGACCAATATTCTTATACTTGTTCCTTGAGGACATTTTTTTTTTCTAAAATACAACATCACCAAATCTCATTTTTCAAATACATTTTACCTTATTATTACATCTTTTTCTACCTTATAATTTTTATGGATTTCATATAGTTTTTTCTTACTTCATATTGAAATGTTGTACGTTCTCTACAAATGGTTTTACATAATCACTAACCCATTCTACAATTGGTGATTGCACCAAATCTAAAAAACCCTTAGGATTCTACCATAAACAAACTGAAATGGTTTTTCTTTGTTGATCTATTCATAAAACTTTTATCTACAAAATTATCTTGTTTCAAATCCAAGTCCCATTACTTAGGTTTCTCTCCAATTATACATCTCAACAAATTTTTAAATATCATCTTTATTACTTCTATTTGTCCATGTATTTGTTGGTCGTATGCACTACTAAATTTTAGTTTAGTTTCTTGATTATTCTATAGAGTCCTCAAAAGTGACTTACAATACTTTTATCCCTATCTCAAATAATGTTTTTTGGAACACCATGAAATCTCTCAACTTCTTTAAAAAATAAATATTTTACTCTAGTGGCATCATTGGTTTTGTTACATAAAATAAAATGAACCATCTTCGAAAACCTATCTACAGCAACTAAATTTGATTCATTACTCCTATGTGTGTTTTGTATCCCCAATACAAATTCCATACTCAACTTTATCCATGTCATCTTGGTATTGGTAATGGCATGTACAACCCTATGTTTTATGCATAGGTTTTAGACACTACACATACCCTGTATCTTGAAACATGCTTTACCATATCTCTCTTCATCTTTGGCAAAAAATGAATCTCCTCCAATAAATTTATTGTCTTATTCTCACCAAAGCATCCACTCAAATCACCATTTTGTAATTATATCATAATATTATCTCTCATAGACATAACTATAATACATAACTATTTTCCCTTGAAGAGATAACCATATTATATATGATAGTCATAATGAATAGCACATGCATCACCTACTAATGGATTCCTCAATTATTAAATCATCTTAAAAAAATCTAGATCAGTATCATACAAATCATTAACAAATTTAAATCTAACTACTTCACTCACCATAGTAGTTAATAGTGTCACACACATCCTGAAATAATTAGCCACATGATTTTGATTTCTTAATTTATATTTCAAAACAAATGTATATATCTAAAATAAAGACACTCACTTTACATGTCTAATATTTAAATTATTTTGAGTGTTTACATATTTCTAGGTCTCATAGTCTATAAATATGATTAATTCCTTAAGCACCAAATAATACCTCTAATGTCTTAATTCTTGTAAAATTACATAAAAATAAACATCATATGTAGAATAATTATTTCTTACCTTATTCAACTTCTCAGTAAAATATGTTATTGGCATCCCTTCTTGACTCAACACAACACCAATACCAACATGTGAAACATCACAATCTAGCTCAAAACTTTGTTAAAATACGGTGATGCTAAAAGAGATGTTTATTTCACCTTTTTCTTCAACAATTGAAAGATTTTTTTTGTTTCCCTTGTATTGACATATTATTTTCCCCTCATGAGATATGTTATTGGTGTAAAAATACTACAAAATATATTAATAAATGTTTTGTAAAAACTTACTAAACCATGGAAACTTCTTACCTCTTATATGCTTCTCGGAATAGGCCACCCAATAATCACCTTTACTTTTTCTTTTGCCATTCTTACACCATTATATAAAACTACAAATCCCAAAAATATTAAACTATTTAGAATAATGACTTCTTCAAATTGACATAGAGATTCTCCTTTATTAACAATTCTAATACCATTATCAAACACTTTAAGTTCTCTTCTTTACTCTTTTTAAATATAAAAATATCATTAACATAAACCACTACAAAATTATAAATGTAATATTATAGAGCTATATTCATCATTCTCTTAAATAAGAGTTTTGATGTTTTCACAGTCCATATGAATGAGCAAGATGATTTTTGGGTATAATTGTGTGCATAGTTTTTGATTGATGCATTTCGAATCACGCTCCATGATTCATCCTTAGTAAAATACACAATAAAATAATTAGAATTGTAAACCCAACTTGTCATAGCTTTGAACCAAAAAAAAATTCACTTAAAATTTATATCGTGGACTTTTTCTAGTCTACTCTCCCCCTTGACAGATCATAGGTATGTCGTTGCTTGTCACCTTTAGACCATTTCTCTTGGAAAAGTTCATACACATTTAATTATTTTCATGGAAATATTCAATATCTTAGTGTATCTTGGAAATATTCAAAAGGAAGTTGGGTCTTCAGTTCTAATTATTTTCCTATCTATTTTCTTGAGGATGAATCACGAAGAGTGATTTAAAACATAATGATCAAAAAATATGCACACAGTTATACACAAAAATCATCTTGCTCATTCTCTTAAATATTTTTGGTGCATTGCACAATCAAAATGGCATCACCATCCATTCATATAAGCCATTGCTAGTCTTTAATGTTCTTTTCCTTTCATCTCCTTCATGAATTTGAATTTGATAGTAGCCACTCCTTAGATCAATATTAGTGAAGTATTTTTCTCCTATAAATCCATCATATCATCTAGGTGAGGTATAGGAAATATTTATTTGGTGGTTATTTTATTGATTAATTTTTTATTCACACATATATTCCATGTTCTATCTTTATTTGGAGTTAGACATGCTATTGTTGCACATAGACTATTGATCTTGCTCACCACACACTTTCTCTCTAATTCAGTAACATGTCTATTCAACTCTGGATGTTATTTTAAGCACATCATATAAGCTTCCTAATTTGGTAGAGCTGATCTTGTTATCAATTCAATATTATTTTGAATGTTCTTATTTGGTGGTAAACCATCTATCAACTATCAGGTATAACATTTACCTTTTATTTCAACAGTTTAATTGCTTTTGAAAGTATTTTCACAAATTATGTATCTGATTTCTTCGTTATTAATTCATAACAACATGTAAGGTTCATGTCATTGATAAACTATTTTATGGAAAAAATGATTTCTACATGTCCTTGTTTTTTAATAGGTAATAAAACTACCTTTATACTACCTTTCAAAAATGTATATGTATTCCTTGCTCCATCAGGTATTTATTTTATGTCATATTTTCATGGTGTTCCTAATATCATATGATATGCATCCATTAGGATAAAATCACACCATGTTTCATCCCTATAATATTTTCCTATAGAAAACTTTATTAAATAACTTTTATCTACTATAACTTCATTTTCTTTCTTAAACAATGAGATTAAGTAAGAATATAGATGATTTTCATATTGCAGACCTAGTTTATCTACCATTTATTTAGAAACCATATTTTCACAACTATTAAAATATATAATTACTTTTCATAACTTAGCCCCTGAAGTACACCTTATTCAAAAAAATATTTATACATAGCCATGAATCACCATCTTATTTACTTTGCACCTATTCTTTCCTTGGGGATAACATTTCTCTCCTCATCATGATATTTTCTCCCATGTCTACTGTGGAAACTTTTGTATTTTGTTCTCCAATCTCATTATCAACTAAATTTAATCTTGGTCAATCCTCTCTTATTTTTTATTGTTCATGATAGTTCTCTATTATCCTCTTACTTTTTTGTACCTTAGGATGGTTCTCCTCTAGTGGGATTAGACACACCTCATTCTATTATATATGATTTCCCACTTTTGGCACAACTAATATTCTAATATATATATATATATATATATATATATATATATATATATATATATATATATATATAATTGGTAATTCTTATCCACGTTATTTATTTTACTCATGCTCAATTCATCTTGAATAGAAAACTTTAAACAATTTACATACCTTGCAAACATCTATGTTTTTTTTCATCATGCTCCACTTATATAGAAAGCTTATAAAACTCGTTTGTATAGTCTTTTACACTTTGATATTTTTTCCTTCAATTATACATTATTTTGTAGAGGGTTTGTACATAATCTACTGCAATAAATTTCTATCTCAACCTCTTCCCCATCTTGTTCTAAATTTTGATATTTTATTTACCCTTTCTCTATCTCTAGTGTTGCAAGAAAACCCACCAAATTATTATATAACCCTTTAATTTCATACATGGAGACTTTATTTTATTCTTCCTTTAGACTTCTCCATTATAAAAAATCATCCAAAGTATTTAACTAGTTTATCAATTCCTCTTGTTTTAAACAACCACCATACTATGAAACTTCCACCTTGATTCCTTCTTTCTAACCCTCTATGTCCCTCACAATCTATTATTCAGTTGATGGTGGTTATTCTTGTTCTTCCTCTACTTTCTGAAATTATTATTCTATGCAATCTATTTCTTTCTTTATCTCATCTCCTTTTTTCCTTTGCATTTGATGTGTGACAATTACAGTCAATTCTTCTACATACATCCATAGTTTTTGCATTGTTGAGTTCATCTATGTAATTCCTCCTCTTGATATATTTTACACATGTTATTCAATCACAAAATCTTATCTATAAATATAATTGAAAACCCCAATACAAAGTCATATGTATATTACCTCCAAGAGACAAGCCCATCGTAATATTAGATGATGAAACCATAAATTAGCAAAGGAAAATCTTAGTAGGCACAATTTAGATAGGATTTGTAAACACCAATATTTATTGATTATCCATGAATAAATGATAATAATTACATAATATTATTTAAATAAATCACAAATTGAAATTAGAGTTGAAATACATAACTATAAAATATAAATAAATAAAAAAGCTACCTAAAATTAATTGACCCTGTTATTTTTAGAAGTTATTTTTATCAACTTTTACATCAAGCTCAGATTAGCCTAAGAATATATTTTTACCCTATACACACTAAATTCACACTAATAGGTGAATAAAAACTAAATTTCATGTCTGATTACAAAGATATCTAATTTCTTAAATTATAAAAAATTCAAAAAATATTTAAATGTAGTTTCAAACTCTTAGATGGTCATGTATGGCCTTTAAAAGTTATTAAAACTGAACCTAACCAATTAGCACATTTTATGTCTACATTATCCTCTTTCAGATATTCATTTTAAATGAAAAAAATCTCAAATAAGCTCCTGATTCACAAGTTATGGCTTTTACAAGATAGATGTCAACATCAATTATTTGATTTAAGCATTTTCTTGTTAAAGAAGATGAAAAATTGTATCAAAGAATAAATATATAAATAACTCCATGTATAACCATATCTCCATGAATGCAATGCATGGCATATCATAATTCATACAAAAATTAACATGAAATGAAACCTGCACATGACATGGATACTAATTAACATCACATCCCATTGTACTTATTATTAATGGTTATAACATTTTTAGTAATTTTAGAAAATCTAGGAAGAATACTACACACAAATTATTTGATATTTGAATATGATATAGATGGAGTTGTATTAACAAATATTAATGGCCTCCACAATATGAATTGAACATTAATTTCAAGTAAATTTTAAAATGGTTCTGCAATTAATATCCATGAAAAATTCATTAACCAAAGGGAAGGAAGGCATTTATATTATTAATGCCATTAATGTCATTAATATAGTTTCATAGATTGATAAATATACATATATTTCTAGTATGGAGGTGTTTGTGTAATCTTCAATAGACATATTATAAGTTCATTCAAACCATTCACATAATTACAATTGAAAGATTTTATTTCCCTTGTATTGACATATTATTTTCCCCTCATGCAATATGTTATTGGTGTAAAAATAATACAAAATATACTAATAAATGTTTTGTAAAAACGTACTAAACCATGGAAACATCTTACCTCTTATATGCTTCTCAGAATATGACACTCAATAATCACCTTTACTTTTTCTTTGACCATTCTTACACCATCTTATAAAACTACAAATCCCAAAAGCACTAAAATATTATGAATAATCACTTCTTCAAATTTACATAGAGATTATTCTTTATTAACAATTATAACACCATTATCAAATAATTTAAGTTCTCTTCTTTACTCTTTTTGAATATAAAAATATCATTAAAGTAAACCACTACAAAATTACAAATGTAATCTTGTAGAGCTATGTTCACCATTCTCTTAAATAAGAGTTTTGATGTTTTCACAGTCCATATGAATGAGCAAGATGATTTATGGGTATAACTGTGTGCATTGTTTTTGATTGATGCATTTTGAATCACTCTCCATGATTCATCTTTAGAAAAATACACAAGAAAATAATTAGAACTACAGACCCAACTTCCTTTAGCTTTGAACAAAATAAATTTTCACTTAAAATTTGTAGCATGGACTTTGTCTAATCTACTCTTCCACTTCACAGATCATAGGTATACCATTCTTGTCACTTTTAGACCATTTCTCGTGGCAAATTTCATATGCATTTAATTCTTTTCATGGAAATATTCAACAGCTCAGTGTATCTTGAAAATCTTCAAAAGTAAGTCGCGTCTTCAGTTATAATTATTTTCTTGTGTATTTTCTTGAAGATGAATCATGGAGAGTGATTCAAAACATGTCGATAAAAAACTATGCACATAGTTATACATAAAAATCATCTTGCTCATTGTTTCAAATGTTTTTGGTTCATTACACAATCAAAATGGCATCACCATCCATTCATATAAGCCATCGCTAGTCTTTAATGTTATTTTCCTTTCATCTCTTTCATGAATTCAAATTTGATAGTAGCCACTCCATAGATCAATATTAGTAAAGTGTTTTTGTCCTATAAATCCATCATATCATCTAGGTGAGGTATAGGAAATATGTATTTGGTGGTTATTTTATTGATTAATTTTTTATCTAGACATATCTTCCGCGTTCTATATTTATTTGGAGTTAAAAGTGATAGTGTTGCACATAGACTCATGATCTTCCTCACCACACAATTTCTCTCCAATTCAGTAACATGTCTATTCAACTCTAGATGTTATTTTAGACTCATCATATAAGCTTCTTGATTTGGTAGACCTGATCTTGTAATCAAATAAATATGATTTTGAATGACCTTGTTTGGTGGTAAACCATCTATCAACTATCATTTAAAACATTTACCTTTTATTTCAACACTTTTACTTGTTCTGATAGTATTTTCACCAATTGTGTGTCTTCTTTCTTTTTTATTTATTCATAACAACAACATGTAAGCTTCATGTCATTGATAAACTATTTTATGGAAATAATGATTTCTACATGTCCTTATTTTTTAATAGATAATAGAACTACCTTTGTACTACCTTTAAAAAATATATATGTATTCCTTGCTCCATCATGTATTTATTTTATGTCATATTTCCATGGTGTTCCTAATACCATATGACATGCATCCATTGGGATAACATCACACCATGTTTCATCCCTATAATATTTTCCTATAGAAAACTTAACTAAATACCCTTTATCTACTATAACTTCATTTCCTTTCTTAAACCATGAGATTAAGTAAGAATATAGATGATTTTCACATTCCAGACCTAATTTATCTACCATTTATTTAGAAATCATATTTTCAAAACTATTACAATATATAATTACTTTTCATAACTTACCTCCTGAATTACACCTTATTCAAAAAAATATTTATACATAACCATGAATCACCATATTATTTACTTTGCACCTGTAATATCTCGTGTCCAATAGGGAATATATCAAGACAAAAGCTCTGATACCACTGTAATATCCCCTGTTTCCCTTCAAATCTGAAACTGAATATTATTGAATTGCTTATCTATATTTGTGCAAAATATCTTCAAATAGATAAATAAATCACATTATAATCTCTTATCTATTTGGTCATATGCTTACAATAGAGGTCCTCTATCAGGTATACAAAGAATATTGAAAATATGGCCTTAATAGCCTGAATATTTTGCAAACTGGGAAATAAATCTAGATCTGGTACGTCTCGGCCTGCTGTGTCAAAAACACAATCGCTGATGTCAGTTATACTATCATCGTCGGTAGATTGGGGTCGTTAAACTGCCGACAATGGTGAGAGGTCAGCCAATGTCAGTCTCTGTAGGGCTCTGCTTGCCGATGTTAGTGTCTGATCTTTCTGCTGATGCGTACAGATTTTCATGGATCCGTACAAACTTCTTACGGCCGCCAATATAGCACAACCTATATGCTTGATCCTGATCTAGAGAACTATGGTCTAATACAAAAGATCTATATCTAGATAATTATTGAATCAAAACCCAAATAAAGAAATACCCGTGAACCCTTGTGATAGCTTTTGTATGAAGTTATCTCTCAAACTTGTAAACCCCTATGATAACTTCTGTATGAATTTATCTCTCAATTTTGCAATAGATCGATTGATCTCTCATAACCTTTGAATCGCCACAATGAAGAGTTGACGTTCTTCAATGCAAATGGAATCTTGGAACCCTTGTCTTAGTCTTCATAGAAGAATTATTAACAAGAATCAATATCAATAATCAATCATAAAACAAACTCTCTCCCATGAGAAACTCTTATACCCTCCAAAGGTGTGCTTGCTAAAATTAGATTTCCTTAAATTAGACTTAGGGTTTCTTAAATTAGAATTAGGGTTTTTTTAAAATTAGACCAAAATATTAATAATTAATATTTAATTAAAATTAGACCAAATAATTAATATTTGATTAAATCAATCAAATATTAATATCTCCCTTAATTCATGTCTGAAAGAGCCCGAACGAAAGCCAAGCCCAGCTCCATCCAGACCCTCTATCCATCCCATCAACCTACGAGGGTTGCATAATAGGCTAATCATCCGCTCAAAAAGATGTTAACTAGAAGGGGACATGACAGTCTGCCCCTCCTAAAATTACTTGTCCTCAAACAATCTCAACTCTGGATGCTGTAAAATATCCTCGCTTTCCGATGTCGCATCCTCCACTGGCAAATCTCTCCACTTTACCAAATATTCCCTGATAGTCCTCCTACACAACTGTCTCTCTGACTCAGGTACTAAAATCAACTTTCCCTCATCATCTAAGGGAGGTAAAACTGTAGAAGGTATCACACGGTGTCCTAACTCCTTTTTGAGGCGTGATACATGAAAAACATTGTGTACCTTGCTCTCTGTCGGAAGTTCTAGCTCATAATCCATCTCTCCAACACGTCTCAAGATCCTAAAAGGACCGTAGTAACATGGCTTAAGCTTCTCTGCCCCACTCTTCCTAAGAGTAGACTTATGGTAAGGCTGCAGCTTAAGATAGACCATGTCACCCACATCAAAAAATTGCTCTGTCCTCCGCTGATCTGCATACTGCTTCTGTTGATTCTGTGCCTTAGCAATATTCTCCTTGAGAGTCCTCATAGTATCCTGACTCTCCTGCAATAAGTGACCAAAAAAAAACAATTCTTCAATAATGAATATGCTGGAGAAAATAACGGGCATCCTTTTCTTTTTCAATAATATTTGCATGGTAAATAATATTTCCTTACTATTTTAATTTTCAGTTGCATACAATTCCTTACTAGTTGAATATTTAGTTACATACATGTGATGTAAGACTCGATTGAAATGATAAATAAAACCATAATTAGAAAAACAAGTCCCACCAAGTGGTTGAGTGTTTGTGTGATGTTGGAAAAAAAATTGAAAAAATAGTAAGATATTGTAACTGTTAAACTAGAAACATATTTTAATTTGAAATTTAATTTAGGCTAATGGAGATGGTATTATAGGTATATTGAAAGTATACAATATATATTTTAAATAAGACTTAAGAAATGGCTAGTATATATAAAGTTTAAGTAGTTGAGGTTTAGGTAAGAGTAAGAAACATTAAGGTTAGATATATGGTACATTATGAGGAATTTTAAAGAATTTTTAGTATGTTTTATGTTAAATTTGAAAATATGTTTTTATAAAATCTATTCTTGAAGATTCATTAAATCTTTGGTAAAATAATAATAAAATAATGAAATAATTGATGATCTAATTATGTTTAATATTGTAGAGTCAGCTCATAGCTAATGTAGATGACTTACCTAGGAAAAACAAGGAATCATATGTAAAGGAAACTAATCAATTGTGTAAAAAAGAAAGTATTTTTTATTTTAATATCTTAATATTAGACACATCAAAACTAATTATTGTATAAAGTGTTTTCTTTGTATTGTTTAAATTATATATAAATTAAAAAAAATGAGGGAAATAAAAGACTTGAACCTATCGCAAATTTATTGTGCTCACTAGTAGTATGCAAATATGTTGGTAAAGATATTCATTACTTAGTAGTAATTTTTGGAGGGATTATAAAATTTATATTAATTTTTTAATTGCAAAGTTAGAATATGATTTAGTGTATAAGTTTTGCTATAAATTTTCCATCCACATGGAGGCAATTGTTCTAGATGATGTAGCACTTGTGTATTTCTCCATCAATTAAGTAGAGGGGAAAAAATAAATCCTTTAAGAAAAACTTTACATCATGAACTAGTTGATTCTGAGTGTGAATAGAAATTGGGCCACAAAATTGTGAAAAATATTTATTACTGTTTGTATATGAACTACATAGTTTAGAAACAACAAAATTTGCTTTAATCTAAAGAAATTTACACTCGCTAAAAGTATTCAAGAATTTGTGAGGAAGATGTGTATCAAATTATGAGACTTTAAATTGTGAAAGATGTAGTTTACTATTGTTTTAAAATGTGTAGAAGTTTAAAATCTACAACATCTTCATGTTGTACAATAAATCTATCTAAGATTAGATGGCATTAAAAATATAAAACCATGTGGATATGGTACATGTCATACATAGAAACTGTAGGTTTAAAATATGTAAGGGAACACAGATTGAGATATAAAAAAGATTGAGTTGATATAATTATTGAAAATGAACGTAGGATCTAATTTCTCAAAAAGGTTTAGATAATCTTATGGGAAAAAGATGACAATATCAATTTGTATGTTTGTAAAATTTGAATAATAAATCTAAACATACAAAATAAATTAAATCAACTCAAAATTCACAAAAAATAACATCAATGATAGAGTGAAGAAGCAATCATAATTTAATCAAAATATTGTTACCATCACTTTGTTTTGATTTGAATCTTCCTTCCAATATCTTTAAATGTTTCTCAAAGGGTAATTTGATTATATGATATTGAATTGTAACACAAGATGACTTCAAGACTTCAAAATAGATGCAAAGGGATTCATAGCTTTAGATACAAAACTAGGATTATGGGTACAATGTGAGATTATGAAGGCTATGTGAGCTTGTGTATTTTCCAATTAGTCTAAGCAAGGACCTTGCATAGTTATTTATAAGGGTGGTTGAGGGAGTAAAAAAGAAATTTAATTCCTAAGAATCTTCATGATTTATAGGGTTTTAGAGGAGTGGAGAGATTAAAGGAGGTTTTTAGATTTACATAATTCTAGACCTCATTAGAGATTAATGAGAATTATATTAGGGGTTTTAGATGGATTTAAGGAACTAGGTTTTTAGGAAAGGCCATAGATAGGTAGGTTAGGCATGGTAGGCAGTATATTTTGAATTTAAAATTGATACATGGGTAAGTGGTTATTAAATGAAGTAGGATTAATAGGTTGATGGAGTATTAATGGGATAAATAATTGATTAATATAATGTGGGGTATGTCGAAGGATTATTATGGTGTGGGAAATATATAAGAAGAAGGGGGATTAGATTATTAATTAGGAAGATGGTTATTTAATTTGCATAAAACTAATACAGATAATTGATTATTTTAGTTGAATAAATAAAATGAGAAGATGTTAATGTATACATAGTTAATAGACCGACAAATAAATGTATTGATACTAAGATTAATTGTTTTATGTGAAAACTTTGGTCGACCATAATTGAAAAGATATTATTGAAGTATCAATGTGCATATTTTTGTAAATAATGTCATACAAATGTAATGAAAATGGAAAATGGAAATGGAGATGAAACACATAATAAAATTGAATATCAATACAATTAATGTTTGATTGTGAATGTGATGTGATTTTCTTCTTAAAAATGTTAAGGGCAATAAGAATGCATAATCAATGTTAATGAAAGGCAAAAATAACATCTGGTAATCTTTGAAAAATAGATTATTGTCAGTGACCAATGTATTTAGTAATCATAAGCTTAATTATTATACCTAAAATTATTAGTTAAGGAAAGTTGAAAATGTCCAAAAATCTAAAAAGATAAGGAAAATTTAAGAGCTATTTTTATGATATGTTGAGCCCATCGTATTTTTTACTTTTGAAAAAATGCAAGATTCTATAAAAAATGAGTGTTGAAAAGATGCAATAAAGCTTTCCACTGTTTAAATGGGTAAAAAATTAATTATGTGATTGGAAAATAATAAGATGTAGATAGGAAAAAAATTTAATTTATGAAAAAACATAATTGGATTTTTTCTTTACATGCAATTACTATGGCATTTATATTATAAATGTGATTAATATTTATTAATGCAGTGTCATTTGTTGATGTAAAGGTATGTGGTGGCTAATTTCAACAAAGAGTTAAATGTGCAATAGAATAAATAAGAATCCTTTGATGCAAATATATTTTAATTATTATTTATTTTAAGCTTGATTGTCTTTTTGTTTCAATAGATTTAGCTATACACAATAATTTCTTGGCCTAATTTTTATGACAAACAATTTATGCATTTAATGAACATGATCTATAAATATGTGATATTGTATTGAAGCTTGTATCAAATCAAACAATGTAAAATTAGGTTAAGGTGCACACTTTTAAAAATCATTTTTTTTATCACACCATGGTTTTACTAGCCTATCTTAAAAAGGTCAGTGCCTTGATTTTAGATTATTTATCAATGCATGAAACAAGTGTCCTCGTGTATAAATTTTCTAAATTTGCATTGATTCAATACCTACAAGGTTAATTACTAGATTGAAAAAGGACATAACAGAAAATAATGGACGACTGTATATGGAATGTTTTTGGATTAGGAATATGAAATCAATGTCAAAAGATGAATCCAACACCATTTTCCTATTTTAGTTAAAAATTTAGGAACTATCTTGTTATTGTTGATGAAACTAGAAATTAGTAAAGGAAATTTTCAATAGGCACAATTTATTTAGGATTCATAAATATTAATATTTGTGGATTTTCAATGAATGAATTAAAATAATTATATAATATTATTCAAATAAATTTCATTTCTAAATTAGAGTTGATATATAAAATTGAAAAATATAAATAAATCAAAATGTTATCTAAATTTAATTGATCTTACTATTTTTACAATTAATATTTTTAGCATTTTTTACATGCAAGTTTAAATGGACCTAAATAAATTGACTTATCCTCTACATACTATATTTATATTATTGGACAAATTTTAACTCATAATTCATGTCCAATTAAAAAATATATATAATTTTTAAAATTATAAAAATGCTAGAAAATATATTAAAATGTAATTTTATACCCTTTGATGGTCACATTTGACCACTGGATTATTTTTAAATCTATCATAATTGATTAACTAGATTATGGATATATTATTCTCTCTATTTGTTTTGACAAAAATGAGAGACCAAATGGTTTCTCAAATAAAAATTTATAGCCTCCACAAGATAGATGCCCACATCATTATCCTCTAGTTGAAAATAACTCAACTCATTTTCCAGAATACACTCTTGCTATTTATTCTTGTCAATTTTATTCAACTTTCATCCTAAAATATAAGTGGTGTCTCCCTATTGTTGTCTTTTCCATTGTACCAAATACTAGTTATAGCTTCTTTGTCTTGTGTTCACTATCTTCTTATCCATAACTTGCACTATCTTCTCTTTCTTCTTCCTTGGCACCTATTTCTACCAATTCACTTATTTATCTTATTCCTATTCATCATATTTTATAATAAATGCATATAAATATGAAACATTAAATATTTAATAAATATAAACATTATGTGGTAAAGTTACCTCATAAGCATTGACATTTATTTTATTCACAATTCTGCATGGACCAATATTCTTATACTTGTTCCTTGAGGACATTTTTTTCTAAAATACAACATCACCAAATCTCATTTTTCAAATACATTTTACCTTATTATTACATCTTTTTCTACCTTATAATTTTTATGGATTTCATATAGTTTTTTCTTACTTCATATTGAGATGTTGTACGTTCTCTACAAATGGTTTTACATAATCACTAACCTATTCTACAATTGGTGATTGCACCAAATCTAAAAAACCCTTAGGATTCTACCAAAAACAAACTGAAATGGTTTTTCTTTGTTGATCTATTCATAAAACTTTTATCTACAAAATTATCTTGTTTCAAATCCAAGTCCCAATACTTAGGTTTCTCTCCAACTATACATCTCAACAAATTTTTAAATATCATCTTTATTACTTCTATTTGTCCATATATTTGTCAGTGGTATGCACTACTAAATTTTAGTTTAGTTTCTCAATTATTCTATAGAGTCCTCAAAAGCGACATACAATCTTTTTATCCCTATCTCAAATTATGTTTTTTGGAACACCATGAAATCTCCCAACTTCTTTAAAAAATAAATATTTTACTCTAGTGGCATCATTGGTTTTGTTACATAAAATAAAATGAACCATCTTCGAAATCCTATCTACAACAACTAAATTTGATTCATTACTCCTATGTGTGTTTTGTATCCCCAATACAAATTCCATACTCAACTTTATCCATGTCATCTTGGTATTGGTAATGGCATGTACAACCCTATGTTTTATGCATAGGTTTTAGACACTGCAAATACGATGTATCTTGAAACATGCTTTGCCACATCTCTCTTCATCTTTGGCAAAAAATGAATCTCCTCCAATAAATTTATTGTCTTATTCTCACCAAAGCATCCACTCAAATCACCATTTTGTAATTATATCATAATATTATCTCTCATAAACATAGCTATTTTCCCTTGAAGAGATAACCATATTATATATGATAGTCATCATGAATAACATATGCATCACCTACTAATGGATTCCTCAATTATTAAATCATCTTAAAAAAATCTAGATCAGTATCATACAAATCATTAACAAATTTAAGTCTAACTACTTCACTCACCATAGTAGTTAATAGTGTCACACGCATCTTGAAATAATTAGCCACATGATTTTGATTTCTTAATTTATATTTCAAAACAAATGTATATATCTAAAATAAAGACACTCACTTTACATGTCTAATATTTAAATTATTTTGAGTGTTTACATATTTCAAGGTCTCATAGTCTATAAATATGATTAATTCCTTAAGCACCAAATAATACCTCTAATGTCTTAATTCTTGTAAAATTACATAAAAATAAACATCATATGTAGAATAATTATTTCTAAATTTATTCAACTTCCGAGTAAAATATGTTATTGGCATCCCTTCTTGACTCAACACAACACCAATACCAACATGTGAAACATCACAATCTAGCTCAAAACTTTGTTAAAATATGGTGATGCTAAAAGAGATATTTATTTCACCTTTTTCTTCAACAATTGAAAGATTTTTTTTGTTTCCTTTGTATTGACATATTATTTTACCCTCATGAGATATGTTATTGTTATTTTTTTGACTCAATAATCACCTTTACTTTTTCTTTTGCCATTCTTACACCATTATATAAAACTACAAATCCCAAAAATATTTAACTATTTAGAATAATGACTTCTTCAAATTTACATAGATATTCTCCTTTATTGACAATTCTAATACCATTATCAAACACTTTAAGTTCTCTTCTTTAATCTTTTTAAATATAAAAATATCATTAACGTAAACCACTACAAAATTATAAATGTAATCTTACAGATCTATATTCATCATTCTCTTAAATAAGAGTTTTGATGTTTTCATAGTCCATATGAATGAGCAAGATGATTTTTGGGTATAACTATGTGCATAGTTTTTTATTGATGCATTTCGAATCACGCTCCATGATTCATCCTCAGGAAAATACACAATAAAATAATAAGAACTATAGACCCAACTTGTCATAGCTTTGAACCAAAAAAAATTCACTTAAAATTTGTATCGTGGACTTTTTCCAGTCTACTCTCCCCCTTGACAGATCATAGGTATGCCATTGCTTGTCACCTTTAGACCATTTCTCTTGGAAAATTTCATACACATTTAATTATTTTCATGGAAATATTCAATAGCTTAGTGTATCTTAGAAATATTCAAAAGGAAGTTGGGTCTTCAGTTCTAATTATTTTCTTGTCTATTTTTCTGAGGATGAATCATGGAGAGTGATTTAAAACATATTGATCAAAAAATATGCACACAGTTATACACAAAAATCATCTTGCTCATTCTCTTAAATATTTCTGGTGCATTGCACAATCAAAATGGCATCACATTCATATTAGCCATTGCTAGTCTTTAATGTTCTTTTCCTTTCATCTCCTTCATGAATTTGAATTTGATAGCAGCCACTCCTTAGATCAATATTAGTAAAGTATTTTTATCCTATAAATCCATCATATCATCTAGGTGAGGTATAGGAAATATGTATTTGGTGGTTATTTTATTGATTAATTTTTTATCCACACATATATTCCGTGTTCTATCTTTATTTGGAGTTAGACATGCTATTGTTGCACATAGACTATTGATCTTGCTCACCACACACTTTCTCTCTAATTCAGTAACATGTCTATTCAACTATTGATGTTATTTTAAGCACATCATATAAGCTTCTTGATTTGGTAGAGCTGATCTTGTAATCAATTCAATATTATTTTGAATGTTCTTGTTTGGTGGTAAATAATCTATCAACTATCAGGTATAACATTTACCTTTTATTTCAACATTTTAATTGCTTTTGACAGTATTTTCACAAATTATGTATCTGTTTTCTTTGCTATTAATTCATAACAACAACACGTAAGGTTCATGTCATTGATAAACTATTTTATGGAAAAAATGATTTCTACATGTCCTTGTTTTTTAATAGGTAATAAAACTACCTTTCAAAAATATATATGTATTCCTTGCTCCATCAGGTATTTATTTTATGTCATATTTTCATGGTGTTCGTAATATCAGATGATATGCATCCATTAGGATAAAATAACACCATGTTTCATCCCTATAATATTTTCCTATAGAAAACTTTATTAAATAACTTTTATCTACTATAACTTCATTTTCTTTCTTAAACAATGAGATTAAGTAAGAATATAGATGATTTTCATATTGCAGACCTAGTTTATCTACAATTTATTTAGAAACCATATTTTCACAACTATTAAAATATATAATTACTTTTCATAACTTAGCCCCTGAAGTACACCTTATTCAAAAAAATATTTATACATAGCCATGAATCACCATCTTATTTACTTTGCACCTATTCTTTCCTTGGGGATAACATTTCTGTCCTCATCATGATATTTTCTCCCATGTCTACTGTGGAAACTTTTGTATTTTGTTCTCCAATCTCATTATCAACTAAATTTAGTCTTGGTCAATCCTCTCCTATTTTTTATTGCTCATGATAGTTCTCTATTATCCTCTTACTTTTTTGTACCTTAGGATGGTTCTCCTCTAGTGGGATTAGACACACCTCATCCTATTATATATGATTTCCCCCTTTTGGCACAACTAATATTCTAAAATTATATATATATATATATATATATATATATATATATATATATATATATATATATATATGAAGCTAATTGGTAATTCTTATCCATGTTATTTATTTTACTCATGCTCAATTCATCTTGAATAGAAAACTTTAAACAATTTACATACCTTGCAAACATCTATTTTTTTTTCATCATGCTCCACTTGTATAGAAAGCTTATAAATTCATTTGTATAGTCTTTTACACTTTGATATTTTTTCCTTCAATTTTACAATATTTTGTAGAGGGTTTGTACATAATCTACTGCAATAAATTTCTATCTCAACTTCTTCTCCATCTTGTTCTAAATTTTGATATTTTATTTACCTTTCTCTATCTCTAGTTTTGCAAGCAAACCCACCAAATTATTATATAACCCTTTAATTTCATACACGGAAACTTTATTTTATTCTTCCTTCAAACTTCTCCATTATAAAAAATTATCCAAAGTATTTAACTAGTATATCAATTCCTCTTTTTTTAAACAACCACCATACTATGAAACTTCCACCTTGATTCCTTCTTTCTGACCTCCTATGTCCCTAACAATCTATTATTCAGTTGATGGTGGTTATTCTTGTTCTTCCTCTACTTTCTGAAATTATTATTCTATGCAATCCATTTCTTTCTTTATCTCATCTCCTTTTTTCCTTTGCATTTGATGTGTGACAATTACAGTCAATTCTTCTACATACATCCATAGTTTTTGCATTGTTGAGTTCATCTATGTAATTCCTCCTCTTGCCATATTTTACACATGTTATTCAATCACAAAATCTTATCTATAAATATAATTGAAAACCCCAATACAAAGTCATATGTATATTACCTCCAAGAGACAAGCCCATCGTAATATTAGATGATGAAACCATAAATTAGCAAAGGAAAATCTTAGTAGGCACAATTTAGATAGGATTTGGAAACACCAATATTTATTGATTATCCATTAATAAATGATAATAATTACATAATATTATTTAAATAAATCTCAAATTGAAATTAGAGTTGAAATACATAACTATAAAATATAAATAAATAAAAAAGCTACCTAAAATTAATTGACCCTGTTATTTTTAGAAGTTATTTTTATCAACTTTTACATCAAGCTCAGATTGGCCTAAGAATATCTTTTTAACCTATACACAATAAATTCACACTAATAGTTGAATTTAAACTAAATTTCATGTATGATTACAAAGATATCTAATTTTTTAAATTATAAAAAATTCAAAAAATATTTAAATGTAGTTTCAAAATCTTAGATGGTCATGTATGGCCTTCAAAAGTTATTAAAACTGAACCTAACCAATTAGCACATGTTATGTCTACATTATCCTCTTTCAGATATTCATTTTTAAATGAAAAAAATCTCAAATAAGTTCCTGATTCACAAGTTATGGCTTTCACAAGATAGATGTCAACATCAATTATTTGATTTAAGCATTTTCTTGTTAAAGAAGATGAAAAATTGTATCAAAGAATAAATATATAAATAACTCCATGAATAACCATATCTCCATGAATGCAATGCATGACATATCATAATTCATACATAAATTAACATGAAATGAAACTTGCACCTGACATGGATACTAATTAACATCACATCCCATTGTACTTATTATTAATGGTTATAACATTTTTAGTAATTTTAGAAAAACCAGGAAGAATACTACACACAAATTATTTGATATTTGAATATGATATAGATGGAGTTGTATTAACAAACATTAATGGCCTCCACAATATGAATTGAACATTAATTTCAAGTAAATTTTAAAATGGTTCTGCAATTAATATCCATGAAAATTTCATTAACCAAAGGGAAGGAAGGCATTTATATTATTAATGCCATTAATGTTCATTAATATAGTTTCATAGATTGATAAATATACATATATTTCTAGTATGGAGGTGTTTGTGTAATCTTCAATAGACATATTAAAAGTTCATTCAAACCATTCACATAATTACAATTGAAAGATTTTTTTTCCCTTGTATTGACATATTATTTTTCCCTCATGCAATATGTTATTGGTGTAAAAATACTACAAAATATACTAATAAATGTTTTGTAAAAAGGTACTAAACCATGGAAACATCTTACCTCTTATATGCTTCTCAGAATAGGACACTCAATAATCACCTTTAATTTTTCTTTCACCATTCTTACACCATCTAATAAAACTATAAATTCCAAAAATACTAAAATATTATGAATAATCACATCTTCAAATTTACATAGAGATTCTCCTTTATTAACAATTATAACACCATTATCAAATAATTTAAGTTCTCTTCTTTACACTTTTTTAATTTAAAAATATCATTAAAGTAAACCACTACAAAATTACAAATGTAATCTTGTAGAGCTATGTTCACCATTCTCTTAAATAAGAGTTTTGATGTTTTCACAGTCCATATGAATGAGCAAGATGATTTCTGGGTATAACTGTGTGCATAGTTTTTGATTGATGCATTTTGAATCACTCTCCATGATTCATCTTCAGAAAAATACACAAGAAAATAATTATAACTACAGACCCAACTTCCTTTAGCTTTGAATAAAATAAATTTTCACTTAAAATTTGTAGCATGGACTTTGTCTAATCTACTCTTCCCCTTCACAAATCATATGTATGTCATTATTTTCACTTTTAGACCATTTCTCTTGGTAAATTTCATATGCATTTCATTATTTTCATGGAAATATTCAACAGCTCAGTGTATCTTGAAAATCTTCAAAAGTAAGTCGCGTCTTCAGTTATAATTATTTTCTTGTGTATTTTCTTGAAGATGAATCATGGAGAGTGATTCAAAACATGTCGATAAAAAACTATGCACACAGTTATACATAAAAATCATCTTGCTCATTTTTTTAAATGTTTTTGGTTCATTACACAATCAAAATGGCATCACCATCCATTCATATAAGCCATCACTAGTCTTTAATGTTATTTTCCTTTCATCTCTTTCATGAATTCAAATTTGATAGTAGCCACTCCATAGATCAATATTAGTAAAGTATTTTTTGTCCTATAAATCCATCATATCATCTAGGTGAGGTATAGGAAATATGTATTTGGTGGTTATTTTATTGATTAATTTTTTATCTAGACATATCTTCCGTGTTCTATATTTATTTGGAGTTAAAAGTGCTAGTGTTGCACATAGACTCATGATCTTCCTCACCACACAATTTCTCTCCAATTCAGTAACATGTCTATTCAACTCTAGATGTTATTTTAGACTCATCATATAAGCTTCTTGATTTGGTAGACCTGATCTTGTAATCAAATAAATATGATTTTGAATGACCTTGTTTGGTGGTAAACCATCTATCAACTATCATTTATAACATTTACCTTTTATTTCAACACTTTTACTTGTTCTGATAGTATTTTCACCAATTGTGTGTCTTCTTTCTTTTTTATTTATTCATAACAACAACATGTAAGCTTCATGTCATTGATAAACTATTTTATGGAGATAATGATTTCTACATGTCCTTTTTTAATAGATAATAGAACTACCTTTGTACTACCTTTAAAAAATATATATGTATTCCTTGCTCCATCATGTATTTATTTTATGTCATATTTCCATGGTGTTCCTAATACCATATGACATGCATCCATTGGGCTAACATCACACCATGTTTCATCCCTATAATATTTTCCTATAGAAAACTTAACTAAATACCTTTTATTGACTATAACCTCATTTCCTTTCTTAAACCATGAGATTAAGTAAGAATATAGATGATTTTCACATTCCATACCTAATTTATCTACCATTTATTTAGAAATCATAGTTTCAAAACTATTACAATATATAATTACTTTTCATAACTTACCTCCTGAATTACACCTTATTCAAAAAAATATTTATACATAACCATGAATCACCATCTTATTTACTTTGCACCTGTAATATCCCCTATCCAATAGGGAATATAGCAAGACAAAAGCTCTGATACCACTGTAATATCCCCTGTTTCCCTTCAAATCTAAAACTGAATATTATTGAATTGCTTATCTATATTTATGCAAAAGATCTTCAAATAGATAAATAAATCACAGTATAATCTCTTATTTATTTGCTCATATGCTTACAATAGAGGTCCTTTGTCAGGTATACAAAGAATATTGAAAATATGGCCTTAATAGCCTAAATATTTTGCAAACTGGGAAATAAATATGGATCTGGTACGTCTCAGGCTGTTGTGTCAAAAACAAAGTAACCGACGTCAGTTATATTGCCATCATCAGTCGACTGGGGTCGTTAACCTGCCGATGTCGGTGAGAGGTCGGCCAACGTCAGTCTCTGTAGGGCTCTGCCTGCCGATGTCAGTGTCTGATCTTTCTACTGATGCGTACAGATTTTCATGGATCTGTACGAACTTCGTACGGCCACCAATATAGCACAACCTGTATGCTTGATCCTGATCTGGAGTACTATGGGCTGATACAAAAGATCTATATCTAGATAATTATTGAATCAAAACCCAAATAAAGAAATACCTGTGAACCCTTGTGATAGCTTCTGTATGAAGTTATCTCTCAAACTTGTAAACCCCTGTGATAACTTTTGTATGAAGTTATCTCTCAATTTGGCAATAGATCGGTTGATCTCTCACAACCTCTGAATCACACACAATGAAGAGTTGACGTTCTTCAATGCAAATGGAATCTTGGAACCCTTGGTTCAGTCTTGACAAAAGAATTCTTAACAAGAATCAATAACAATAATCAATCATAATACAAACTCTCTCCCATGAGAAACTCTTATACCCTCCAAAGGTGTGCTTGCTAAAATTAGATTTCCTTAAATTAGACTTAGGGTTTCTTAAATTAGAATTAGGGTTTTTTTAAAATTAGACCAAAATATTAATAATTAATAATTAATTAAAATTAGACCAAATAATTAATATTTTATTAAATCAATCAAATATTAATATCTCCCTTAATTCATGTCTGAAAGAGCCTGAACGAAAGCCAAGCCCAGCTCCATCAAGACCCTCTATCCATCCCATTAGCCTACGAGGGTCACATAATAGGCTAATCATCCGCTCAAAAAGATGTCAACTAGAAGGGGACATGACAGTCTGCCCCTCCTAAAATTGCTTGTCCTCAAGCAATCTCAACTCTGGATGCTGTAGAATATCCTCACTTTCCCATGTCGCATCCTCCACTGGAAAATCTCTCCACTTTACCAAATATTCCCTGATAGTCCTCCTACACAACTGTCTCTCTCTATATTCCAGGATAGACTCAGGTACTAAAATCAACTTTCCCTCATCATCTAAGGGAGATAAAACTGTAGAAGGTATCACACGGTGTCCTAACGCCTTTTTGAGGTGTGATACATGAAAAACATTGTGTATCTTGCTCTCTGTCAGAAGCTCTAGCTCATAAGCCATCTCTCCAACACGTCTTAGGATCATGAAAGGACCGTAGTAATGTGGCTTAAGCTTCTCTATCCCACTCTTCCTAAGTGTAGACTTATGGTAAGGCTACAGCATAAGATAGACCATGTCACCCACATCAAAAGAGTGCTCTGTCCTCCGTTGATCTGCATACTAATTCTGCTGATTCTGTGCCTTAGCAATATTCTCCTTGAGAGTCCTCATAGTATCCTGACTCTCCTGCAATAAGTCTCCAACACTCGACACTCTACTATCACTCAGTAGCAAATCTAGAAAACTCGGTGCCTCATACCCATACAATGCCATAAAAGGAGACATCTGAATGGTCATGTGGAAAGTCATGTTATAGCAATACTCGCACAAATGAATCCACTTGACCCAAGCTTTTTTAATTTCCTACAATGTAGTTCCTGAGGTAGCCCTCTACCCATTTGTTCACTATCTCTATCTGTTCATCGATCTATGGGTGGTAACTGGTGCTCATTGTAAGCTCGATCCCACAGAGTCTGAACACCTCCTGCCAAAAGTGACTTAAGAACTGTCTATCTCTATCACTCACTATGCTCTGAGGTAACCCATGTAGTCAGAATACCTCTCGGAAGAAAACCTCCACCACCTGTGTAGCTGTGTATGTGGTGGTAATCGGAAAGAAGTGGGCATACTTTGTTAACCGATCCATGACTACATATATGCAATCTCATCCTTGGGCTTTAGGCAAGCCCGTAATGAAGTCCATTGACAAGCACTCCCACTTCCTGTCAGGAATTGGAAGTGGCTGCAATAATCCTGCTGGGTACGTGTTCTCCTACTTGTTTTGCTGACAAACAGGGCACTCACAGACATATTGAAGAACCTCTGCCTTGAGTCCTTTCCATGTGAATCTCTCCCTAATCTATCTATAGGTCTTGAAATACTCAGGATGTCCTACAGTAGGTACATCATGAAAAGCTCGCATGAGAATGTTCTTTACCACTGATCCTAGGATCAAATAAACTTTGTTCTTGTAAATGATCAAGTCATTCACAAGAGTATATCTAGTGTCAATCATCGATCCCTCAAAAATGCTGGATGCCCATGTATCCTTGGCATACTCTTCCACAATCATATGTCTCCAATCCTCTGTAATGTGGACCATAAAACTCAAATATGGCCTGCGTGAAAGAGCATCGACCACTACATTCTCGGTGCTCTTAATGAAAGAGATGTCAAAGTCATATCCCTGTAATTTTATCACCCACTTCTACTGATGATCATTGAGGTATCGATGCCCCAAGAAATGTCTCAAACTGTTGTGGTCTGTTTTGATGCAAAATTTGTTGCCCACGAGATATTGCCTAAATTTTGCCAAGGCATGCATGATAGCAAGCATCTCCTTATCATAAATGCTTTAAAGTCTCTCTAGCCCCCTGAGCTTATGGCTCTCATATACTATGGGATGCTTGTCCTGCATAAGCACCGCACCAATGCCCTCCCCGAAATCATTGCACTAAAGCTCAAAAGGCTTCGAAAAATCACGTAGTGCCAATACTGAGCACGTAGTCATCAACTCCTTAAACCTTACAAAACACTCATGTGCTTCAGGTGTCCAACAAAAAGCACCCTTTTTCATCAAATCTATCATAGGGGCTGCATGTCGTGAATAACCATTCACGAATCTACGGTAAAATCCACACAAACCTAGAAATCCTCGTAGTTGTGTTAGGTTTGCCAGAATAGGCCAGTCTATGATAGCGCGGATCTTTTTAGGATCCATCCGCACTCCCCCTGCACTGATAATATGACCCAAGTATAACAATTTAGTCATCCCCAAATCACATTTGGACTCCTTGGCGTATAAGGATTCCCTCTCCAAGATGCTGAGTACAGTCTCCAGATGAGCCAAATGCTCCTGCCAAGTCCTACTGTATATAAGAATGTCATAAAAAAACAAGTACAAACCTCCTCAGCAGTGAATGGAAGACTCTATTCATGGTGGACTGGAATGTCGCTGGCACATTAGTGAGCCCAAATGGCATCACTATAAACTCATAGTGTCCATAATGGCAAAGAAAAGCTATCTTCTCAACGTCCTACTCACGAATCCTGATCTAATGATAGCCTAACCTTAAGTCTATCTTCGTGAAGTAATGTGCACCATGGAGCTCATTAATAAGCTCATCAATACAAGGTATTGGATACCTGTTCTTAATGGTTCTCTTATTCAGGGCTCTGTAGTCAATGCACATGCATAAGGTGCCATCCTTCTTCTTCACCAATACAATCAAAGATGCGAATGGTGATTTGTTAGGCCGAATGTGACCCATAGCAAGTAAATCCTTAATTGTTTTTTTGATCTCATCCTTTAACTGCTTAGGATGTCGATAAGGAGTAATCATAATGGGCTTAGCGCCCTCCTCAAGCTCAATAATGTGCTCAATGCCCTTGTCTGGAGGTCTCCTTGGTGGAATATCACTAAATACCTTATCATGCTTGACTCTCAACTGTTGAATGTCAAGATGATACTCAGTCTTCTACTGTCCCTCCTGTATTGGTGCCAATGTGCACTCGGCAGCCCACTCTACCATGTCGTGTCTCATGAGCCTCTCCATTCGATGAAAAGAAATAGTTTTGATGTTGTCGTCCCGTATTGCCTTAAGAATGTGTGTCTTCCCATCAACATCAAAATGGATCTCCATGTCCTTAAGACGAAGAGTGACTACCTCAAGGGAATGAAGCCACTTCATGCCCAAGACCAAATCTATATCCCCCATGTTCACCACATAATAATCAGCCTTGAACTCATAGTTGTTCAAGTGCAATGGGAGATCTCTAATCATCCGTTCACACCTAAGGGTGTAACCGTTAGCTACCTTAACTCTAATGCCCTCAAACTCTTCTGTGTTGAGTCCACACTTCTCCACAAATCTAGTATCAATAAAATTATGTGTGGCTCCCGTGTCAAGAAGGGTGATGACCCTCTGTCTTGCCAAAACTCCATGGAGTCTGAATGACCCCTCGTGCTGAATGCTAGATAGGCATGCCTCCTAAATCTAGAGATCTGACTCTACCTCTACTCTAGGATCTAAAGCCTCAACCTCTGGCTCCTCAAAACAATCACGATGTTCAAAATCTTTTGATTCCTCATCCTCATAATAGGCCCACATCACCTGATTTGCTTTGCCCTTAGGCCTCAAAGGACAATCGTGATTGGCATCATAGGGACCTTTGCAATAGAAACAAAGCTTCTTCCTGCATAGATCATTAAGAGCCTCTCTATCTAAAGGTGGTGCTGCTGGGTTAGCCTTTGATTCATTCTTAACACCAGATTTATCTATGTTAAAACCCAGTCTTTGTCTATTCCTATTGAATCCTTTACTGTCCCTGGTTGAAGAAGTACCTCTGGAGTTAAATTTACTTGATGGGGCTGCCATCTCCATACTACGTGCCTTCTTCATAGCTTCCTATAATGAAGGAGGATCAAAGCCTTTAATCCAACCTCTCAATGGTTCTGTCAATCCCTCCATGAAGAGCACTACTAGTCACCTCTCTAAAATGTCAGGAACCATAACTGATAACTTCTGAAAGTCACCAATGTAAGACTCTAGGCTGCCACTCTAGCGCAACTATGCCAACTCTCAAAAATATGATTCTGGATCCTTCCTGTCAAAATGCTCCTCTAGTCTATCCACAAACTCTTGATAAGATGTGATCTAATCATGATGGAGTGTCACCATCCCGTGGTGCCACCAATCGTGAGCTACTTCCTCAAGATGTAGTGTCGCATATCTGATAGCATCTCCCTCAGCCATCGATCACAATGTGATAAATGTATGTAGCTTACTAACCCAGGCCTGTGTTGTCACCTTACCACTACCGTCAAACATCGCTAGTGTGAGCCTACTCGTAGCATGCTTCAAATCATTATTTTGGTGTCTGGGTCTCCCATCTTGTCTAACCAATCTATAGTGCTATCTCCTTAGATTAATAAAATGATCAAAGGACATCTTCTCCTGAACCTAAGGAGCTAATAAGTCCCACTCATCACTTTCAACCATGAGAACATCTATAAATTGAGAATCTTCTGCCTCCTCCTCTGCTGGAACTTTGAGTTTCTCTTAAACAAATGTAGGACGTGTAGGTCTATCTATTATTCTGGAGTGGGCCTACCGGGGTCTCTGATTAACAGTAGCACTCCTGTTATCTCCTTGTTCCCCATTCTATCTATCAGTTGGGTTCATCCTCCTT
>JARHVA010000639.1:4605000-4635000 GCA_037957365.1 Torreya grandis | reverse complement strand
ACTCTCTATTGCCTTCCTCTTTGCTCTATGTGGAACACCTCACCCCCCTCTTGAATACCTTTTTCTATATCATATTTATCCTTATTATTTTTTTAAAAGAAAAGGTTGTAGCTTTTAGTTTTAGCTTTTCCTTTTTATTTTGGTTTTCTTTATTATTTTTATGCATTCTTTCTTTTTAGTTTTTTCCTAGCTTTAGACCTTTCTCTTTTCTTTTTTTTTTTTTTTTCCATTTTTTCTCAATAGAAATTTTATAAGTTTTTATTTGTTTTTAGATTAATTATAAAAATCTATATTTTCACTAATTAGCATCCTCCTAATGCCATAGCATTTTAATGATAAATTCACAAATCAATAATCTCATTTTTCAATCTAATTAAATAAATCATGTTTTTAAAAACCTTAAATAGACATATTTTCAAGTCATGCAAGGAAAATTTCATAAAACCATCAAACTATGCTAATAACCATGTTAAACTAACTAATGTAAGCAGTAATAAACACACTATATTACCCATTTCATTATGCATTCTAACATATGCTAACTATTATGGTGTGTGTAAAGTTATACCCAGGTTCTCTATCATCTTCCAACATCTTCATCTAGGTCACCCTCCTTGATGATGATCTCTCTCTATCACACTTTATGGGTTGAGTTCTCCTACGTCAAACTCACAATAAGCAGGCAGTTAAACTACAATAACATGATATACATTCATCAAATATATGACTAAAATAATAAATAATCATGATAATAATGTAAAAATATAACCACAATAATATTTAACTATCTCATAATAGCATATATCTCAAATCTTAGCTAAAATGGACCAAATCACATTTTTCAACTATAAATATCCATGGATAATCAAATAATTTCCTTAGCGAGGAATCAGGATGTAACAACTCTATTACATCGTGTATCTATTATGGATTAGATATTACTTGTTTTTACATCATGTGCGAAGTCTAAATGGAATGGCATGCTTTTAATGTTAATTTAGCCTAACTCTATTTATTGTCATATATTTCTCATCCAATTCTATCACATCAAGAAACTAGGGTACCCCCAAATCCCCCTTATTAATTTCATAAATATTTATTTCAGAATTAAAAATGGAGGAAAATAAGTGAGTAAAATGTGATATTTATGTTGTAGTCTCATGCCTTGTCAGATATTATACTTTTTAATCAGATCATTTGAATGGTTATAATAGTTGACCAAGGTTTTGATAGTCATAGATCTATAATCATAGATTTTTCCCAGTTGTGTCAAGTGGAAACAATCATATTTAAATGATATGTTCAAACACAACTCAAAACCCTTAAGACAAACCTAAAAAGGATATTGTTTTGAGAAACTAATTCAGCATTTTCTATTTTAATTTTATGTACATTTTATGATTCTTAAGCATGGGTGGTCATATTATATGGATAGATTTACTTGCCTAATTTTTTTTTGGTAAAAAAATATTCACATAGATACATTTTTTGGACCTCCTTATAGAAAAAGAACATAGTAAAGGATATGTTGCATAAATATTTTTAGAAAGACAATGTTTTTAATATCAATTTTAATTGAGATTCAACATAGAGGTATTAAGAATAAAATAATTACACAGCACATTATACTACCTAGAAGTTCATTCCACTTTACAAACGTTGATAGGTTGGCCACCAATGCTAGAAAAGGAAAAAATATTTTACTCTAACATCATAAAGTGGTCGAGTCATTTGAACATGTGGTGATCCCCATATTGTTATTTGGATAATGCAAACCAAGACATGGGATTAATACATGGGCCCCAATTTGGGGGTGTTCAATCATATTAAAGTCACTACACAAGAGCCACATGGAAGAAGTTTACCCATCTACCAAAGATCACTAAAATAGGGAGCAGTGATAGCCATCATTGGGAGCACAGATGTTGAGATTGCCCTAGCCATTAATTTCAATCTATAGAGACTAATCCTTTCATATTCAGATGGGTTTTTGCCTCTCTTGAGACTGATCCTTTCAAAATTCAATAACAAAGGCTAGCTAACTCTTTCGAACACCACCTCCAGGTGGCAGATAGTCAATTATCTAGAGGCAACAAACTCCGTACTTAGCTGCATTGGCTCAAAATTGGTGACAAAGCCTCCAAAGAGTTTTTCAAATCACTAAAATCCAAACAATCTTGTGGGAAAATTAAATACATTCAAGTGGCTCAATCTTAACTCACCTCCTAGTTTGATATCTCCTTAACCTTTCTTGAGCATTACAAGCAGGATTTCCATGCCTAGCCTTTCATAGCTGAGCAATCCCAAGCTCTTCAAAATTACCTTGATGTGGTGCCTTGCAAGCTAAATCAAGTTGATCAACAACTATTTGACACCCCACTTTCATTTTTAGTAGCTTATAGAGGTCTTGAATTATATGAGCAATGACAAATCCCCTAGCCTTGATGACTTTCCTTGTGAATTTTATAATTCCACTTGTGAGTTCATTGTCCCTAACTTACTTCAAGTCTATAAACAAGCCTTATGAAATCAGTCTCTTAGACCCATCATCAATCAAGCGAATATCACATTTATTCCCAAAGCTAGAGATCCTAAGCTTCTCACTAGTTAAAGGCCAATAACCTTGCTTAATGACTATTATAATATTCTCTCCAAAGCCCTCACTAGCCATTTTTAGTTAATATTTCCTACCATTGTTAGACCAGAACAAACAAGTTTTATTAAAGATATATTTCAGATAATCTTATAATATTCTCTCTGAATCCCTCACCAACCATGTTCAACTAATCCTTCCTACCATTATTAGACAAAAACAGACAAGTTTTATTAAAGGAAGATATATTTTGGGAAGGCATGGTTTGGGCATGTTCTTCTATTTAGTGAACTATTTTCCTAAATCAGGACATAAAAAAGGCTTATGACAAGATTGAGTGGCATTATTCTTGCCCTACTCAAGGTTCTTGACTTTGACCCCTATTTCATCTATGGAGTGTAGACCTTGCTTCATGATTCCTACACCTACCTCACTATTAATTAGCATCAAACCCTAGGGATTGATATTTAATTTTCTATTCGCTAAGGATATCCCCTTGCTCTATCACTCTATGTTTTATCTATTGAATCCCTAGGTTACCTTTTAGCTTCTATGGATTTATATGGGTTCATTCATGGCATTGTGTTGCCTAACTACACTTCTTAGCTTATCAATAGCCACTTTACAAGTGACACATTTTTTACATTTGAAGACCAAGAGGCCACTTTTAATCAAGCTATGCAATGCATAAATATCTTTTAACTGGGTTCTAACTCTAGTCTTTAATGGACGAAAACCCAATGCTTCCTCTAAAGCATAATGCATATGTTTGAGTGGCTTAGGAAGTTTAATTGATAGTGGATTTCTCGAAGGGAACAATTCAAGTTCTTTGGGATCACCTTTGTTTTTAATATATCACCATCTAAACATTCGTAGTATGTCTTTAATAGGATTGATAAGAAGATTGAGTATTGGATCACCAAGCCCCTTTCTATGGCCGACAAGTTCTAGATTTGTACCAAGATTTTGGTGGCCACTCATGTTTACTATTCCTCTTATTGGGCCCCCTCCAAAGCCTCTTATGATAATCTAGCCAAGCTTATTCTGATATTTCCTTTTGACCAATTCGAACAAGGCTCAAGGCTTTCATCGAGTGGCCTTGGATATCTGTTGCCTTCTTCATGATAAAGGTGACATCGGCATCATTGACACCTATCGATAAAGTATGACATTGTGTGATAAATGGGTTGTTTAGGCTATTGAGAGAAATAAATCTTAGAAAATACTCCTCTACCAATTTATCTCTTTAGGCTCTACCTATGCCAAAACTAGATGGCATAATACTAGCTTTCAATCCCTCCTTATCACTAATGTGTTGCTAAGATTAAAGACTCCGTTATGGTCAAAATCATCTAGAAGCCTTTCAAAGTAGTCAAATCCCACTTGAAATTGGTAGGGGATGGTTTTTGCATTAGGTTATCTTTAAATGACCATATCCTTTGGTAGTCTCCTATTCTGACTAATTTTTCTATCCTCTTAGCTAAATTATGTAGTATTATTTAACTTTGTGGTTATTCTACAAAGGGATTCATACTAGCTATGACTTACATACCTCCAGAGAATGGATTCCCTAGACTAATTAGAAAAACAAATTTCAATTAACTAATGTCAACTTACCTTCCATCCTTCACATTTAAGAATTAATACCTAATGTTATGCTTTATAATCCTAGCCTTCAGCTTTCTAAGGCTTGGTGGAAAGTTTGGAGGTGGAACCTTGATACACATTTTAAAGGATACCCTCTTAATATTCTTCATCAAGTGATGATTCCATTCTCCCCAACTCTCAACAAGATCAACAGACATTTGGGGCCTTTACTCCTCTCCCAAGACTTGGCTCATCAGTCTGGATCATCTGTGGCACCCTGGCCTGGAGCCCAAGTTGTTTCATTTTTTTATGGTGTTTAATTTATCAAGGGATCCCCATTGGTGAGAGGCTATTCCACATCCACATTTCTTATCCATTTTGTCTATCCTGTAAGCGACTAGAATCTTTCATGCATCTATTTCGATTTTATCCTAAAGTTCAATCAGCCTGACTATGGATTCATTCCTTCTTTCAACCCTATTGTTTAGAGCCTTTCTCTTGGTAGCAGGTGTTTTAGGGGACTATTTTTAATTGGCTAGATTATATTTCTTTTCTCTATTAATTTTTTCATGATATCATCATCTTTCATCTTTGAAAATCCAGAAATAATGTTATTTTTAATCATGAGGCCTATGTAGCTTCATTTTTTGTTAATGAAAAGGTTGTTCTTTCATTGATTTATTTACAGATCTAAGCTCAAGTTGAGAAAATGGCACTGGACCTTCACCACCTATAGGAGCTCCTTGACCACTAAGGGAGTGCCCCATGCACTATAAGTATAGTTTTTCCAAATGGCCTACCTTACAGTCACCCACCACCTCCTCTCAAGTGGTGTAGAAGCAAAAGTTGGGCATAAAGCAGAGGCTAATTTTTGTCTCACCCTCCCTTAGGGGGTGGTTGGAGTTCACATGACAAATCTGATGTTGGTCATCTATAGTGATCCCCAACAAACTATATTGTTCCTGTGCAGTCCACTAATGGTTGGTCGATCACCATTCATGATGACCTCCTGGATGGCTGGACTACTACAGAGATTCCTAAAATGGAATTGCCTGATTGGTCAGTGATTCTTAAGGATGATCCTCTGCCTCCACTTCCTGGGGTGATAGCCTATGCTTAAATATCTAGTGGATGTTTAAAGTTATTTTTGTCATACTTTGGTGGGATATTTTTTGATGTTTTGAGCTAGTTTCTTCCTGTGACATGGAGTTTGCGCTGTGATCTATCCTACCATATTACTTTGTAACATTTTGTGTTATATTTTTCTATTTAATATAATGTGAAATATTCCAATATTAATATTAATTTTAAAATATCTGAACAAACATTTGAATTTTACATATATTATTTATACCTATATTTTTTTATCGATGTGAGGTTTAGTGATTACAAATAAAAAATGATTTTAAACATATGGAAAGACTTCCTATCTTCATATATTATTAAAGACCATTAAAAAAAAGATTCCTCATTTAATTATTCAAGTTACATTTAGGGTATGCTCTCTCTCTTTATCTCATTACTTTTTCTTATTTTCACTATGTTGCATAAGATTCAATGTATAGTAAATTCTTACTTTTGTTAGAATATGTATCCATATTTGGCACTTCAATCTTATATACAAATCAAGTCCAAAAAAAGATGCAATTTTTTTAGGTATACTTGAGTTATGGCTCTGCTTTAGAAGTTGGATATTGATTTAGTCAAAAGAGTTCCTCATATTAAATTTTTAATAAATGTTCCTCGGCTCACTAAACATAAATATTGTGAAGAGATTAATAATTTTGTTTTGAAAATTAAATGAATTAATCTAAAAGAGTCTGTGACACCAAAGCTTCTTTATTATTGACAATTTTAGTTATACTTCTATGAGGATCGAATTCAAGTCATTGAATATATGAAGAAGATGCTACCAACTTGTTTAAATATTCATTTAGCTCATTTTCAAATTTCCTCTTATCAACACCAAATGAAATCATGTCATGACCTCTCATCACGCGCACACACGCACGCACACACACACACACACACACACACACACACACACACACACACACACACACACACACACACACACACACACACACACACACACACACACACACACACACACACACACACACACACACACACACATTTTATGACATGAACATATGTACCAATTATATTTTTTAGAATCCAAAAAATGAAAAATATTTTGTACCATGACATATGTAGAAGATACTAGAGTCTTTCTAAAAATTCTTTCATGGATCATGATCATGTAGAATGTGATCATGTAGTTTAGGAATGTGATGTTGATGAAACTACCAGTCTAAGCTAGAGAAGCTACTATCTACTTAGCTTCCCTTCAATTCATTTTTTCTATTACAAATAATCATTCCAAAATAGTAGATTGTGATCATGTAGTTTAGGCATGTGATGTTGATGAAACATCAATGTCATGACATTATTTCATATTAAGTATTATTGGTTTATAGAAACTTAGATTTCAGAACATAAATAAAAATTGTTTTAAAGTTTTTGATTAATGTTTGGAATCATTGTTTATAATATATTATTATATTTATATCAAATATTGTTTTACATTTTTTTTAATATATATTTTTGATTGAAAAGCGTACTTTTATTGATTAAAAATTTTAGTATAATGTTAGTCATACAAGGATGAAAAAGTCACGCCCCAAAAGTTAAACGATACCAAATAAAACAAGGCACAAGGTCAATAAGAAAAAAAAAATAAAAGAGAGAAATAAAAAACAACTAAAATTCATATCCACAATACAGTCTTTTTTATCCTTTTTCTTTGGAACCTCAGTTTAGCATGATGGACAATTGATTTCTATCATAGTAGTAATAACCAATGAAAGTTTATGTTGAGATTCAAATAGGGACTGGTCCTTGTTAGATTCAAATGTTTTGGGTTCATGTGATCTCTTCATACCACCACCTAAAGCATTATTTGCATAAGTCATTTAGCAAGAAGAATTTATCACAAATACATCTAGCTCTCCTTATTTCCTTGTGCCATCTGAAGATTTTTTTGTGACCTCAGATGAAAAAGTGTTCTCATATGGTTGCTAGCCTTTAGGATGAGAACGTTGATCATTTTATTTTTTTGGCTTCCATGCATTCAAATAAACCCCCTAAAAATGGCCAGCTTGATTGGGAAAAATGATAGCTAAAAGTAGTGTTTTCATAATCTAAGGTTTGTGGCCAATGAGAATTATCATGATTTAGTTGGATTTGACTTGGAAGACCTTTACTAAAGTCAACCTCCACACAAATATGGGCATAGTTAAACAACCCTTATTTATATCACTCCATATCCATTTTAATGAACCTTGTAAATGTATTACCAATAGCTTCACATACTTAGAGGTGATAGAAGGGAAGAGGGAGATTGGGGAGCCAAACCCAAACTGATATTTTTGACACCACCATTGCTAATGGATCAAATTCAAAAAACTAGGGGTAACAAAGAGCCTAGCTCTTCTCCAAAACCAAGGTCCCTCCTTAAAAACTCTTTGATATTCTTCAAGCTCAAAAAATTAGACTATGAAGAACCCTTTCACACATAAATATATCACATAGTCATTAGTCTAGTACATCAACCCATTGATACAACTCCTCTGACTGAGGCTAAAATCCCTTAACCTACAAATAATTGTATAATATGTAAAAGAATAAATTAATCTAGTTATCTCAGAAAGAGAAATCTCTATTACAGGTACTTTATCTGATTTATCCATAATATAAGGATGGGAAACGTTGAGGGTGAATCCAAAGTAACCTTAGCATGAGCAACATCCCTATAAATAAAACCTTGATCCCCCTTAGAGAAATTCACATCCTTGAAATAACCCTATTTCGTAGTATCCTGAGCTACAAAACCCCTAACATTATGCCTGCGATGGCCTTGTTCGATGACTATGTTGGTGAGGCATTGTCTACACAATAATGATCTATCACCATCATGCCCTAACCCTAACCCACTCCTACTACTGCTTTGTTTTTATGTTTTTGTTCACCTGCTTCTAATCACTTTTTAATAGATTTTTAATATTTGAGTAGATTTATAAGAATTACTTATAGATATCTCAAGTCAATA
The DNA here is from genome assembly GCA_037957365.1 of Torreya grandis. Taxonomy (NCBI): domain Eukaryota; kingdom Viridiplantae; phylum Streptophyta; class Pinopsida; order Cupressales; family Taxaceae; genus Torreya; species Torreya grandis. The sequence goes on along the minus strand of JARHVA010000639.1, from coordinate 4,626,709 downwards.
TATTTTAAACATATTATGCTACACACATATGGTTAAAATTATCTATTCTATAATGAACAATTATTTAGAAAGTAGTTGTTTCTAATTACTAGATTAGTTGAACTTTCTTATTTCTTAATTTTATTCTTATTTTTTTCCAAAAAAATAGTTTTTATATTAATTATAATTTTTTACATGATTATTTTTAACCTCTCTTTGACTTTTATTGTTACTACATTTATTTATTCTTGATAATAGATCATAGAAAGTGATTTGACATGTTGATCAAAACTTTTTATACAGTTCTTTACTAAATTATATTGTAATTTTATCCGTTAAGAAGAGACAACCAATCTTCTAATACAATTTTATATCAATTAATGGGGTAAATTTATTATAATTTTATAGATTAAAAAGAAACAATTATATCAATGAATAAATCAATATTTAATATAAAATAATATCTTAATATTAATTGCTTATTTTATGAAATAATATAATAAAATTAATTACTTTTAATTCAGAAGAAGCAGTGTTTTCATAATCCAAGGTTTGTCGCCAACGAGAATTATCATGATTCAGTTGAATTTGATTTAGAAGACCTTTGTTAAGGTCAAACTCCACACAAGTATGGGCATAGGTAAACAACCCTTATTTATTTCACTCCATATCCATTTTGATGAACCTTCTAAACGTATTACCAATAGCTTCACATATTGAGGGGTGATAGAAGGGAAGAGGGAGATTGTGGAACCAAACCCAAACTGACATTTTGGACTCCACCATTGCTAAGGGATCAAAGTTAAAAAACCAGAGGTAACAAGAGCCTAGCTCTTCTTCAAAACCAAGGTCCCTCCTTAAAAACTCTTTGATAATCTTCAAGCTCAAAAAATTAGACTATGAAGAACCCTTTTGCACATAAATAGATTACACAATCATTAGTCTAGGTAGCATCAACCCATTGATGCAACTCTTTTAACCGAGGCTAAAACCCCTTAAACCTACAAATAACTATATAATATTTAAAAGAACAAATTAATCGAGTTATCTCATAAAGAGAAATATCTATTATAGGTACTTTATCTAATTTCTCCATAATATAAGGAGTGGAAAACGTTGAGAGTGAATCCAAAGCGACCTTAGGGTGAGTACCATCCCTATAAGAAAAACCTTGATCCCCCTTAGAGTGAGTCGTGTCCCTGAAAGACCCCTATTTCCTGGTATCCTGAGCTACAAAACCCTTAGCATTATGCTTGCATTGGCCTTGGTCAATGACTGTGTTGGTGAGGCATTGTCTCTGCAATAATGATCTATCACCGCCGTGCCCTAGCCCTAACCCTCTCCTACTACTACTACTACTACTTTGTTTTTGTGTTTCTATTCACCCGCTTCTAATCACTTTTTAATAGATTTTTAATATTTGAGTATATTTATAAGAATTACTTATAGATATCTCAAGTCAATATATTTTAAACATATTACACTACACACATATTGTTAAAATTATCTATTCTATAACGAATAATTATTTAGAAAGTAGTTGTTTTTAATTACTAGATTAGTTGGACTTTCTTACTTCTTAATTTTATTCTTATTTTTCCAAAAAAATAGTTTTTATATTAATTATAATTTTTTACACAATTATTTTTAACCTCTCTTCGACTTTTATTGTTACTACATTTATTTATTCTTGATAATAAATCATAGAAAGTGATTTGACACACTGATCAAAACTTTTTAAAAAAAAATTTACTAATATAATTTCATTGTAATTTTATCTGTTAAGAAGAAACAACCAATCTTATAATACAATTTTATATTAAATAATGGAGTAAATTTATTATAATTTTGTAGATTAAATAGAAACAATTATATCAATGAATAAATTAATATTTAATATAAAATAATATCATAATATTAATTGCTTTTTTTACGAAATAATATCATAACATTAATTACTTTTAATTCAGAAAAAGCAATCAATCCCATAACACTATTTCACGTTAAATGGTTGTATTTTTTTTTATTATAATTTTGTGAATCGAGAAGAAGTAATCAATTTAATATTAAGTAATTATTTAATTTTATTAAAATTCCATATGTTGAAAAGAAAACTACTCTCATAATATATTTTTAAATATATATTTATTTTATTTTAATTTTATAAATTGAAAAGAAACAACTAATACTATTTCATAGTAAATATTGGTATAACTCCATTAAATATATAGAAATGCTTCATGTTATAAAATAATTAATTTAATTAAAAATACCATGGCAGCTTTTCAAATTACACGAGAATTAGATTGGTTGAGAATATTAAAATCACTCAACCACATTCGAAAGAATAAAATTGTCATAATTAAATAATGATAAATAAATTAAAAAAACGAGCAATTTTAAAATTAAAAAGTGAAGATATGAGACAGAAAACGTTTAGAATGAAAGAAGCTATTTTTAAGAAAACTCTTAGTTATGATATTAAAATCACTCAACCGTATCCTAAAAAAATCATATTTTGATAGATAAATAATGATAAATAAATTAATCATATGTGAGCAAATTTTAAATAAAAAAGTGAAAATATAAGAGTATGAAACAGAAAATGTTTATGATGAAAGAAATTATTTTTAAAAAAAATATGATTTCTCTAAAGAGTTTTATTTTGTGTGTTTGATGTTATTTAATTTTCTAATATAATTGTAGAAGTGTTAAAAAGTATGTTTTATTCTCTATTAAATATTTTTAGTATATTATTTAAAACCTTTAAATTGTATTTATTATTATAATATAATTTAATGATAATTTAAATTTATTATTAAAATTTGATATTTTTTATATTTTAATGTATTTAAAATTCAAAATAATTTTGTATATTAAAATATTTGGTATTTTAATATTTTATTATAATTTATAAAAATAGTGTTAACATTTTCTGTAAATTCATTTGATCATAAAAGTTTTAGACCATTTAAGTGGATCACTCTTGTCCAATAAATAATGTAAATAAAAAATTGTATAAATTTATTAAATGTGTAATTAATCATTGTAATGGTTATTAAATACCTTTAGTAAATTTTATCAAAATTAATAAAATATAAAAATAGAATTATAACTTAATTTTATGATAGCAATCTAAGTGAGGGACTATAGGTATAATGTCCCACTTATTAAGGGGATGATATTGAAAGCAATAGAAAGGCATTCAAGTGGTCAAAGGGAATGACCAACACTCGATCTAACTAGAGAGAATATCAAGAGCCCGTAAGCTTGGCAAGCAATTGAAGGGAGATATCCTCAATAGAGTCAGGGAAGATATATACGTGATATCACTGATGACTACACACCATACTTTATTTCTACCTTTTGGAGATCGATGCTATAGTTATAATTAATCAAGTCAACCACACCGCCCACATATAGATATAGGGGGTTGTTCACTTACAACAGGGATTGACCATGTACATGTACTTGCGATGATGTGTGTAATCATCAATTGCATCACATTCTACTAAATATAGATAGGGACCCTCGACCAATCTCTTGGGTTATTATGGGCTAATATGGGTTACTATGGCTATAACCAATTGATTTGTACCACACATCATGAAGCAATAGATAGATGGATGATTCAATATTGGTACAACCATGATATTCCCTCTCCTAATGGGATCAAGTGAGATAAAAGGTGAGTGTCTCAGCGATGCTCACCCCTCAAAGATATATATATATATATATATATATATATATATATATATATATATATATATATATATATATATATATATATATATATATATATGAGTCCCTCCATCTATATCTAAGCCATTAACCCCTACTTATATAGATAGATGGGGTCGAGCACCAGATCCACATCATCTATCAGTGGATATGTAAAATTTATCCTCCTCTATTTACTTACTTTGAAGAGAAGCACCATTCGATCACTAATATTAGTCGATTACCTAAAGGAAAGATTCTCCTCTCTCCCCATATATATATAGGGATATAGGGCATGTTGAAAAATTGTCATATAAATATAGATGCCCGACCCCTATCCATGTATAATGTATAACTAACCCAACTGAGGGCCTATTATATATAGGAGCAAGGCACTTAACTAAAACTAATTTTATTAAAGTGCCTATTAGCACTCATGCTATTCTAGCAGGGGTAGGGTATATTCTTCTAGCATCCAAGATTATATGATATAGCCATATAATATTCAAAATTTTGGTGCCTATCAACACTGAAAATAATGGCACTCAACCATCACCATATCATAGGGATTCAAGTGGAGAAGCGAGCTCCAGCCCACTTTAAAGTTAATCTATAGGGGGGGGGGCTACATCTATATGGGGGCAAATCTCTGTAGTCACCAACCCCTATATCTTTCATTCAACCAAATAGGGGCCAAGTGGGGATAGAGGGAATGATTCAAACGGAGCTCAGCTTAGCCATATATAGAGAGTTCTCAATCATAGCTCATGAATCCATACTATTAATTAACTATCCTTTAGATTATACTCAATAATTCACCATCAAAATTATATAAATATAAGATGGATCCTACTTCATGATTCATTATCAAAATTATCTATATAAAAAATGATTTAATAATTAATAAATATTTTTTATAATTTTAATGATAAACCATAAATTATAAAAGAACATTTTTTAAAAATAATTTAAAATAAATATCTCAAATAAAACTCAAAAATCCATCATCAATATCATCTATTTTAAAAAAAAAAAAAAAACAACAACATTAGTCCAAAATCTATACATATCTTCTATAATTCCAATAAATAAATTTTCTAATACTAATAACTTATTTCTAAAACCTCATTCTTGACTCCACCGTAAAATTAGTATCATATTAATTACGAAAATTTTAGTATTGTTTATTCGACATAATGATTTAAACTACTTTCTTACCATATCCCACAAATGAGGATCCTACAAATTAATTCATTATCTCACAACTACTATTAATGAGGAGTCCATAAAAAAATATCTACCTTATCACTCCAACTTAAATCTGACAACCAAAAAAACAATTTCAATAATATTATATTCTTATAATATATTATTTATATTTTTAATTTTTAATTTAAATTTTAGATTATAAATCTCTATCATGATTAAATATAAAATGATATATAGAGAAAACACATTCCATATATTACACTGATTTCCAAGTGACCAAAAAACAACAATTCTTGAATAATGAATATGCTAGGAAAAAAGACATGCATCCTTTTCTTTTTCAATCATATTTGAATGGTAAATAATTTTTCCTAACTATTTTAATTTTTAGTTAGATACATGTGATTTAAGAATGGATTGAAATGATAAATAATACTATAATTAGAAAAACGAGTCCCACCAAGTGGTTGAGTCCCTGTGAGATGATAAAACAAAAAATTGTAGGATATAGTAATTGTCAAACTAGAAATATTTTTAATTTGATATTTAATTTAGGTTAATGGAAATGGCATTATATGTATATTAAAAGTATATAATATATGTTTGTAATAAGAGTTAAGAAATGGTTAGTATATGTAAAGGTTAAACAAATCAATTTTTAAGGTCAAATAAATTTTAAGGACACTACTGTGGGTCTTTAGATTCTGGAGTACACGCACTGAATCTGTCAGTGACAATTTAGTCGAAACACGGTTTTTTCATTTCAGTCATCATTTTAAAACGCTTCTGAAATCAGAAAATTCCATTCTAAACCGTCAAAACTACCAGTCTAAGCTAGAGAAGCTACTATCTGCTTAGCTTCCCTTCAATTCATTTTTTCTATTACAAATAATCATTCCAAAAGAGTAGATTGTGATCATGTAGCTTAGGCATGTGATGTTGATGAAACAATAGTGTTATGACATTATTTCATATTAAGTATTATTGGTGTAGAGAAAATTAGCTTTATATGAAAGAAAAACTAAAAACTGTTCTAAAGTTTTTAATTGATGTTTAGAATCACCGTTTTTGATTTATTGTCAGGCATAAATGAACATATGATCAGTAAAATTATATTGTATTTTTTCATCAAGAATGAATGAATATAGGACTAATAAAATTATGTTGTATTTATAATTTTGCATTTAAATTAAATATTTTTTTATCCTTTTTACTTTAATATATTTTTTGATTGAAAAGTGCATTTTATTGATAAAAAATTACAGTACAATGTTAGTAAAAAAAGAAGAAGAATAAAAAAGTTACATCTCAAAAGTTAAGCTATACCAGATGAAACATGTCTCAAGACCAGTAAGAAAAAGAACAAAAGAAAGCGATCAAGAACAATCAAAGTTCATATCTACAATACGATCTTTTTTACCCTTTTTCTTTGGAACCTTAGTTCAACATGATGGATGATTACTTCCATCGGACTAGTAATAACCAATGGAAGACTATGTTGAGGTTCAAACAGGGACTAGTCCTTGTCAGATTCAAAAGTTTTAGATTCATGTGATCTCTTGATACCGCCATCTGAAGCATTATCTGCAAAACTCATTTGGAAAGAAGAAGATTACCACAAATACATCTAAATCTCCTTTCTTCCCCATGTCATCTAAAGATGATTTCTCTATGACTTCAGATGAAAAAGTGTGCTCATACAACTGCCAAGCTTTAGGATGAGAACATTGATCTTTTTACTTTTTTGGCTTCCATGCATGGAGACAAGCACCTTATAAATGGTTAGTTTGATTCGCAAAAACATTTAAAAATAGTGTTTTCATAATCCAAGGTTTGGAGCCAATGGAATTATCATGATTCAAATGGATTTGATCTGGAAGACCTTTGCTAAGGTTAACCTCCACACAAATATGAGCATAGGTAAACAACCCTTGCTTATACTATTCCATATCCATCTTGATGAACCTTCTAAATGTATTTCCAATGGCTTGACATACTGAGGGATGATAGAAGGGAAGAGGGAGATTGGGATGATAGAAGGGAAGAGGGAGAATGCAGCGCCAAACCCAAACTAACATTTTGGACACCACCATTGTTGAAAGATCAAAGTCAAAAATCCAAGGATGGGGTGGCGGGGGGCAGGCGGGCGAGGACAAAGAACCTAGCTCTTCTTCAAAACCAAGGTCCCTCCTTCAAAACTCTCTAATAATCTTCATGTTCAGAAAATTGGACTATGAAGAACCCTTTCATACATAAATAGATCACACAATGTTTGGTCTAGGTATCATCAACTCATTGATGTGACTTCTCTGAGTGAAGCTAAACCCTATTAACCATATAAATAGCTACATAATATTTAAAAGAACTAATTAACCTAATTATCTCAAAAAGAAAAATCTCTATTAGAAATACTTCATCCAATTTATCTACAATATAAAGAATGGGAAATGTTGAATGTAAATCTAGAACGACCTTAAGATGAACATCATCCCTATACAAAAAATCTTGATCATCCTTAAAGCGAATCGCGTTCCTCAAAGACCCTTATTTCTTGGTATCTTGAGCTATAAAACCCCCTAACATTATGCCAATGTTGGCCCTAACTGGGGACTATATTAGTGTGGTGGTATTTATGCAACAACAATTTACCATTGTCGTGACCTAACCTTAACATCTCTCACCGCTACTAACCATAACACTCTCCTATCACTACTATATTTTTGCATCTTCGTTCACCCACTTCTAATGACCCTAACACTCTCCTATCACTACTCTATTTCTGCATCTTTGTTCACCCACTTCTACAGACCCAAACACTCTCCTATCACTACTCTATTTCCACATCTTCATTCACCCACTTCTAGTCACTTTTTAATATATTTTTAATATTTGAATGGATTTATAAGTATTACTTATAGATATCTCAAGTCAATATATTTTAAACATATTATGCTATAAATATATTGCTAAAATTATCTATTTCATAATGAATAATTATTTAGAATGTAGTTCTTTTTAATTATTAGATTAGTTGGACTTTCCTATTTTTAAATCTGATTTTTATCTTTTTTATTAAAAAATAATTTTTATATTATTTATAAATTTTTAAACAATTATTTTTGGCTTCTCTTCTATCTTTAAACACAGTCCAATTTCATTGTTAATACATTTATTTATTTTTGATGATAAATCATAAGGAATTATTTGAAACGTTGATTATAACTTTTTATACATTTTTTTACTAATGTAATTTCACTTTAATTTTATTTATTATTTTAAAAAAAAAAAAATTATATTAAGTAACGGTATAAATTTATTATAATTTTGTGGAATAAAAAAAAGCAATTAATATTATAATATTTCATCTTAATTTAATTTTCTATTAATTTTATTGATTGAAAAGAAGCAATCAATCTCAATATCATTTCATATTAAATGATTATATTTTTTAATATAATTTTATAAAGCAATAAATTTAATATTAAGTAGTTTCAGAATTTTATTAAAATCCTATATATTGAAAAGAAACAACTAATCTCATAATACCATTTCATTTTAAATATAAATTTATCTTATTTTATTTTTTTATAAATTGAAATGAAACAACCAATACTATTTCATATTAAATATTGGTATATCTCCATTAACTCTATGGTTAAGAAGCAGAAGTCAACCATATTACTTTCAAATGAAAATAAAATATATAAAAACGTTTAATGTTATAAAATAATTAATTTAATTAAAAAAATCATGGCAGCTTTTCAAATTACAAGAGATTTAGATTGGTTAAGAATATCATCTATGATATTGAAATCACCCAACCACATTCGGAACAATTGAATTGTCATAAATAAATAATGATAAATAAATCATGTGTGAGCAAGTTATAAATAAAAAAGTGAAGATACAAGAATATAAGACAGAAAAAGTTTAGAATGACAGAAACTATCTTTAAAAAAATTCTTCGTTTTGATATTAAAATCACTCAATCGTATCCCCCAAAAATAAATTGTGATAGATAAATAATGATAAACATCCCAATCATACATGAGCATGTTTTAAATAAAAAAGTGAAAATATAAGAGTATGAGACAGAAAATATTTATGATGAAAAGAAATTATTAAAAAAAAAAGGTTTGATTTCTAGATAGTTTTATTTTGTGTGTTTAATGTTGTAATATAATTGTGGAAGTGTTAAAAAAGTATGTTTTATTCTCTATTAAATATTTTAATATATTATTTAAAATCGATAAATATGTTAAATTATATTTATTATTATAATATAATTTTAAGAAAATTTATTATTATTATTAAAATTTGATATTTTTATATTTTTAAGTATTTAAAAATTAAAAGTAATTATATATATGAACATATTTGATATTTTCATATTTTATTATAATTTTAAAAAATGTTAAAGTTTTTTGTAAAATAATTTGATCAGAGATGTTCTAGGCCATTTAAGTGGATCACTCTTGTCAAATAAGTAATGCTAACCATCCATATATATATATATATATATATTAAATACCTTTGTAAATTTGACTAAAATTAATAAAATATAAAAATAACATTATAACTTAATTTCCTAATAGTGATTTGAACGAGGGATCATAGGTATTATGTCCACTTATTGGGGGGATGATACTAAAGGCACTGAAAAAGTGTTCAGGTGGTCAAAGGGAGTGATCAACACCCAATCTCACTAGAGAGAATATTAGGAACCCATGAGCTTGGCAAGCAACTAAAGGGAACAATCCTCACTAGACTCGGGAAAGATATATACGTGATATCACTGATGAATACACACCATACTTTATTTCTTCCTTTTGGAGATCAAAACTATAGCTATAGTCAAAATTGAACCACACTACCCACATATAGCTAGAGGGGGTTGCTCACTTACAATAGGCATTGAATCTGTACTTGACCCTACAATGATGTGTGTAGTCATTAGTGACTTCACGTTTTGATAGATATAGATAAGGGCCCTCGACCAACCTCTTGGGTTATTGTGGGCTATTATGGGTTACTATGACTATAACTATAACCAATTGGTTTCTACCACATATCACGAGATGATAGATAAATGGATAATTCAATATTGGTACATCCACAATATTCCTTCTCCTAGTGGGATCAAGTGAGAGAAAAAATGAGTGTTTCAGCTATGTTCACCCCTTCAAGATATATATATATATATATATATATATATATATATATATATATATATATATATATATATATATATATATATATATAACCCCCCATCTATATCTAGCCCCTCAACCCATGTTTATAGATAGATGAGGTCGAACACCACAACCCCATCATCCATCAGTCGATGTATAAAATCTATCTTCTTCTATTTACTTACTTTGAAGAGAAGCACCCTATCTAGACATAGATGAGAAGCACCCTTAGACCACTCTTGTTAGTCGAGTACCTAAAGGAAAGGTCCTCTTCTCCCCCTCATATATATAGGGATATAACTATCATAGTAAACTTATCATATAAATATAGGGGCCCGACCCCTATCCATGTGTAATGTATAACCAACACAATTAAGGGCCTACTATATATATGGTCAAGGCACTTAATTATAATTAACTTTAATAAAGTGCCTATCATCACTAATGCTATTCTAGCAGGGGTAGGGTATATTACTCTAGTAGCCCAGATAATATAATATAGCCATATAATATTCCAAAGTCGAGTGCAGGTGTCAACACTAAAAACAATGGCATTCAACCCTCAACATATCATAGGGATTTGAGTGGAGGAGCGAGATGCACCCCCCTTTAAAGCTAATCTATTGGGGGGGCTATATCTATATGGGGGTGAATCTCTATAGTCGGTAACCCATATATCTATCATTCAACTAGATAGGGACCAAGTGGGGCTAGAGGTAATGATTCAATCAGAGCTCAACTTGGCCATATATAAAGAGTCCTCAATCACAACTCATGTTTTCCTATTAATATACACGATGAACTTCTTAATTTGACATACTATTTTCAATATAAAATTTAATATACTATAATTAAATATAAAGACCCCTGGTTTTAGAGTCCATAATATTAAATAATAATCTTTTTGGATTATACTCAATAACTCATCATCAAAATTATATAAATGTAGGATGGATCTGATTAAATGGTTCATTACCAAAATTATCTATATAGGAGATAATTCAATAATCAATAAACATTTTTTATAATTCAAAAATTGTAAAAGAGCAATTTTTTTTTAAATAATTTAAGATAAAACTCTATAATCCATCATCAATACAATTTATATAATAAACTTTAGTCTAGAATCTATATATATCTTCTATAATTCTAAGAATAAATATTTTGACTAAAATTTTGATACTCATAACTTATTTCTAAAATTTCATTCTTAACTATGAAAATTTAATTATAAAAATTTTAGTATTGTTTATGTCGACAATGATTTAAACCACCTTCTTATCATATCCCATTAATGAGGATCCCACTATTCAAATAATTATCTCACAACTACTATTAATGAGGAGTCCATAGAAAATATCTACCTTATCACTCCAACTTAAAGATGGCATTTAAAAAAAAAATCAATTATATTCCATTTTTATAAATTATTATTTAATATATTATAAATTTTTAATTTAAATTTTAAATTATAATTATTTTTATTATAATTTTAAAAAATGATGTATAGAGAAAACACACTCTATATAATACATTGATTTTCAAGTGACCCAAAAACAACAATTCTTCAATAATGAATATGCATGCTTTTCTTTTTCAATAATATTTGCATGGTAAATAATATTTCCCAAAAACAACAATTCTTTAATAATGAATATGCATCCTTTTCTTTTTCAATAATATTTGCATGGTAAATAATATTTCCTTACTATTTTAATTTTTAGTTACATACATGTGATGTAAGACTAGATTGAAATGATAAATAAAACCATAATTAGGAAAACAAGTCCCACCAAGTGGTCGAGTATTTGTGAGATGATGGGGGGAAAAAAATTGTAAGATATTGTAACTATTAAACTACAAACATATTTTAAATTGAAATTTAATTTAGGCTAATGGAGATGGTATATTGAAAGTATACAATATATATTTTAAACAAGAGTTAAGAAATGGTTAGTATATATAAAGTTTAAGTAGTTGAGGTTTAGGTAAGAGTAAGAATCCTTAAGGTCAGATATATGATACATTATGATGAATTTTAAAGAATTTTTTATTATTTTTGTATGTTTGTTTTAATTAATAAATATTAGAAAAATTAAAAAAAAAATTGATTGTAATAATGTTCAAGAATATAAATGTTAAATTTGAAAAGATGTTTTTATAAAATCTATTCTTGAAGATTTATTAAAATGTTTGGTAAAATAATTATAATATAATGAAATAATTGATGAGCTAAATATGTTTAATATTGCAATGTTAGCTCATAGCTAATGTAGATGACTTACTTAGGAAAAACAAGTAAGCATATGTAAAGGGAACTAATCAATTGTATAAAAAAGAAAGTATTTTTCATTCTATTATTTTAATATTAGAAACATCAAACTAATTCTTGTGTAAAGTGTTTTCTTGTATTGTTTAAATTATATATAAATAAAAAACAATGAGGGAAATAAAATACTTGAGCCTATCACAAATTTATTGTGTTCACTAGTAGTATGCAATTATGTCGAAAAGATATTCATTACTTAGTAGTAATTTTTAGAGGGATTATAAAATTTACATTAAATTTTTAATTACAAAGTTAGAATATGATTTGGTGTATAAGTTTTGCTAAAAAATTTCCATCCACATGGAGGCAATTGTTCTAAATGATGTAGCACTTGTGTATTTCTGCATCAAGTAAGTAGAGGGGAAAAAATAAATCTTTTTAGAAAAACTTTACATCATGAACTAGTTGATTATGAGTGTGAATAGTAATTGAGCCACAAAATTGTAAAAATTATTTACTAGTGTTTGTATATGAACTACATAGTTTAGAAACAAGAAAATTAGCTTTAATCTATAGAAATTTAGACTCGCTAAAAGTATTCAAGAATTTGTGAAGAAGATGTGTATCAAATTATGAGACTTCAAATTGTGAAAGAGGCAGTTTACTATTGTTTAAAAATGTGTAGAAGTTTAAAATATACAACATCTTCATGTTGTACGATAAATTTATCTAAGATTAAATGGCATTACTAAAAATAAAACCATGTGGATATGCTACATGTCATACATAGAAACTATAGCTTTAAAATATGCAAGGGAACACAGATTGAGATATAAAAAAGATTGAGTCCACATAATGATTGAAAATGAATGTAGGATCTAATCTCTGAAAAAGGTTTAGATAATCTTAGGGGGAAAAATATGACAATATCAATTTGTATGTTTGTAAAATTTGAATAATAGATTTAAACATATAAAATAAGTTAAATCAATTTAAAATTCACAAAAAATAACATTAATAAGATAGTGAAGAAGTAATTATAATTTAATTAAAATACTTTTATCATCACTTTATTTAGATTTGAAACTTCCCTCCAATATTTTTAAATGTTTCTCCAAAGGTAATTTGATTATATGATATTGTATTGTAAGACAAGATGACTTCAAGACTTCAAAATGGATGCAATGGGATTCATAGCTTTAGATGCAAAACTAGGATTATGGGTACAATGTGAGATTATGAAGGCTATGTGAGCTTGTGTATTTTCCCATTAATCTAAGCAAGGACCTTGCATTGTTATTTATAAGAGTGGTGGAGGGAATAAAAAAGAAATCTAAATTCCTAAGAATCCTCTAGATTTAGAGGGTTCTAGAGTAGTAGAGAGATTAAAAGAAGTTTTTAGATTTAGATAATTATAGACCTAATTAAGGATTAATGATAATTATATTAGGGGTTTTAGATAGGTTTATGGAACTAGGTTTGTAGGAAAGGCTATACATAGATAGGGTAGGCACGATAGGTAGTATATTTTGAATTTAAAATTGGTACGTGGGAAAGTGGTTATTAAATGAAGTAGGATTAATAGGTTAATGGAGTATTAATAGGATAAATAATGGATCAATATAATTTAGGGTGTGTAGAAATATTATTATGGCATGAGAAATATATAAGAAGAATAGGGATTAGATTATTAATTAAGAAAAGGGTTATTTATTTCGAAAGAAATTAGTCGAAATAATTGGCAAGTTTTATTGAATAATTAAAGTGAGAATATTTTGATGTATACACAATCAACAAATAAATATATTGATACTAAAATTAATTGTTTTATGTGAAAAATTTGGTTGACCATAGTTGAAAACATATTATTGAAGTACCAATGTGCATTTTTTTGTAAATAATGTCATGCAAACGTAATGAAAATGGAAGAGGGAAATGGAGATGAAACATATAATAAAATTGAATATGAATTAAATTAATGTTTGATTGTGAATGTCATGTGATTTTCTTCTTGAAAATGTTAAGGGCAATAAGAATGCATAATCAGTGTTAATGAAAAGCAAAAACAACATCTAGTAATCTTCTAAAAAATAGATTATTCTCAGTGACCAATGTATCCAATCATCATAAGCTGAATTATTATACCTAAAATTATTAGCTAAATAAAGTTGAAAAGGTTAAAAATCTAAAAGACAAGGAAGATTTAAGAGATATTTTTATGATATGTTGAGCCCATCCCTTTTTTTTACTTAAAAAAAATGCAAGATGCCAAAAAAATGTGTGTTGAAAGCATGCAATAAATCCTTGCATTATATGAATGGGTAAAAATTTAAATACGTGATTGGAAAAGAATATGATGTAGATAGGAAAAAAAATTAATTTATGAAAAAACATAATTGGATTTTTTTAAATGCAATTACTATGGCATTTATATTATAAATGCGATTAATATTTATTAATGCAGTGTCATTTGTTGATATATATGTATTTGGTGGCTAATTTCGACAAAGAGTTAAATGTGAAATAGAATAAATAAGAATCCTTTGGTGCAAATATATTTTAATTATTATTTATTTTAAGCTTGATTGTCATATTTTTTCAATAGATTTAGCTATACACAATAGTTGCTTGACCTAAATTTTATGACGAACAATTTATGCATTTAATGAACATGATCTATAAATATGTGATATTGTATTGAAGCTTGTATCAAATCAAACAATGTAAAATTAGGTTAAGGTGCACACTTTTAAAAATCATTTTTTTAATGTCATCATGCTTTTACTAGCCTATGTTACAAAGGTCAGTGCCTTGATTTTAGATTTCTTTATCAATGCATGAAACTAGTGTATAATTTTTTTAATTTTGCATTGATTCAATACCTACAAGGTTAATTATTAGATTGAAAAAGGACATAATAGAAAACAATGGACGACTATTTATGGAATGTTTTTGGATTGGGAATATGAAATCAATGCCAAAAGATGAATCCAACATGGTTTTCCCATTTTATTTAAAAATTTAGGAACTATTTTTTTAATTGTTGATGAAACTAGAAATTAGTAAAGGAAATTTTCAATAGGCATAATTTATTTAAGATTCATAAATATTAATATTTGTGGATTTTTAATGAATGAATTAAAATAATAATATAATATTATTTTAAAAAATAGCAATTCAAAATTAGAATTGATATATAAAATTAAAAAATATAAATAAATCAAAAAGTTATTTATATTTAACTGATCTTACTATTTTTAACAATTAATATTTGTAGCATTTTTTACATGCAAGTTTAAATAGACCTAAACAAATTCACTTATCCTCTACATACTATATTCATATTATTGGACAAATTTTAATTCAAAATTCATGTCCAATTAAAATATATATATAATTTTTAAAATTATAAAAATGCTAGAAAATATATCAAAATGTAATTTTATACCTTTAGATGATCACATTTGACCACTGGATTATTTTGAAATCCATCATAATTGATTAAATGGATTATGGCTATATTATCCTTTCTATTTGTTTTGACACAAATGAGATATCAAAGGGTTTCTCGGATAAAAAGTTATAGCCTCCACAAGATAGATGCCCATATCATTAGCCTCTAGTTGAAAATAACTCAACTCATTTTCTAGAATAAATTCTTGCTATTTATTCTTGTCAATTTTATTCAACTTCCATTCTAAAATATAAGTGTCGTCTCCCCATTGTATTATTTTACATTGTACCAAATACAAATTATAGCTTCATTATCTTGTGTTCACTATCTTTTTATCCAAAACTTGCACTATCTTCTCTTTCTTCTTCCTTGGCACCTATTGATATCAATTCGCTTATTTATCTTCTTCATATTGATCATATTTTATATTAAATGCATATAAATATGAAGCATTAAATATTTAACAAATATAAAAATTATGTGGTAAACTCACCTCATAGCACTGTCATTTATTTTATTCACAATTCTGCATGGACCAATCTTCTTATACTTTAAATTTGTGTATGTTCCTTGAGGAAGTTTTTTTTTTGAAAATACAACATCACCAAATCTCATTTTTCAAATACATTTTACCTTATTGTTACATTTTTTCTACCATATACTTTGTATGGATTTCATATAGTTTTTTCTTACTTCTTATTGAAATGTTGTCTATTCTCTACAAATGGTTCTACATAATCACTAACCCATTATACAATTGGTGATTGTGCCAAATCTAAAACACCCTTAGGATTCTACCATAAACAATCTAAAATGGTTTTTCTTTGTTGATCTATTCATGGAACTTTTATCTACAAAATCAACTTGTTTCAAATCCAAGTCCCATAACTTAGGTTTCTCTCCAACAATACATCTCAAAAAAAATTAAATATCATCTTTATTACTTCTATTTGTCCATGTATTTGTGGGTGGTTGCACTACTAAATTTTAGTTTAGTTCCTAGATTATTCCATAGAGTCCTCAAAAGTGACTTACAATATTTTTATCCCTATCTCAAATAAGGTTTTTTGGAACACCATGAAATCTCTCAATATCTTTAAAAAATAAATATTTTACTCTAGTGGCATCATTGGTTTTGTTACATAAAATAAAACGAACCATCTTTGAAAACCTATCTACAACAATTAAATTTGATTCATTACTCCTGTGTGTGTTTTGTAACCCCAATACAAATTCCATACTCAACTTTATCCATGTCATCTTGGTATTTGTAATGGCATGTACAACCCTATGTTTTATGCATAGGTTTTAGACATTGTGCATACCCTGTATCTTGAAACATGCTTTTCCACATCTCTCTTCATCTTTGGCCAAAAATGAATCTCCTCCACTAAATTTATTATCTTATTCTCACCAAAGTGTCCACTCAAATCACCATTGTGTAATTATCTCATAATATTGTCTCTCATAGACCTAATTATAATTCATAACTATTTTCCCTTGAAGAGATAACCATCTTATATATGATAATCATCATGAATAGCACATGTGTCACCTAATAATGGATTAATAAATTGTTAAATAATCTTACCAAAATATAGATTAGTATCATATAAATCAATAAAAAATTCAAATCTAACTAATCCACTCACCACAGTAGCTAATAGTGCCACACACATGCTGAAATAATTAGCCACATGATTCTGATTTCCTAATTTATATTTCAAAACATACACACACACACACACACACACACACACACACACACACACACACACACACACACACACTTTGCATGTCTAATATTTAAATTATTTTGGGTGTGTACATATTTCATTACATCATAGTCTATAAATTTGATTAATTTCTTAAGCACCAAGTCATACCTCTAATGTCTTAATTCTTGTAAAATGATATAAAATTAAACATCATATGTATAATAATTATTTCTTATTTTATTCAACTTCTCATTAAAATATACTATTGGCATTCCTTCTTGACTTAACACAACACCAATACCCACATGTGAAACATCACAATCTAGCTCAAAACTTTGTTAAAATACGGTAATGCTAAAATAGATTTTTATTTCACCGTCTTCTTCAACAATTGAAAGATTTTTTTTCTTTCCCTTGTATTGACATATTATTTTACCTTTATGTAATACGTTATTGGTGTAAAAATACTACAAAATATATTAATAAACATTTTGTAAAAAGTTACTAAACTATGGACAATTCTTACCTCTTATATGCTTCTCGGAATAAGCCACTCAATAATCACCTTTACTCTTTATTTTACCATTCTTAAACCATCTTATAAAACTATAAACCCCAAAAGTACTAAACTATTATGAATAATCACTTCTTCAAATTTACACAGAGATTCTCCTTTATTAACACTTCTAATACCATTATCAAATACTTTAAGTTCTCTTTCTTTACTCTTTTTGAATATAAAAATATCATTAAAGTAAACCAATACAAAATTACAAATGTAATCTTGTAGATATATGTTCATCATTCTATTAAATAAGAGTTTTGATGTTTTCATAGTCCATATGAATGAGCAAGATGATTTCTGGGTATAACTTTGTGCATAGTTTTTATCAACACATTTGGAATCACTCTCCATGATTCATCCTCAGGAAAATACACAAGAAAATAATTAGAACTACAAACCCAACTTCCTTTAGCTTTGAACAAAAAAAAATTCACTTAAAATTTATAGCATGGACTTTGTCCAGTCTAATCTCCCCCTTCACAGATCATAGGTACGTCATTGCTTATCACTTTTAGACCATTTCTCTTAGAAAAGTTCATATGCATTTAATTATTTTCATGGAAATATTCAATAGCTCAGTGCATCTTGGAAATATTCAAAAGGAAGTTAGGTCTTCAATTATAATTATTTTCTTGTGTATTTTCCTAAGGATGAATCATGGAGAGTGATTTGAAACACGTTGATCAAAAAATATACACACAGTTATACCTAGAAATCATCATGATCATTCTCTTAAATATTTTTGGTGCATTTCAAAATCAAAATGGCATCACCATCCATTCATATAATCCATCTCTACTCTTTAATGTTATTTTCCTTTCATCACCTTCATGAATTTTGATGGTAGCCACTCCTTAGATCAATATTAGTAAAGTATGGTTCTCCTATAAATCCATCATATCATCTAGGTAAGGTATTGGAAATATGTATTTGGTGGTTATTTTATTGATTAATTTTTTATCCACACATAGTTTCCATGTTATATCTTTATTTGGAGTTAGAAATGCTAGTGTTATAGATAGACTCATGATCTTCCTCACCACACACATTCTCTCCAATTTAGTAACAAGTCTATTCAACTTTGGATGTTATTTTAGACTCACCATATAAGCTTCTTGATCTGGTAGATCTGATCTTGTAATCAAATCAATATGATTTTGAATGTCCTTGTTTGCATCTATCAACTATCAGGTATAACATTTACCTTTTATTTCAACACTTTTGTTGCTTATGATCGCATTTTCACCAATTTTGTGTCATCTTTCTTTGTTATTAATTCGTAAAAACAACATGTAAGCTTCATGTCATTGATAAATTATTTTATGGAAAAAATTATTTCTACATGTCCTTTTTTAATAGGTAATAAAACTACCTTGGTACTACATTTCAAAAGTATATATGTGTTCCTCACTCCATCATGTATGTATTTTATGTCATATTGACATGGTGTTCCTAATATCATATGACATGCATCCATTGGGATAACATCACACCATGTTTCATCCCTATAATATTTTCCTATAAAGAACTTGATTAAATACCTTTTATCTACTATAACTTCATTTCCTTTCTTAAGCCATGAGATTAGGTAAGAATATAGATGATTTTCACATTGTAGACCTAGTTTATTTACCATTTATATAGAAACCATATTTTCAAAACTATTACAATATATAATTACTTTTCATAACTTACCCCTTGATTTACACCTTATTCAAAAAAATATTTATACATAGCCATGAATCACCATCTTATTTACTTTGCACCTATTCTTTCCTTGGGGATAACATTTCTCTCTTCATCATAATTTTTTCTCCCATGTCTACTATGGAAATGTTTGTATTTTTTTCTCCTATCTCATCATCAATGAAATTTAATCTTGGTCAATCTTCTTTCATTTTTTATTGTTCATTATAGTTCAGATAGTAAAACATTTTTTACCCTTCTTCTCCACATTTATAATAAACAAAATGTCTTTATGGACCATTCCGTCATATACCACCACCATAGCCTCTACCTATATGCACTAATCTTATTATTTGTTTATATTTAAACACTTCTCTATTATCCTCTTACTTTTTTGTACCATAGGATGGTTCTCCTCTAGTGTGATTCAATGCACCTCATCCCATTAGAGATGATTTCCCCCTTTTTTGGCACAATTGATCTTCTAAAATTATATATAGATTTTGTAAAGATAATTGGTAATCCTTATCCATGTTATTTATTTTACTCATGCTCAATTCATCTTGAATAGAAAACTTTAAACCATTTACATACCTTGCAAACATCTATTTATTTTTCATCATGCTCCACTTGTATGGAAAACTTATAAAACTCATTTGTATAGTCTTGTACACTTTGATATTTTTGCCTTAAATTATAAAATATATTTTAGAGGGTTTTTACATAATCTACTTGAACAAATTTCTCTCTCAACTTCTTCTCCATGTTATTCTAAATTTTGATATTTTATTTACCCTTTCTCTATCTCTATTTTTGCAATCAAACCCACCAAATTATTATATAACCCTTTAATTTCATGATTTAAAACTTTATTTTCTTCTTACTTTAGAATTATCCATTATAAAAAATTATCCAAACTATTTAACCAGTATATCAATTCCTCTTATTTTAAACAACCTCCATACTATGAAAGTTCTACCTTGATTCCTTCTTTTTGTCCCTCTAAGTCCCTAACCATCTATTATTCAATTTATGGTGGTTATTCTTGTTCTTCCTCTTCTTTATAAAATTATTATTCTTTTTAATATATTTCTTTCTCTATCTCATCTTCCTTTTTCCTTTGCATTCGATGTGTGACAATTATAGTCAATTCTTCCACTTACATTGATAGATTTTGCATTATTGAGTTCATCTATGAAATTCCTCCTCTTTCCATATTTTACACATGTTAATCAATCACAAAAATTTATCTATAAATATAATTGAAAACCCTAATACAAATTCATATTTATATTACCTCCAAGAGCCAAACCTGCCTTAATACTAGATGATGAGACCATAAATTAGCAAAGAAAAATCTCAATAGGCATAATTAGATAGGATTTGTAAACACCAATATTTATTGATTATCCATGAATAAATGATAATAATTACATAAGATTATTTAAATAAATATCAACTTGAAATTGGAGTTGAAATGCATAACTAAAAAATATAAATAAATCAAAAAGCTACCTAAAATTAACTGACCCTGTTATTTTTGGAAGTTATTTTTATCAACTTTTACATCAAGCTCGGATGAGCCTAAAAACATCCTTTTATCCTATACACACTAAATTCACACTAATGGGTGAATTTAAACTCAAGTTATGTTTGATTACAAAGATATCTAATTTATTAAATTAAAAAAAAAAATTAGAAAATATTTAAATGTAGTTTTGAACTCTTAGATGGTCATGTATGGCCTTTAAAAGTTATTAAAATTGAACCTAACTAGCTATCACATGTTCTGTCTAGATTATCCTCTTTGATATATTCATTTTATCATGAACAAAATCTCAAATGAGTTCCTTTTTTAGAAGTTATGGCTTTCACAAGATAGATGTCCACATTAATTGTTTAATTTAAACATCTTCC
>JARHVA010000639.1:4592500-4600000 GCA_037957365.1 Torreya grandis | reverse complement strand
ACAATAATATTGTCTAATATATACCTAATTTTAAAGAATCATGTTTGCTCAGGGGAAATAATATATGACAAAATATTATATAATTAAAGTGCTAAAGCCTTCATGATTTTTTAATAAACATTCATAAGGGTGATTATTCACCAATTATAGATCAACTCATAATCCCCTTGTTTAGATATAAATTTAATATTTCCTTTATTTATATTCTTCCTTAGAGAATGTTTGTGAAAGGCTTCTTGATAGACATGGTATAAGTCATAACCCACAATGTCCTAGAGAGTTTTATAAAATTCATAGGGGAATTCATCAATGCTTGGAGCTTTATGATTCACCATATAAGCCCTACCTCTTGTAGATCATCCATAACAAGGAACTTATTGCATGTAACTTGATGAGCAGGAGTGAGTTTGCATGACACCACTATGAGACACTATTGAAGGGATATATCACTCTCTTCGAAGGACGCTTAATCTTTTAACACCTATGGATAATGATGAAAAAAATATTAAACAATCTACAGTGTCTCTGATAATGTTCTATTGGCATCAAAGATAGCCTAAATTTGTTACTTTGAGTTTTTAGCTCTAAGCATTTGAAAACACTCTTTGGAGGCTTTGTTCCTGTTGAGGTATTTTGCATTTATACTATTAATATAATGTAATTATTGTTTGGTAAACAATAATACATTTATTAGATTTCCTAGTGTGTCTAACATGTTATTTTTCCCCTATAGATGAGGAAAGAATGATTCTTTTATGAGTGTGAGGATAATTATAAAATTTACCATGTACAATTCAAAAGACATTGACATTGTTATGGATAGACTACATAGCTTTTATCAATGTGCAGCATATCTCAATGACAACTACATGTTTCAAATTATAAATGTGTTATAGATCTAACATTTATCTTCTTAGTGATTCCTATACATTGGTGGCTATCATTACATTCACATAGCCACATCATTTGTATATTATATTGAAGAGATTCAATGAATTATTTCTAGATAAGGATCTAATCTTTTAGTACCATCCTTTCATCCATGCATCCACCATTTGCATCAAAAGGATTTGCATTGACCCTGAAGGAATGATCAGAGTGTAACTTTGACAAGTGACTCAAAAAAATTTAGTCTTATATGCACATATTTTTTTACTATTCATACAATTTTTAGTCATCTCAGCCACCAAAACTTACACTCAATCCTATCAAACATCTTAGTTTGCATGATATTTGTTGGATGTAAATATATTACACTAGTTGTCTCAGTTTGGCACACTTCTCACTCTTAATTAATGTTACATGGCCAGATTCATATCAATGGTATTCATCCATCATTATTTGAATCTTTAATATCTATGCATAACTCCATGTGTAGCCTTGTGTGCATATATGTGTGATAGTGTGTTAGTAATAGTGATAAATGGTTATATTTTGCATTATTGTTTTATGATTCAAAATCAAACAAAATGTTATTTTTAGGTGATGATTTAGATTTTATATTTTTAAATATAAATTAAATAGTCCTCTTAGTTGTTAATAAGAGTCTTTTCTAACATAGATTACTTTCAATTGTATTTAAGGTTTTGTTTTTATAGTCCTTTAGGTTTTATAACTCAAAACTATAAAGACATAATTTTTATTATGATCAAGTTGAACTACTTATGTCTATCATCATATTTTATGTCAATATTAAAAGTCAAAGTAATATTGGAGTCATTATTTAAGAAGTATGTTAGTATTATAAAAGAGTCTATTGTACAAAATAGTAGTCTTTATGAGTCATTATTGTTGTTAAAATCAAAAAGTTGACATTTTCATTATTTATCAGTGTTCATAAAAAAATGTTATTAGAGTTATTATTGTCAAAATTCCTATGTCATATAGAGTCAAAAATTGTTAAAAAAAAAAAAAAAATTGTCTTACAAATGAATTATCACTTGTATGCAATGTCCTCATTATGGGGGGGATTTCATGTGGAAAATTCATGCAGTTGAGCTTCATCAGCATTTTTTTGTTGAGTAAGCAGTGTCTCTTACTAGAGGCTAGAGGATACATGGAGGAAGGATGTCCTTTAAAAACCTCTCATCAGTCACCAATGATGGGCCCGTACCAATGATGTGGTGACTTGTGTGTGTGTGTATTTTTTTCATTTCCACTATGTCTATTTTCAAAATAAGAACAAAAGAATAATGCATATTCATGTTTTTTCATAAGAGAACTATATATTCCTATGTAACCTTTTTGAAATTTCATAATGATGAGAGATAGAAACTATGACTGCACATCATGACATGGTGTATTGTAAACCACTTTATAACCATTACTTTATGGTTTCTAGTTAGCCACTTGTAAAACCACTATTTTCATTGTTGGTTAGCCATTTGTAAAACCATCATTTATAGTTTTTGTTTATCCACTTATAAAACCATTATTTTGGTTGTTGGTCAATCATTTATAAAATTATCATTTTAGGTTTTTGATTGTCCTCTAAAAATCACCAAGCCATGAGTCTAGGTGCAGTTAAGGGAAGTTGTTTCTCCATGTTCATATTAAGAGGGTGTAGGATAGGATTAATAATGTTCACAAGGGGGTGAATGTTGAGTTATTTTATTTTCACATTATTAATAAAATGTAATTATTATTTGGTAAATAATAATATGTTTATTAGATTTTGTAGTGTGTCAAACATATTGTTCACAATAATATATTTATATTAGAGATTTCAGAGGATATTTACTCTCCCCAATTACAATAATGATATTCATAAATAATTTTATCTCTCGTATGATTTAATTGTAGCAGCAGAAGAAATAATAATATATTTATGTTCTAAATATCTATGTTTAGCTCTTTATTTTATTGTGCTCAAATATGAACCAACAATATCAGTCCCCTATCTTGAGAATGTGAATTCTATCTTTTATTTGATCTCCCTAAGAATTGTATCTATCTTCAATATATTTGTGATTCCATAAATAAGAGACTTTGAAATGCAAGATCTCATTGAAGGGATATTTTTCTAAGGCTGAAGCTACATGGCTAAGCTCTAAGGAAGTAACAGACTTAGAGTGTCATAAAATTTTAGTAAGTTGGCATCCATATATTCTCAATAAGTGAGAGGTTCTTATGATGGTGCCATTCCACAATATAATCCAACCAGAATCTTGGGTTGGACGAGGATCCAGATTCTAAACTCTGTGAACGTGAACTATAGTGGGCCCATGCTTGAGTAAAGAGGTATCGAGAAAGAAGTGGGATTTATGAAACTTGGGTTTCATGAACTCTTGTGTGACTCAAAATTTAATGGGGAAGTGATTGGAAATCCCAAAATTTGGTAGTGCCTGCATTAGAGGAGAAAAACCATTATCAAATGAAAAGTATGGTTGAGTAAACATCATTCCCTAATCAAGGCATTTCAAAATCTAATCAGGGCCATCCCTAAGATTGATCCAAGTATACCAAACTTTGTTTTTAGGATGGAATATCATGTTTGGATCATAAATTACCCATTTAGTATACATATAATACAATGCCTCCTTTTTTCCAATTGGCCAATCCATTAGTAAGTGGCCCACTTTATCTTTGGGAGATGCGGCCATATTAAAATCACCACATATGATCCAATGAGTATCGAGGAGATCCTATACAATCCATCACCATAAATGAGTATGCTCAAGGGCATCATCCAAGGCATAAATATTAATAAATCCAAATGAGTGGCTTTCATTATTGAAAAAGGCCCAAATTAACTAGTTGGTGAGGTCCACTCCAAATTGAACTAAGTGCATCCACCACCTTGGAGAAATAAATGTGATCACACCACCATGTCATACCTCATGATTACTATATAGAATTATACTATTGTGCTAGATAGAGTTACTGACCACTATCAATATAAAATATGTCACATTCACTTCTTGCAAACAAATAATGCCCATCTTGGGAAAATTATTTCTTAAATCACGCACAACAAACTTAAATTTTGGGTTTCTATTACCCCAAACATTTAATGAAAATCAAATTCATAAATGATGGGTGTTGAGAGACATATCCTTGGAATCTAAGCCTTCTAAGGCACTAATGTGATTCTATAAAAAAATGCCCACTATTGGCATTTTAAAAAACATCCATTTATGCTTGTTTACTCACATCATATTCAACTTGAAACTATCCTTACTCTAACTCTTTGCACTTCCTAAGAGGGCTATGAGAACCTTTGGATGCATCCATCTGAGCAAGAATAGGTAGTGAGGTTGGCTACGAATTTAAAAACCTAAAAGAACTAGGCTGAGAAGCCCTTGGACTATGAGATAGAACATTGGCTACAAAATGGGTGTTGTAGACCCTAGATTTTTCTATCACCTTCATAACATTAGCTTGTGACTAAGAAGGCTCTTTCTCTAAAGGAACCTAGTCCTACAGGCCATTACTTGTTGATGACTTACCTCCTTTGTAATTTCCTACATTTGAGCTCATGAATTTATTATGGTTGTTCTTCCCTACCATAGTCCATTCATCCTCAGCTTGTTTTTTCATAGTAGCTAGAGAGGGCTTATGAGGAGAGGTTGAGTGATAGGAAACATTGTTATGGACTAGCTAAAGGGGACAATCCTAAATTTTATGGTCGATGACCCAATAATGAAAGCAAATATTAGGTAAATTGATATATAGAACCCATTGGGAGTGTCTCACATCACAAAATTGAATCTTCACAAACTCTTTACGGTCTTGGGAAAGGTCTACCTCCATATAAACTCATTTTTGTAGCCTAGTAGAGTAAAACCTATTTTTCTCATAATAAATAACCCAACCTATGGAAGAAGCAATCTAGTGAATAAAATGTCAATAAGGGAGCAAAAGAACTATAAATTCTACCCAAATTAGGACCTTAAGACCAGTGTTCTTAGAGACCACAAATTCATGTTTCCAATGGGAGAGAACTATGAGTGATTTCCTAACATACCATGTGGTTGATTTATGGAGAATAACTCCTACATGAGAAGGATCAAAAAAAAAAACCCTTAGTCATATTATGGACGATCTCAAGCTTTATGCCATGAGCAACCTAGTGAGTTTGGACTAATGATTTGAGTATACTTTTTAAAGGTATTTGACCCATTAAATAACCTATCAAATAGAATTGTTCTATACATTGACAAGTAGAGTTAAACTCTAGAACTGGTAAAATAACATTAGGTTCCAAAGAGTTATATCATGGTACACCTTTGGTATAAAATTCCTTGGGTGCTTGTAGGGAACCATTTCTCAAAAATCTATCATTTTCCTCCACCACTGAAATAGATAGGAGAGAATGAGGAGAAATCATTAAATAAACTGGCATTTCCTGAAGACAAGAAACTTTAAAAAATAATAAAGGTTATTCCTGCTGGCAACCTAACAAAGGTTGTGGTATATAAACAAATAAGATTAACAAAGAATCAAGAGCCGAATCTATGACAACGCATCGAAAAAAACCTAACAGAGCTGAAAAACCATCCAGTGAGACTATTTTTTTAAGACAAAATATAATAATAACAAAGCACAAAATAAATTAAAAAACATGCACTCATTGTGACCCAGTGTAGTCTCAAAGTGTTCAACAACATTGTAAGGTGAATATTTCTTATCACTAACATTCATTATAATATGAAAACCTATAATCAAATAAATTCTATCTCTAAAACCAAAAAAAAAAATAACAAAGCAAAAAAATAAAATAATATGCACTCAGTGTGGCCCAGTACAGTCTCAAAGTGTTCAACACCATGCAGGAAATATTTCCTATCACTAGTATTGCTTATAGTATGAAAACCTATAATCAAATAACTTTGGTCTTTATCATTGCATTCACAACATTTTTTTCATTAAAACCTCAATAAATATTGGCCTAGTGTAATCCAAACATTCAAACCAAACCCTAATACGATATAATCCTTTGAGAATATACCATGTAATCCAATGAGAATATATTCAATTACTTGATAAAATTTATTACTTTAGATTTATAAATGTCAAAGTTTCAATTACTTGATAAAATTTGTTACTTTAGATTTATAAATGTCAAAGTTTTTAAATCAAACTGTGCAACAATAGAAGGAATGCTAGCAATAGTTTTTTAGGAAAAAATAGTAGTTGAAGAAAATTATTTATGTTCCAGCCATGAGATTATTTAACTACATATGATGTCACAAAACTTAATAAATTTTTAATGAATTCATTTTAATGATAGGTACATAGATAATTCTACGCCACTATAATTTGAATCAATTTAATTAAAAATTGTATAGACTTTCACACTAACAATATAAATGTAAATATTGTGCTTAGACAAAATTCACACAATAAAATTAATTTTAAATGTTTAGAAAATATTAGAGATATTATTGGGTTAATATGTCCTCACAAGTTTAGAAAAGAAAATTATGCCTATCTAATTTTGTATTCATTTTAGATTTTAAGTTTTTAACAAGTCTGAGAAGTGTTGTGTCTTGCAAGTTAAATACAATTAAAGTATTCATTATCAATACTTTATACCTATTAAAAGGAAATGTATAATAAATTATAAAATTTCAAAATAAAGTGTTTTAAAAATAAAATAGGTTAGTTGATGTAGTTATATAGAATGCACTAAATAGCGACGTGCAATTAAAGATAGCTCTAAAATTATAGATATCAAACTATTGAATTAAAACAAACTTATTAGAGATGTGAAATTAAAGATAGCTCTAAAATTATACATAGCAAACTATTGAATGAAAAAAACATATTTGCAGTTTTACTAGAGCTACTTCTAATAAATTGAAAAAATAGAATAAAAATATATACCTATTGGTGAAAATAAATATTGAAAGCTTTAATAAAAATTTAAACATTTTACTTATAAAATAAGTCTATCATAGATAAAAATAGTAGAATTCAAAATTGTTGGTGTAAATAACCCTAATTACATAAAAATAATTGTTTTGGTTGCTTCAGTTCACAACAAGAAACCTTTCTTGTAATTTCCTTAGATTATAAGATTTCCAATGTTGTCAAATGTGCATTCCTAAAGATTATGAAACAATGTCAATATTCACATGTGAATGAGAGTATAAAATCCCAGGGTAGAATAGACAAGAAAAGTGGTGCAACACAATTTATACATAAATTAAAACATAGTGGATCCTACACCAAAATCATCGATTGGCCATAAAATTCTAAATTTTGCTTAAAGAATATAAGTTTTATAATCCTACTAGTAAATACACAATCGTTTCAAGGGGTTATATTTTTTTATTAAATGAAGTATGTGATGATTCTAATAATGTAGTTATAGAATTCATAAATGAATTTGGTAAACCTCTTGAAGTTTATTTTTAGATCTTACAAATTATTACACATGTTTTTAGTTCAATATGAAATAATATTAGCTCTTCATGAGAGACTAGTAATCCATCTTCATCAACTCCAAGCAAGAACAAGTGGTTGTTAAATCCACATATAGCCAATCAACTATTA
>JARHVA010000639.1:4575000-4587500 GCA_037957365.1 Torreya grandis | reverse complement strand
TCATATTATATTATATATGTGATATCTCTATGTCTAATTTAATTGGAGTTTAATTTAATTTTATATCTTCCCATATAATTCATATAGAGTATCTATTTGTTTAACCCAACCATGCCCATTAGTCAAATGATTCTTATCTATCTAACCCTACTTACATGCCTAGTCCTTGTCAAGACAACTTAAACAACATGGGTAGGGTAGTGATTTTGTCTATCAACTACAATATTTATAGGGGATAGTTCCTACATAACCTATATCTAGATGGTTTTGTCATGTCTATATATAGAAGGTGACTAGGGTGTTGGGTGTTATATTAAGGGAGGGGTAGGTGGAAATAATTCCATCCACCCCCAAGATAAATCCAATTAAATTCAACTCCATATGTCCCTCCTTCCCCTAAAGGGAGAGGTGGCATGTCAATCTTGTCATTATGGTAGGTTCTTCCTCCTATCCCTCTCCCCCTCGGGACCTTTGGGTAAGTAATTATAATCTTGGGGTCAATGTGCATGGTTGATTAACCCATAATTCCTTTAGGTCCAAGGTTGATGGTGCTCCTTCAGTCCTTTCCTTAGGGATGATAACCTAGTCCAAAATTAACCCAATGCTCTTTTAGGTCTAGTATTCATAAAGATAAGCTACAGTTTGGGGTTATGTCTCGGAATTAGGGGATCAAAGAATCTTAGGATATTTTCTCTAGTAGGCTCCATTCATTTCATTTATTAAACCCTGTAGCACATATGATATATATAGGGGTATGTAGTACTAAAATATAAGTTCCCTAAAGGGGGAAATAAATGCCATCAAGGACCTTTCCTTTTATTATAGCCATATATAAATAGGGTCACCTATACTCTTATGACTTATATAATAGAATATTCTTGATTGGTCTCTCTCCCTCCCCTTTCCTTTCCTTTTAGTTATCTAGATTGGGATGTGTATGGGGAGCTTATTGATTCAAGCACAAAAAATGAAATTGGCTAGTCTATTTCCTATTCTCACTTGGGATCTATCCCTCCCCTTTCCTTTCCTTTATCTAGATGGGATGGGAAGCTTACCAATTATAATTGATCAAGATTGATTGGCTATGAGGATATAGTTGGGACCTCTCCCACCCCTTTCCTTTATTTTCCTTTATCTATATAGGGATTGGGATGGGGAGCCTATAGATTGAAACATATGTATCCACTATGAGTGATTAGGATTAGAGTGATAGACAAGGATTGATTAGCTATCTATATATAATTCTATTTGGAATACCAAGGTAAGGAATTAACCACCTAGTTATCTATATCCATATACCAATAGTGACTTACTCCTCCATATAGAATCTCATATTCTATTATATTCATCATCCTTGATCAGCCTTAATCACTCCTTCCTCATACCTTATCATATTTAATCACTCCCTCCTAATTCATTTTTATCTTTAATCACTCCCTAATTGAACCTCATCATCCCTCATCATCCCTAATCACTATTTCATTACCCTTATTATCCATTATCACTCCCTTCAATAAATTTAAGATGGCTACAGTGGATTTTTTCTTGTGCTCAATCATCTATATTCACTCCTTTATCTAGATAGGTTATAATTCCCCCTCTCCCTTCAAGACATTCCTTAGGTATTCAATAAAGTATTAAATTAGGTATCAAGTATTAAATACATGGTTTGGTAAGATATTTATAGTCAATATTAAATATAAGTATAAAAAAAAAAATGGCTTGGGTATTAGGTATGGAATACTCAAGTAGGTATCAAAATAATGATTGGTAGGTAGGGAATACTCAAGTAGGTAAGGAAATAAGGATAGGTAGGTATGGCATACTTAAGTATAATAAGGTATGTAAAGCATATTTAAAATCAAGATATCACTCAAACATTTAGGTAGAGCATACTCAATATCAAGATATAACTCACATATTCAATCATATAGGGCATACTAAAGTAGGTAAAGTAGGTAGGTCATAATCAAATAGGTAAAGTAGGTAGGGCATACTCAATGGTATAAATATATTACATACATAACATGATTGAAAACTTCATTTCTCATCGTATCTATATCAAAGCAAGCTTCCCTTACTAACAATATAAGTGAAGTAGGTAGGGCATAGATAAGTAGGTAGGGAAGAAATTTATGCAAGCTATAAATCATAATCAAGTTTCTCTTGATAGATAAGAATTTATTATATAAAGGTAAACTATTAATGATAATAAAAAATATATATATCAAGAAGGAAGATTTTATTACCTTATCAGGTAGAGCTTATCTAAGTAGGGTAAGAACAAAGCCTTCTATCAGAAGTAAGATTCCATTGATATACATGCCTTAATATATAATTAAAAAAAGATAGATATAAGGAAGGAAAACTTCCCTTGATAGTTTTGCCTTACTCCCTTTTTATTCATTATGAAGGAAATATTCCTTTGATATGTTATTAGGTGAAGCAAAGTTATATATCAAAAAGGTAAGCTTCACTTTCCTTACTACTTGGCATATATGAAGTAGGTATAGAAAGATTGCATTAACTTAATGGGTATGGAATGTTTGTGATTGGGGTAGGGCCTTTGTAATGGTGACCCTATATATCTATGGTAGGGCCCTCAGTCCTATACTATCCTTTGATATACTACATTGGGGACCAAGGAATACTCAGAGTATGACAAGGTCCTAGTTTGGCTTTCAGGGTCCATTGATCCATGCACAAGCTCTAAGTGGCCCCTCTTCAATATAATGTATTAAGGCATATGCCCTTCATTCCATTTATATATCAAATTGGGCATAGATCATGTTAGATATGGATTGATTTGGGTTGGGAAACAAACTCTATCAATTATTAGATTCGAAAACACTCTATGAGATTATTGATCACCATCTATCTACCTAAAAATTTCATATATTATAGATATATGGGAAACCATGGGGTTAGGATTAGAATTCTCAACTAGTATCTAATTTTCACTATCTATATAGATATAAATTTAGAATCTCAACTCTAGGATTAGGATTTTTAAATTCCCAAATCCTAATCTATATGTGTAATTAATACAATTTCATCCCACCCTTTGGTCAATTTCTTGCATATCTAATCTATTATAGGGGTCTGGATACACTCCCTCTCCATGGTACAGGCATGTATCACTATATATATCTTTGAATGCCACCAAGCAATTAGATTATATCTTTGAGTTCCTTGTTTGAGTGAAAGAGTATTAGTGAAATAGGATTTTCATCGTGCCTTATTTGAGTGATCAAAATTTGAAATTAAAAAATAAGACAATCGAGCATAATTAAGAAGATGCTCACCCACCATCAATGTATTGGATAGATTAATTAAGGATGAGGAGGGATGAGGAAGGTGGGAGAAAAGTTGATGACGGACAATGAGATAGTCATTAGGGATGATGACAGATGGTGAGGGTCAATGAAGGATTGATTAGGGAGGATGAGGGAGTGATTAGGGATGGTGATAGATGGTGAGGGTTAATTAGGGAGTGATTAGAGATGATGAGGGATAAGGACTAGTGATTAGGGGTGATGAAGGATGATGAAGTAGTCATTAGGGCTAGTGAGGGTCAATGAAGGAGTAATTAGGGATAATGATGTAGTGATTAAAGATGATGAGGGATGGTGAGGGTCAATGAGGGAGTGATTAGGGATGATAAAGTAGTTATTACATATGTTAATGGATGGTGACGGTCAATAATGGAGTGATGAGGGACGATTATGGAGTAATTAGGATGATGATGGATGGCCAGAATTCATGAAGAAGTGAATAGGAATGATGGAGTGAGTATAGATGATGAAGTATGGTAAGGGTCGGTGATGGATTCATTAGGGATAATGAGAGATGAGGAGGGAGTGATTAGTGATCATAAAGCAATGATTAGGGATGATGAGAGATAGTGAGGGTCAATTAAGGAGTGATTAGGGACAATGAAGAATGAGGAGAGATTTATTAGGGATGATTAGGGATGAAGAAGTGATTATGGATGAGGGAGGGTTGATGAGCAGGTGAAATTAACATAAAGTGGTCATATTTGATGTTTTCAAGTCATCAAAGTGATTTATGTTACCTTAAGCACACAAATTTATCTTTAGTTTAAAGTGATTGGTTTGTGGAATTCAATTTTGACAAACCTATGACTCTTAAAAATGCCATGAAGTAATCTAGAAGGCACAAAAACCTAAAAAATAACTATTTTTTACCAAAAATGGACATCAATCATAGAAATTATGCCCTAAAATTCTTAGATTCAGTACTTAGACCCTAAAAATGCCTAAGTATTGACTAGATTATATTTTTAAAAATTATATTCCACATCATAAGGCATTGAGTTATGATACCAACTCTATCATATGTAGCGTGACCCTAATTTATTATATTTATTAATTAAATTTAAATTATTAGTGTTTATTTAATAAATAATCTACTGCTTTTAATATAAATTTTATGCTTTTTGTTTTTTAATGTGAAGATAACGTGTATGCATAATTTTTAGTAAATAAAATGTGTGCCCGTTACAATGTGTACATGTTTAGGTTCAATGTTTCTAAGCCTATTTTTAAATTGTGTATACATATTATCGACATTGCACATATGCATAATTTCTATAATGCATTATAACTATGGACATTATGCATGAATAATGTCTATAACATGTATGCATTATGGTAAACATCCATATAATTATCCCCCAACTCCATGTACTTTCCTTGTGACTATAAAATGTGATTTGGGACTTAATTAGCTCTAATTTCATTAAAGAATGAAGAAAATAATCATTTATTTCAATGAAAAATATAAGTTTGACATGTATAAGATGTAATTTTGGGCTCAATAACTCCAATGTCACCATATAATGAAAGAAATAATTGTTTGGTTCAATTATGGAGGCAATTATAGTTAGTATGAGCCCCTTGAACGTAATTATGATGATACAATGTGATTTAGGGATAAATTGGATTTTATTTAATCATGCATCGATCCAATTAGTCAAATGGTGTAATAAGTGACACGATTTAAAAAAAAATCAGCCACATGATCCTATTTTCAATTTTATATGATGTGATTACGAGTGAAATTGACCCTAATGTCATCATATAATGATCCAAATAGTTGATTCATTCAATCAAGGAGGTATTTGAGGCCAATTTGAGCCCTTAAAACTTAACTACAAGAGTAGGACATGATTTAGGGATAAATTAACAATAATTATATTATGAATTGATCCATTCAATCAATTGGTGTAATTAAAGACATGATTTGGGCCAAATTGAGACTTCTTAATCGAATTTGTGGCTTAATTGATTATATAGGATGTAACATATGGATTAATCAGCTCTAGTTTTATCATAATGTAAATATGAAGGAAATTAGGACTAATATAAGCCTGTTTGACCTAATTGTGAGTATAAGATGTGATTTGGAGCTATATTAGCTCATAATTCCTAACATATTAACCTATTGATTGATATAACCCTAAACACTATACCCAAAACCCTAATTTCATCACAAATGTAAACATGAAGGTAATTGGTACCAATATAAACCTATTAAACCTAATTATTAGTCTAGGATGTGATTCAAGAGTATAAATTAGCACATATTCCATAACATATTGAGCTGATTAGTTTATTTTTATAATTAGTGATGTAATTACACTAAAATTGAACCCTGTGAACCTAATTTTGACTATACATGATATAAATTTGGGGTCAATCACCCCAATTATCATAACAAAATAAACCAAATAGTCTGCTAATTCAATCACAAAGGAAACTAGGGAGAATTTGAGCCCCTTCAACCTTTATACAAGATTAAGACATGATTTGGGACTATATTAGCTTTGATTCCATCATGAATTAATCCAATTAGTCAATTGGTGTAATTAGGGACATGATTTATGCTAAATTGAACATCATGAACCCAATTTATGGATCAATAGATTGTATAGGATGCAACATATGGATTAAAAGACACTACTTTTATCACAAATGTAAACATGAAAGTAAATGTGTACAATCTGAACTCCTTAAACCTAACTGTGAGTCTAAGATGTGATTTGGGGATAAATTATCTCATATTTCCTAACATATTTACCCAATTATTTGATTTTTATAACTAGTGATGCATGTTGGATGCAATTTAACCTCATGAACCTAATTTGATTATACACAATGTTATTTGGGGCCACTATCATAACATTCCAAATCAACTAGTCTACCAATTAAATCATGAAGGCAATTGGGGCTAGTTTGATCCCCTTGAACCTAGTAATTAGTTAATTGGTGTAATTAGGGATGTGATTTGGGTCAAATAAATCCAAATTAACCTAATTTTGACTATATAGGATGTAATTTGGGGTTTAATATACCCCACTATCATAACAACCTAAATCAAATAGTCTACCAATTCAATCGTGAAGGAAAATTAGGCTAATTTGAGTCTTTGAACATAATTATGACTATATAATGTGATCTAGGGCTCAATCAACCCCAATTTTATCACAAGTAAAATCATAGAGGTAATTGCGGTAATATGAAACCCTTGAACCTAACTACGAGTATACGATGTTACTTAGGGATAGTTAAACCTAATTTTAGGGGTATAGAATGAGTTTTAGACATCAATAAAGAGGCAATTACATCACATAATATTCTAATGATATAATTATATGATATGTAATTTATTTATATATAATGTATACACATTTTGTTCATAATAGACAAAATTTCTATTTCAACAACTGTTTCTAACCTCAATTGAGAATTGTGTGCCTACTTATATTCTCTACATCATTATGGGTCTTACAAGTCTACTACAAAAGTAATATGTTGTACCTTAAATTTAGGATATGGGTTGGGGTTAATAATATATAAATTAATAATCATAAAGGGGATAAATAGATCTATAATAGGTTAATTAATTACAAACTTAGATAAATAATATTTTGAATTTAAATACTAAGATATGCTAAAAATAGTAAATATAAATAATGGTTGATATTGAAATAAATGAAAAATAATGGTACTTATCTAGATTACAATTCACATACATATCTAGTGTGGAATAAGATGAAAATAGACTAGATTTGAAATCTGGATCAGATGTCAAATTTTGTAAATTTGACCAATATGACTTCATACACTTGCGTCCACTTGGGAAAGTTACATCAATGCTTCTATTTGACTTAGACATAGCTATACAATATGTAAAAATTGATAGATTAATAATGAACCTACTAAATCTAGATGCAACCACCTAGAATGATCTAGGTTTTATGTCACTTTCTCCTTGATGCATTTAGATCTAGCTCATGGATTGTTACTCTTATTGAATCATCAAAACCTTAGATTTTCATATTCATAGTGACCTTGGGAAAAATGGGTTATTGTGTTTAAGGTGTTGAGATAACCCCAAATACCCCTCTATTAGATGGTTCTACCTAGATAGTCACTACTTTTAATAAGGCCTCAGAGTGATATAGTTATCCCCTAATGTTTTTGCTTGTGTGTGCACAAGGGTGTAATATGTGTAAATTAAGTACAATAATGACATAAATTTTACCTTATAAAATATGGCTCATGACATGCTCATTCATTACTTCAAACATGTAGATGTGTTGACCCTATGACTGTTAAGAAAATAAGAGAAAATAGGGAATATTTTGCTCACTTGAATGATTGATTGGATGTTTTTGGTACTTTTCCTTGTGAAAGGTATGAAGTTGATAGGTGAGGGATGAAAGAGGATTGATCATGAATTTATACCAATCCCTTCAAAAAATATATTAAAATTAAAGACTTAGACTATCCATAGGGATACATTACAATTGAAAATTGGATGACTTTAGGGCACTAGATATTTGTGTTGTAGTAGGAAACTTGCATCGATATAGGCATTTAAATGAGATGCAAGTTTCTAGTAAGAAGGAAATCATGTACATGTCTAGAACATGTA
The DNA here is from genome assembly GCA_037957365.1 of Torreya grandis. Lineage (NCBI taxonomy): Eukaryota > Viridiplantae > Streptophyta > Pinopsida > Cupressales > Taxaceae > Torreya > Torreya grandis. The sequence goes on along the minus strand of JARHVA010000639.1, from coordinate 4,579,538 downwards.
AAACTAATAGGTAAGTATATTTACAACATTCTATATAATATATAAGGCTTAGGTCATCTTAATAACATTGGTTGAACTAAGAGATAAACAATGAGCATAGAGAGATAGAAAATATGAAAATTTGTGTAGCAAGAAAAAGTCTATAATTGAGTGGAAATGCCAAGGTATATATTTTCCAAGTGTATAAGACTAAGGTTCTATATAATTTATAAATAATGTCTACTTTTTCCCTCCCCCCTTCAATTTGGTAATGAAATTCCCTTACTTAAAGGGGGGGGGGGGGCGGGGGGGGGGGGGGGGCAATGCATACCTAGGTGTGTATAACACATCTTGATTTTGTGCGAGCCAAATTTGAATGTTTTTATAGTGATTTACCTACAAATAAGATCATGTTAAAGTGTACAATCAGTGTATATAATCTGAAATCAAAAGAATTGAAATGATTTGAAATTAAAGAAAGCATGGTTTAGGATTACACCTATGTATCGATGTAACCTCCTTGCCTTTTGGAAAATTGATATGAAAAGATATGTCATTATGAACCATTATATTTGAGATTAGGACAAATATAAATCTGCAATGTGCATAAATATATAAATATTTGAGGACACATGACCTCAACCTTGGATAAAAAGGTGAGTTTCCACTTGATAAATGGGATTATCTCAACTGTGTAAACCAATCATACTTATAACCTAGTGGGCATGAGTGAACCAAGTCAACTCACACTATAAATATATTAATTTTTGATGATTTAATCATGTCTAACCTATAAATTTGGAAAGATAGAGTGATTAAATCACATCAACCATACTAAAAGAGAATGAACTACTGTAGTAGATTGGCTCAATACAGTCTATAATAGTCCAGCCTATTGTGTTAAAGTCCATAAAAGTGTTTAAAATATGAAAGATTATTTGATTTGAAAATTTAGGTTCTATTTTTATAGCATATGTACCTTATGTATGTCTCATTCTAAAACATGGGTATAACATGCTACCAATTTGAAGAATTCTACCATAATTGTGTATTTGAATCATATAACTATACAATTTAGACAATTTGAAATTTGTGCAAGTGTGGAGAAAATGTTTCCATAGCATTCCACCACTATAATATAAAACTAAGAACTAGTATGAGTTTGGATAACATGTTTACAAAACATGCCTCCACTATATATTTGAAGCTATGACAAATGTGGAGAACATGTTCCTAAAACATGCCTCCACTGCAATCTGAATCTATGAAGAATGTAGATGCCATGCCTCTACGAAATCCCCCCACTAATATGTCCCCCCATTTTGAGGTGATGGGAAGTACTAACTGATATTTAACTTACCTCAAAGGATATTATAACCATGTTAATTGTGAATGTATCATGTAGCATATTGGAGAAACATGTCTAGGTATATATATCATTGAAGTGCATTAAATGTGATCACATCAAGGACTAAGATGCATGATATAGATAATAAAAATATATAGAGATTAAAAATATAAGATCAATAAGAAATCAATTACACATGTAAGAACAATAAATATAAAATCAAAATACAATAGTCTAATGAGACCACAAATAAGGGGCATGTTCAAATGTTGCACAATCAAAGGGACATGACTAAATCAAATGTCTGAAAAAGTAAGCATGACATATTAAAATTCATATACAATAAGAAATGACATAATAAAATATAAAATAGGTAAACAAAATCCATGAAGGATGAAAACAATGGAGCTATTAGGAATAAATACATAAATCGATGCGGAACAATTTCACATAATCATAATAATAATAGATATAAATAGAGATACAAAAAGAACAAAAATAAAATACACAACAAGAAGACTAAATTTAACATTATTCATCCAATGTGAGCTACATAAACCAAGAAACACTTTCTCATATTTTATTACAATCCATGAGAGTATAAACCACTCTCAGATCAGTCTTCTCACAATTACAATGCATAAATATTATTTGGAGCTACACTCAACAAACCCTCCTAAATTCAAACTTAAATTCACACACTCTATTATTCCTTATTAAACCCTAGTTCTCATGATGCATTACCTATGAAATGTCCATTAATACATAATACATCAATAAATAGGTATTACAAACCAATGGGTACGAAAACCACAAGGAATCAACCCAAAACGGTTTCCCATTAAAAGAGGTCTAGAAAAATATATAGAGTACATAGCACATTTAAAATATATAGTATTTGAAAATACATTATAATTTAGAAATAGGATCCACAACACAAAAATCCCCCACTTGGAGAATGATTTCCTTTGAGCAAGATTCTCAACCCTTCACTATCAACTATGAAGGCCAACTAAAACTGAACATACCTTAAGTTTCTCCCTTGTGACCACCTTGGTCATCATGTCTATAGGATTCTGATTGGTATGAATCTTCTCTATATTCAAATTTTCTTCCTCCAAATTTGTCCTAATGAAATGGTATATTAAATTTTTATGCTTCATACTAGAGTGGAAAATAAAATTATTTGCTATTTGTATATCTCTATGACTATCACTATATAGCTTCCCTTCATCCTGCTTATGCCCCAACTCTTCAAAAAATTAATGTAACCAAATCATTTATCTATTTTCCCCTATGGAAACAACATACTCAGCCTCTATTGTTGACAAAGCCACAAGTTTTTGTAGTTGTGAAATCCAACTCATTGATGTGTCACCTATAGTAAAAACATATCCTATTTTACTCTTCTTACTATCTAAATCTCTAGCCATGTTTGAATCTACATAACCATGCAAAGTGGTGTCTAATCTACCATAGCTTAAAAATACCCCCATGGTCCCTCTTAAATACTGAAGGATCCACTTCATTGCCTTCCAGTGTTCTTTACCTAGATGACTCATGTACCTACTTACTGCTCCCATTGTATGGGCAATATTTGGCTTAGTTCACACTATGGCATACATCAAGCTACCAACAACTGATGAGTATGGTACATGTGACATCTGGATTCTCTCCTCATTTATTTTGGGCACTACTCCTTTAATAACTTGAAATGACCTATCAAAGGAGTCCCAACTGGTTTAACATCCTATATACTATACCTCTCCAAGATCTTTTTGATGTACTCTTCTTGGGATAAATTCAACTTTTGTTGCTTCCTATCCCAAGTTATTATCATACAAAGGATTTATTTTTTGGCTCCCAAATCCTTCATAGCAAAGTAATTACTAATTTGTTCTTTCAGTACCTTTATTTCCTACATGTTCTTACCTAAAATTAATATGTCATTCACATATAGACAAAGGATAATATAATCACCATCATTAAATTTATTCATATATATGTAATAGTCTAAATGACACCCGAAGTATCCTTGTTCCATCATAAAACTTTAAAATTTCATGTACCATAGTTGTGGAGCTTGTTTTAAGATATAAAATCTCTTCTTCAATTTGTACACCATGTTATTCTTCCATGTGACCTTATATCCCTATGGCTACTCCATATACAAGTCCTCCTTCAAATCACTATGAAAGAACGTAGTCTTCGCAACTAGCTACTCTAAGTGAAAGTCTTTCGTTGCCACTATCCCAAAAATAGTCCTAATTGAATTCATGTTTACTACTAGGGAAAAAATCTCCTCAAAATCAATTCCCTTCTTCTGTGAAAACCCCTTTACCACCAATCGGGCCCTGTACTTTTTCTTATCTCCATCATCTTCTTTAACTCTATACACCCACCTGTTTTGCAATACACTATTACCTTCAAGTGGGGTTACCAAATCCCATGTCTAATTTTCCATGAGAGATTAATGCTCCTCATCCATAGCTTGCTCCCACTTCTTTTTGATATCTACCTACATTGTTTCTTTAAATCACTCTAGCTCTCCATTGTCAGTGAGTAATAAATAATTAAGAGATGGAGAAAAATGTACAGGTTCCCTTCTTACCCTATAAGACCTTCTCACCATTGGAGTTTGAATTTCTTGTGGACTAGGTGCCTAAACTGATTACTTAGACACTTTATCATCTACAATGTCCTCCAATACTATGTACTCTTTTTATTTTTTGAAGCCTTAATGGATTCAAGTCTTCTTACCATAACTTATCAATTTTCCTTGGAACTTATCTCACCTTTCTTCTTTCTCACTATCTCATCTAGGCTTCTTCTTGCCTTGATCCGGGGAACAATTCAGGTGACAGGTCCACCCCAATTGATGATGAAACTTTCGACGGCCATAAATTTTGCACCATAGCTCCAATTGACTCACCATTTGAACCATTGGAAAGCTAAGAATGAGGAGAATGTGGTGAGATGGTATTGAGCTCTGATCTATATATATTGACCCACAAAAACCTAATGGAAGTTCCCCAAATTTCAATTTTAGTAGTGAAATCTAAAAAATTGTAAGTTTCTAAAAATAGTAATTCCTCAAATTTTGTATTGTTGTAAATAGTGGAAGTCAAACCACATAATCTCCCTCGAGACCCTTCCACATCCTCATCACACCTTCAAAACATGTATAAATGAAGATGTAACCTGAAATTGA
>JARHVA010000639.1:4492500-4567500 GCA_037957365.1 Torreya grandis | reverse complement strand
ATATATATATATACATATATATATATATATATATATATATACATATACATATATATATATATACATACACACACACACACACACACACACACACACACACACACACACACATAGTCATAATTACATTTTTTAGTTCATTAAACAAGTGTGTGTGTGTGTGTGTACACACAGACACTTGTTTAATGAATTGATAAATGTAATTATGACTATATAAATATATATGTGAGTATATATACATACCTTGTAATCTATTGTCAAACTTAAACTTGAGTGTGTGTGTGTGTGTGTGTGTGTGTGTGTGTGTGTGTGTGTGTGTAATTCATTAGTCAAACTTTAATAAACATGTGTGTATTATAGTTATAAGATGATATCATTATTTAACTAGGCTTAAATATAATTTGGACTTCAAATCTCAATTATGAAATCATAACTATCCATAATATATTTTATGCAGAATTTAGGATCTTTTGTGTAATCATTTTATGTTATTGGGTATGGTTAGATGAACAATTCAAATATAGAATTAGTATTTGGCTTTATAAAAGTATGAATATCAGTGGACTGATAAGGTTATAATGGATGAGTTTAGTTATTCTATGAACATTGATCATACATGAATGGGACTGAGTATAGATTTTATTAAGATAAAATGTGGATATATATTACGTAATTAGTAAAGGGACTAGGTATACAAGTTCCTATAGGTTCATTTGCATAACAATATTGTTTAATCAAATTTGTGTTGAGTTTTTCTTAGTCAGCCAAATTTGAAATATTACCATTGAAACTTCAATAGGTATTTCACTGTATTTAAATTATTTATTTGTTAAAATTACAAATAGGGTGAAGGTGGTTGTGTTTATTTATATTTTCACTTGTGAATTTCATACAATTAGAAAATCATGAATGATTGTTTTTATTTAAATGATTTTAATATTTTGAAAGATAAGTGAGAATTCAATTTGAATTATAGAATTCTATGTATTTATTTATCATGGGAAATAGAATTTACTCAGTTTAATAAAAAGATTAAGTGGCCTTTGTTTATGAATTGACTATATACTTTGCGTATACAAGACACTTTAAGGTGAAAGACATTGGATGTCACCTTCGTAGTGTACTATATAAATGAAGTATGTATAGTGTAATTGTATGTATGCATTAATATATAAATATATATTACACATACATTTATGTTATAATTTTTATAACAGTGAATAATAGATGCTTGTTTATATTTGGTGGTTATAAGAACATTTGAATGTTTAAATATAAATCATTCACTACATTTATGAGATTAAATACACAACATAATTGTATGTATGGACTAGTTGTTGTTATATGTAGAATATGATTAATTTACTAGCCAGGGTTATAATATTATTTCATGGAGATATAATATTATAAGTTGTTAAATGGATAAATCAACTAGTGGTTTAGATATTCATTACTTGGATGGTGTGTTATAGTGAGGACTATTTTTGTATCTTGTTTATTATATATAATAAACTAGATACTTGGATTCTATTCACTTAATTTGACAGATTAAATGAATGTTTGTCATATTTTAGTATTTAGCATATTTTTTATTAGCTAAAGTGAAATATTAAGAATGAATCTTTTGGTTTTTAATATTATTATTTATTTTACAAAATATCACATTCATGACATTAATTAAAAAGTGAACGTATGGTACTGGCTTAATTAGCATCATCATTGCAAGATAAGGATTAATCCAATCAAGTGGTGTGTATGAATTTGATTGATCATAGAGATCATTTATTATTAAAAATTTTGGTCAAAGTAATATTTGATAAACCTTATCATTTTGTATTTTGATATAGTTTCCATATTTGTACGATATCATATTAGAATGTATATCTTTATGGTACGTATTATGTATTAGATATCTTCAACACATAGGTTCTAGTTTGTTATTTTGGATTCATGCACCCTCATTATCTACCCATGTGTGAAGGAAAGCCATCCCCTTTGTTTGGGAGATAGTGTGGGAGATCTATGGTTCATGGTTGGTGTGGAAAACTACTTAGGTGATGTTCTTCCTCTGAGTTAGAGTATTAGACTTGAGACTACACTTGAGATTACATATTCATATTTGAGTCATGGAGACTTTGTTAAAATAAGCTTCGTATCATGTTTTATTATTTAAAATATTATTATGTATTGCTAAAACTATATCTTTTATACATTATACTTCTACAATAGAGGGTATAATATTGTATCAACTTTAGTTGAATTTATACTATATCATTTATGTTGAGATGCAATATTTATGATTTATCAGTATTGTTCATGATTTTTATATTTGTTCATGGTGATTCTTAACAAAGTGGATTAGATATAACATTTAGGGTTAACTAAATTAATGTAGTTAGTTAAATATCACTAGTTAGGATTTCTTGTGGTAAAATCTATATGTTGGATATATGTATTTTAAAAAAATTACAATATTCTGGTAAAATCTAGTAGGGTTGTTATATTGTGGTATCAAAACTGAGGCTCAAATTCTAGGACATAAAGTGTCTTCTAATGCAAACTCATTCTCCTAATAAATAGAAAAATAATGGTTCACACTAGACTATGAGGTGAAGGTACTTAAAATACCAAACCCCCTATATATCCAAATTAGTTTGTAGCTAAGCAAGCTACGAAGTTGGATTGAATCCTCACAAACATGCAAGATACTAGGGACCAAATCATGGTCCTAAAATAGGAAGTGCATGGCCATGAAGAGTATAATGATCAAGAAGAACTTGAAGAGCATCCTAATGACTAGGAACATCTTCAAGAATAGAGGCATGAAGAGGTGCCATAGGATGCAAGAGCTCGAATAGCTATAGAGTTAGCACATGACATGAAAAAGGTGAATCCACATAAGTTTGATAGAAATATACTGGGGGATGGATCTAAAGTGTGGCTAAAAAAAATGGATAAGTTATTATGCCTTACTGTCTACACCCCTTAAATTTTTCAAAATCAAATACTTGTTGTCATAGAGATGACTCTGTCATAAAACCTAAAACTATATCGGGGACCCTATTGATTGATAGTATTTTTAGATGCATCTTTGATTTTGAAATGGTAATGATTGGTTGATGAATTTATATTTATGTTTTGATTGGTTTCAAAAATCATGATGGATTAATGAATAAAATATGCATATATAGTTGCGAATGTGATCAATTGTTTTGATATTCAATTCAGTTTTGAGATAGTTTTAGTTAGAAACACATTATCAATTTTAACAGATTTAATGATAATTATTTGATATGATTAATGGCTCAGAATAAATGATTATGTTATATGGATGATTATTGAATTTGAAAATCAATGCATTTACAAGTTTTTTTATCAAGGCAAACTCGACTTCATGACTCATTTCTAGTTACTTTTATGGTATATTAGATATTTGTCAGCTTGATGTACCTAGATGATTTGAATCTTTATCAATTCAGGATCAAGGATAATATTAAAGATTATTTAAAAAAAACATTGTTCTCAAGACATTGTTAACATCATTTTTCATCTCATTGGGTAGGTGTATATATTCATATGATCTAAGGGATTATGACCTTAAGTTTGTTTCATGGAATAAATTCTCAATGCCAAAAAGGTGTTATTAATTTAATCACATATACTTCAAAGGCTTAAAATTTATTGTTTAAAATCTTTGGAATATTTCAAGGGACCTATATTATATCTTGATCTAAGATCCTTCAGATCATGATGCTAAGGCATTAATATTGGCTAGGGTATAAAGGTCCATCATAATAAATAGTGTTGATGGTTTTTTTTTGAATTAAATGTTAAGCATGATTTTTGCCACAATGATATACTGAGATAGTGTTTAGTTGGAATTTTAATTTGTCATGGTAGGAAAATATGGCACATGTATTTAATTTGAAATGTATTCTTTATTCTTTGGGATTGGAATGAATATTTGGCAATATGGAGAATTAATGCAAAATAGATTGCCTCAATTTAAGGGGGCTAGTTAAGATTTTAGCATGAGTTTTAGTGATGGATAATTTTTTTAATGCTGATAAATGAGTTGGCGAGGTCACTAAGGACATGTTTAGTAAATGTAAGCCATTACAAAGTAAACATGTCACTTAGTTAATTATAGATTCAGGTTGGTAAATATAAGTCTCAATTTTCTTGGTTATTATTCATAATTGCAAGCTTTGTTATGGAAGCAGAGCCCTGGATCGATAACATTTGAGTTGTAGAGTAAAGTTTTTGGTGAAGTATGTTGGATGAGAAATGTTTGGTGCATTACCAGGTATGTTGATATAAACTTGCTCAAATTATTTTGGAAATATCATGGTGTTTTATGGGAAAGTTTACAGTTTTTAATGAAGAAATAATTTTGTTCAAATTTGCATGAGCATGATTAAAGTTCTATGAGAGTGTTTATAAATATCATTTGAGGAGTTATGATAAATTTTTGGAAGAGTTTTCAGAATATTGATAAGTTGTGCAGAACTATAAAGGGTATAAGAATTTATTTGAAGATTCATATACAGGCAACAGATGTTCTTTTTGTTTAGTAAGAACAACCCATAACTCATCTGTTTATGGTGGAATCATCTACAGGTGTACATTTGAGAGAGTTATGATGATTTATTATACATTTTAAATATTCGATGGAAAAAAATTGTGGGTTCTTGTTTTTGCGGTTCTAATTTGTTTAAAGGAAGTTTTCTTTTTAAAAATCGCTCCACATACATAATTAGGTTTCTAGTTTTGATATTTTAGGTCTGTGAAAAGATAAAATATGTCTCTTTCAAAGCTAAGTTTTAAAAAATGGAGAAATATAGACTAATATAATCATTTAATCCTGATGCATGATACATTTTGAGAGTTTCAATGATTTTCTTAAGCATTTTTTATCTTTTCTTCGCTATTGTCGAAGGTTTTGGTGATATTTTGAATAAGGATGAAAGATGTTGCACATCATATCAATGATGCATGGTTTGATGGTTTATCCCTATGCATGGATATTATTGAAAAACAAGTGTTCAACATTCAAAGTGAACTTATGTCTTACGTGGTTTTTTAAGGATATATAATTGTTAATAACTAGTTAGGGTTTCTACATAAGTCAAAGATTAAATTTTGTTTTAAACCTTAATCTAAAAAATAGAAGCTATGTTATTTGTAATAGTATATTTGACATGTGATGGTATGATAATTTGAATTTACTTTGAAAGATATGATGTTTGTCTATGTATTTTAGAAGTATCAAGTTTGTAATGTTAAGAATTGATTTCAGTATAGTTATTATGGCAGAATTAGAATATGGGGATCATCTCAAAAAATTTAAGTGTGTAGTTTCAGAATAAATATTATTTTTGGGTTAACAGTTTTGGGAATTACAACCATTATGTGGGAATTTGAATGGAATCAGTCAGCCATGTTGTAAATGATATGGTATAAATATCTCTCTCTCTCTCTCTCTCTCTCTCTATATATATATATATATATATATATATATATATGCAAAGATGATTTTAAAGACTCAGTTTTAAATATGAGATTTTGTTTGAAATTTGATCTCAATATTGAAGTCTTCGGTTTTAATCTAAAAATGGACATAGAAGTTAGAATTATTTGATACTTCTCATTTGGAATGGCTTAGTTTTAGAAAAAAAAATTAATCCAGTTTGGATCTTTTTCATTTAAAATCTCAATCATTTGTTGATGGAATAGAAAGATACTTTTTACAGATACTTGGTTTGCATTTGGGATTTCATTGAAATTTTCAAAAAACAATTGTGAAATTGAGATAATAGATAAGGATTCAATGCATGTTTTGATATAGATAGATGATTTTTAGTTTATAATATGGTTTAGTTTTAGTTTTTTGGGATATGTATTTAGTCTTGCTTCTTTGATTGGTTCAATGATTCTCAGTTTAAGTTTAATTTATTCCAAATTTGTTCATGATGTCTGGGTGGGGCCATTCAAGTTCAGCAAGAAGTAACGACAATAGGAGATGGGGACACAGTTTGATTAGTAATGTTAATCAACTTAATATTAACATAGGATTTTATAAAGGTTGTTTTGCAATAAATTTTGGTTCTAGATTCCATAGGGGAACCAAAATGTCCATACACTTTGATGCTTATGATCCTAAATTTTGGAGCATTCTAAGTAATTTTTCTTCTAATATAGTCAATAGGGGTTATAGAGGTAACAAGGGTTTCTTTGGCCATAGGTTTGGAGTCTGAACCCCTTCTCATCTCATCTTATCATTTGGATAATAATCCACATCATTTACCACTCTAGGTTCCTAATGTTGATAGAGTTGAGCTAAAAATCAAACTACATAGTTAGAAGTTGAGACTTCCCATTCTAAAGATCTTAGGAATATGGTCATTCTTTTTTATGTACCTTCTCCTTCTCATAAAGAACTTGTCATGAAATGTAAGAAGTTGAATATAGATACTACCCATAGTGAGCCTATTCTAAGGTCAAAAATATTGAATTTGGGAGTCCAAGGTTATGCTAGTAGAAGGAAGACAATTAATATTCCACAATCCACTTGGAAAAGAGGACTGCTAAAAGTCAATTTGAGCTAGATACACCAAGGGATGTCAGGATGTTAAAGAAAATTAGATTGGAGATTGATGAAAACACAACTGATTTAGGAACTAGATTAATGTTATTTTCAACTACAAAGATGTAATATAATGTTTGTCTTCATGAACAAGACAAACATGTAATTGAGGTGTTTTTAGATTCAGATGATTATTGGTCATATAAGGGATAGACTTTTTCTTGATGCTAAACTTTTCATAGCATAACTTGATATTTCATTTTGATACTTTAGTTTGAGACTTTGATATATTTTGGAAAATGAAGTAATTTTGAAATTTGACATAATATATATTCTTAAGTTAATTAATACGCATTATTGATTAATATAAATAAGACTTATTGATTTTTGATTTATTTAATTTATGGTTAAATATGTATTTTATTATATTATTAAATAATATGGGTCCCCACCTATTAATATTAGTACCCACATTCTATACTTAAATAAAAATGATTAATTAAGACTTTTAGTCTTAACTAAACCTATCCTTAACTAATATATGTTATAATTAATTAAATTTTTAAATTCAATTACTTAATATAAACTAATTGTAGACATCTAATTCCTAACACCATCTGTGTTGAAATTGTCCATCTTACTTGAATTATACTCAAATGCACATTTTAGGTCAACATCTATAAAATATGATAAATGGTTCAAACTTGTCATTTAAAAGTGATAATTTAGGTCAAAGTATCCCTAAATAGGGCAATGTAATTTATGGGTTAGCTAACTTTGATCAACTCATTTTGAGTCAAAATGATGATTTTGCCTTTTGTGCTCTAGATCACTTTTTTCTAGTAATTCATCGGTACATGACACGTACCTTTGTTATTTTGTGTTGGAAGAATCCTAAATGGGAATATAGTTCCAACACATCTAACATCACCTTCTAGTTCCTCTCTAGTCAAATTATAACTTATTAATATGACATTCTGACCATTTTGATTAATTGAGGGCAAATTTTCAAATAATTGCACAAATGTTGATTAACCTTGTTTAAGGCTAATAATCCAAATAAAGAGCTTAAGTGGATTTTCCATGAGAGTTGTTGAATATTTCCTTTTGAAAATTTATTCTTATAAACTGCATCATTGGGTGACATCATTTCTTGGGAAGACATCCCTAGGCCATAAATTCCACAAATATCAAGATTATGGGTCATCCATGCCTAGTTAGTGCCTCCCATGCCTCTTCATTTCCCCTTCTTCAAAGGTCATTATGAAGATAATTATAAATTTAATTCTAAATATTAGGTTTATCTTTAACCACATATCTTCATCTCAAGATGGATGCTTTAGATTGATCTTGACCAATCTAAAAAATCTATAAATAGAGAGGCCATGAACATCATTTCTAAGATATTTTAGTGTAACGTTATTGTGCTCAAATATCTTCTATTCTTGAATATTGAAAAGTTATAATGCTAAATTTTTTCTACAAATTTTTGCATTAGATAATAGATTTTGTTTACAAGCTTCATTGATAGGCTAGTTTAGTGATTTGGAATCAAGAACCTAGGTTCTATAGAGTGTTATTGAGGCATTTGAGGAGCTTACCACCATTTTTGACAAAGACAAGAATGTTTGATGAAGGGAAAGCATGTTTTTGAGCCACATAAGTATGGTGAATACATTTGGAAAGTTAATATGGTGTTGCTTTTTTTAATTTATTTCTTGATATCCTTTTTAATTCCTATAGGAATAGACAAGCTTGGTTAGTTAGTTCTTTATGCATGTTTCATTGTTTATGGACTAATGCTTAACTAACTTGCTTTGTAATCCTCTCTATATCTTGGCACACCCATTAGGACTAGACGTATCTCACACCTAAGGAAGATCACTTTGAAACTCTAAAATATCCATTTGGACCTTTAAAACTCTTGCAAATTGATTTTCTAACTTTATTTTGCTATTTTTTGTTGCCACAATTTTACACAGTAACCAACATCAATAGAAAATACTGACATTGTTTACCTGACTTAGCTAACAGTGGTCAACAAAATTGACATCAGTTAGATCTCAGTTAGCTAGATTAACTGACATCAGTGGTAATAACTGACGTCAATCACTGTGTTTTTCAAAAAACATAGACCTAAGAGCTACTTTTTCAAAGTTCATTTTTTCAAGCTAAAAAAAACTTCAAAGCTAAAGGACATGCTAACATTTTTGTTGCAAGAACAAGTTTTTACTTTGATAAAAACATGTTTAAGTCACCTTTTGCATGCTTCAAAATATTAATTAGGAACTTTGTTTTGGTGTTTAACAAAGAATTTAAATGTTTTGGTGAATGTTTTCAGACTTTGCAATTAAGACCAAGAGGTCAAATGAACACCACCAAACATTTCATTTGCATTTTAAAATTGAACACACTTGTCAATTTTAATTTACTTAGGTTTTGTTTGGAAAAAAGAGGAATGTTGCATGTATGCTCTTCTATTTGTCCCCTTTAAGGAACCCTTGAAATTAAAAGTGTCATTCCTATTGTAAATAGCCTAGTCCAAGGCTCATAAAGAATGTCTCCTAAATAACTCCCCAAAAACTCACCAAAGTTTAGGTGATCTTGAAAACAACCCTAAATTCTTTCTACTTTCATACTTTCTTTATTTTTATGCAAACTTGGCTTGCAAAGGGGACTTCATCACCTCCTACAAGTTTTTGAGGGAAGCTTTGACCCAAGGTTTCACCTTCTGGCATTGACTTCATTTATCTCCTTTGGAGTTGCATATGGACGTATCTACATTTGGACATTGCACTACACTGAGCAAATAATAGGATGTAGTGGTTGTAAAAAGGACTAGACCTTTTTACAACTAGTCAATGATGTGGTCACCCAACTTTTGTGCTTGTCTTTTACATCATTTGACGTGAAATTTATTATGCAATTGAATCCCCTATAATGATAAAAACCTTGATAGTTTAGTAAACCCCATTTTGCCATACCCTTGCTACAATTTGGATGATTATACTTAATGTATTTTGTTCATTATTTGCTTGGTATGATTTGAGGTTAAAACTTGTTTATTTGTTCATAAGTCATGTCAAAATCATGTATTTATGTTAAAAAGGGTAGCATTATGATTCCAAAATCATGTTAAAAACCATTTTACCTTTAAGTCCTTGAAACATAACAATTTACCACATCATTCAAGCATGCTTACGCTATTAGACTACTTAATTTGTTTTAAGACTTGTTTCACCATTGTATCAAAAAACCATTTATTTCAAACAATTTTTGTATACTATTTCGACCTTTGTCTTGTGCCGTCATGTTGTCCAATCTTGTCTAGCCTGTTTGGTCCAATCCTAGTCTTCAACATTTCATTTTCAATTAACCTTTTCAAGTTTGGATCCAAATATTGATTTATTTCTATTTAGGGCTCAATTCCTGGGGTTGGTATATAGATCTTTTTCTTTCAGGTTGCATAGATTTGGTTAAATGATTGCCCAATTTTGAACACTATTGATTATTTGTTTGCTCTAGTGCCTATCCTCATCATTTTTTGTGACTTTGTTTGGGAAAACATAACCTTTCATCGAAAAACTTTGATGTTAGAAATTTGACCTTAGGTTGTTTACTTTACCAAATCTCAGCACAAACTACTTTTGAGATGCAGCTCTACCCCTTTGACCAAGTTGAACCATTTATCTTGTTGATCATTTTTCAAGGTTTGCAAAGCTTTAAGTCTTTTTGTTTTGGTAGCTTTCTTCACTAAATGTAGATATGTCTAGCCACACTTATGGTGTAGTCATGGCTAAACCAACTTATGATATAATGGCTACATAAAATGACTATTCTAACTTTAGTCAAGACCCCTATGGTGAAAATATGGTTTGTGAGACTTATTTCTATCCACCTCACAAAAATCAATCATGGGAACACAATCAAGATCCAAATTATGATCCAACTCATCATCAAAATGATTGGATTTATCAAGAAGACTTGGATGCTTATCTTGTGTAAGTAATCAAACTCCACACTGTACCAAAATCACCATTTTAGGACCTCCTCTTTTGGTTTGCACAAGCAACCAAACTAAGAAGCGTCTAGTCGTTACCATTTTAGGACCTCCTCCTTTGGTTTACACAAGCAACTAGACTAAGAAGTGTCTAGTTGTTACCATTCTTGGCCCATCACCAGTTTTTGATGAACCTATTATTGAAGAACTTCCATTATATGAACCAATTGTTTTTTATCCCTTCTTCAATAGCCTAATCTTTGGAGAGTCCATTATTGAACCACAAATTGTTGTTCCTACTAAACCAAATATTTATGCTAAACCAAATGTTCCCCACTTTATAAATTTTATGCCAATATTTGAGCCTAAACAAGAACCATTACCTCTTCTAAAGCCATCTTATAAGGGTCAAAATGTGTTTAAAGTTGATCTTTTGTGGCTAATTGTCAACCAAAACCAACATGTTATTGTTGAAACACCCATTTGTGACAAGATAAACTATGATAAGTCACCTATTCATAGGTTACCTATTTTTATAGAGCCCCATCTCCTTGACAAGCCAGTCTTGGTAGAATTATCTCTTGATATTTTCCCACTCATTAAGGAGTCTCACTTTGACAAACATGATTTTGTCGAGACATCCCTTAAGCAGTTCCCTCTTTTTGAGGGGCTTCACTTAGATGGGTCAATCTCTGTTGAACCCTTCCAAAATGAATGAGTTTTTATTGAGCCCATTATGCCATCACAAGCCATTACTTGTCAAAAATTTAGCATTCAACAGAACATTATCCAAACAACCATATCATATGAAATATCAATATTAGTCAGGTTCCATTTTTAAACTGACATTAAATTTAGCATCAAAAATAGACTCAACATTAGTGGTGACATTGGATTCAAAGTCCATTGCTTTAGAATCAAAGTCAGAAATAGATTATAGTATTGGTTGTTACAACATTGGTTACAATTACCTTGTAGATCAATTTGAATATATTTGTGATCATTCTACGATTTTTAAGGATGATTACTTTATCATTGACATAAGTTATCCTAGTATCTTCTATAAGGATTGTGCTACCTTTCACCATCCCATTATTACCACCCAACATAGCCATTATATTGACATTCCACGTCTCGTAAGTGTTGATCGAGATCGACAGAATCACACTTTGTTGAACTACATCCATGGTGACATAGCAATTGAAGAAGAGAAAGGAGGCCAAGACCACATTCATATAGTAGAAGAACACTCTCCTAGTGAAACCTTCTAGGAGGTGCTAAGGGACAAGAAAATCACAACTCAACATCTGTTAGTGAAACTTTTTTAGAAGCGCTAGAAGATAATCAGAGTCAGCATCCCTTAGTGAAACCTTCTTAGAGGTGCTATGGGATGATCAAAATAAATTCATTGGTGAAAACCTCATTAAGGCACCAATAACTAAGCATCAAAGTTATTCACTACTTGATGAAGATAAAATCCAAGATCAAATCAAAATAGCTTCTTATCTATAGACTAATCAGATAGTAGCTACTCTCAAGATCAAGTAACAAAACAATTTGGTGGTCCTATTGAGAGCATATTTAGAGGTCTTCGGCCCCACCATAACCAAAATTATTTTCAGTAACATTCTGTTGACTTAAATTCCTGATCTCTATTTGTTTCCCTCCATTATACATTCCATTATCACCCACCTATTTATTACCCACTTATCTCATTTATCTTACCATTATTTAACATCATTATAAGCACTTTCCTTTATTAATGTTATAAGGATATCTTATCTCGATGTTTGAAGGAAGCAAAATCAATCATCTATGAAGATCATGAACACATTATTCAAATCCAGATCAGCAACAAGTTCTTAATAGAGTAGTTTTTATGGAAGGGTGTTGGATAGAAACTTATATAGCTGATCTTCTTTGTTGTCTCACATATTGACTAGGACGTGCATCTCTATGTCAACAAGAGCAACAAAACCTTTTTTTCATCTACCTTTCACCCATTTTCCATTACCATGCCTCGTCTCTTGGGGACAACCCTATAGACCCATTTTAGGCATTATTATACCATTGAGATCCATGAACCATGCCATTTGAATGACATTGACTTGAGGTCTTTTGGGACTATGTAGGTAGTGCTCAATTTTTATTGAGGTTATCTCGATCACCCCTTTCCCATGCTCTCACCATTTTGTGAGCAATCTGATCTAGTCATTGCTTGGGGGTAACTTTGTCACCACTATATCTAATTTTCTTCTAATCATTTCATTATACCATTTCCATTCCTATTTAGACCAAAGCCTATTTTTAGTCATCCTACCCAATCCTATTTTGATCTTGGTTCTTTTGATTCTTCCCACACCTTTTGTAGGGGGTCTGATGAAGTTTCAAAAATCAATCAAATCCATGTGTATAATGACAGTCTATGAAATTAGTGTGACAATTGATCTGGTAAGATATCTTTCATCCTATATCCATGTTTGTTTATGTTAGCTTGATTATAACCACCTATAGGCAAATCAATGTTTCACTAGTCTTGCTACTAATTAAAACTGCCTATTACCAAATTAGTATCATTGACCTATGTCATTGTATCTTAGTTATAACTACCTATGGGAAAATTAGGAGAAACACTTGTTTATCATGCATTGTCATGTCACCTTGTCATTACTATTTTCATTTGACTGGCCATTTGTTAGATTTTAGAACTTATTCAGACCTAATTGGGTTTTCCCTGCCTTTTGTGTGGATGGAATTACTATGACTTGAGGTCATTTTAGGACCATGTAGGTCATGCTCAATTCATGTTGAGGTCACTTCAGTCCTCCTTTCCTCACTCTCACCGATTTGTGAGCATGGGAAATTACAACCAACTTAGCTATTTTATTAGAACCTCTACTCTTAGGATGTACATCTCCTTCACTAGAGGGTCCCCCCTTGTGTATATTTTATCCCAAAAACACCAAAAATATTATAAATACTTTGAAAACATCAAAAACATCAAAACATGATCCATAAAAGAATAAAAACATTATCTCATGCTTTTATACATTTATACATTCTTGTTCTACCATCCCATGCTCTTGTCATTTCATGTACAACTGTTAAGTTTGTTATGCTTTTGCCATTTTGAAAGCACATAAAAATCGCTTCATTTCATCTTGTCCCATGAACTTGCTAGTTTTCAAGATCATTCTTTCTTGTCTCATCAGTTTCTTATTTGTTAGACCATTCTCATTTGTTTGTTGTATCTTCCATTTCTTCTATAACATTAATCATGCTGGTCTGATCATCATTTTTCTTCTAACCCATTTCCTAGGAAAACTATATTTGGCCTAAAGTTCATGTTGGAACATGCATCCATGAAACTATGTAGGTAGCATCCACTTGTCTTATATATCTGGAGCTAGCTCAACCAACCCCTTCCTTTTCTTCTCTTCCCCCATTTCTTCTATCATTATTCCTCTTTAATTAGGGAACAATTGTCATGACATTGTTCTTTACTATGATGTGGTAACAAGTAATGCATCTACCACACATACATAAACATTTGTCTTTAAACTTCACTAACTTCATTTTTGTTTGTGTGTATTTATTTGAGTTTTCTTGGCATTTTACTGAGCTTTCACACCTCTACTTTTATTTCTTCTCATTTTCTCATTTTATTACTTCTTATCTCCATTCTTAGTCTTCTGTTTCCTTGATTTTTTTTTATCTCTTTTGAGTTTTAAAACATCTTGATGATTCACATAGATCTTGATTGTTTATATTTTGATCCTAAGTTATTACAATGTTCTTAGACAATTTTGTTTATTTGATTGTTTTTGGTGTCTTATTTTTCTATTCGATTTTGCTTTTCTCTTCTATGTTCAAGAATGCCTTGATGGTCCACATGGATCTTGATTATTCATATCTTGGTTTCATGTCATTAAGATGTTCTTGCCTTTTATTTTTAAACATTTTTGTTCCTACTTAAGTCTTGATAGGTCATATCTTGATTTCATGTTAGGTTTATTTATGTTTATCTTCTTCTTTGTAATTTGCTTTTTTGTTTAAATGTAAATCGCTATAACTCTGGATTTGGTCATTATTTTACCATTATCCTTAGTTATAGATATTCACATTTGAACTGGCTCAATGTAATTATAATCTTATGTCATTTTAAGTTATTCATACTTATGATGCGTAATTTATTTTTCTATAACAAGTATTTTGTGCTCAGGTCTCAAAGTCTTAACATCAACATCAGCTCTAATACATGATTCTCAAGAACACTTTACAAAACCTAGGCTTGTGATATGAAATTGGGCTTCTAGGTAACATGCATTTTCGCACTCAAGTCTATTCTTAGATGTGCATCTCTTTGAATACATTGTGATTTTAATAAATTCTTGGTCTTTTTTCATCATTCCTCATTTCATTCTCTTCCAAACTTGGGTGAACTACATTGGCCTAAAGTTCATGTTGGAACATGAGTCTATGGAACTATGTAGGCAGTGCTCAATTTCTACTAAGGTTAGCTCAGCCATCTCTATTCATCTTTTCATCTCTCTCATCACTTTGTGCATTCTCATATGCTTAATTTTATATGGCTTTCTAAGCCATTACACCATTGCATGTGCATTTGTGCCCACTCTCTTTAACCTATATTTTTAGTTATATCCTTGAGATATTTTTTCTTGGCAAATTTCCCATGTTGGGGCCCAACATCTAAACCACGTCTAAATCAAATCAACTCTATAGAGGCAAAATCATTCTTTATTCTTTATCAATGATCAAGATTCACCCTATTGGGGCACAACTATTTTATCAAGATCAAATCTACTCTACTAGAGTACTTCTTGTTATATTCTCTTTGGATACCCCATTCTAGTGGTGCTTCCCTTCCTAAAGTAGAATGTTCTCCATTTTCTTATAATTCCAAGATCTCCACAATAAAGGCCACAATGGCAATATTTTAGTGTGCAAATTGTCTCAGGATTGATTAATGCCATAAGCACATAGCTTGTACTCTCAAATTAGGTATGTTTACAGTGTGTCCTTTACATTTATGGATTATATCTTGCCCTTACCCACATATATAGGGCCTATTATACCTCTCATTATATTTTTATCATTTATGGTAATCACATGTGCAAGCATTAGCTCGTATAGATATGATCTATTCCATGGGTTAATCTCTCACATTCTCTCTCTTTTTGAGAGTTCATCCTTCTCTTTCATCCTAGTATGTCTTCTCAAGGGGGAATCATGGGTCTATTCCAATTTCTTATTAAAAACTATTTTTTTTAAATATGTTACTTCACCTGAATGTCTCACCATGCCTTCTCAAATAGGGTTAAAGTGTAGACATACAATTCCTAACACCATATGTGTTGAAATTGTCAATCTTACTTGAATTGCACTCAAATGCACATTTTAGATCAAAAATCCATAAAACATGCTAAATGGTTTGAACTTATCATTTACAAGTGCCAATCTAGGTCAAAGTATCCCTAAATAGGGCAATTCAATTTATGGGCCAACTAGCTTTAATCAATTCATTTTGAGTCAAAATGACGATTTCACCTTTTGTGCTCTGGATCAATATTTTCTTCTAATTCATCAGTGCACACCACATGCCTTTGTTATTTTATGTTGGAAACATCATAAATGGTAATATAGCTCCAATGCATCTAACATCACCTTCCAGTTCCTCTCCAGTCAAATTACAACTTAGTAATATGACTTTCTGACCATTTTGATTAATTGAAGGCCAATTTTCAAATAATTGCACAAATGTTGATTAACCTTGTTTAATGATAATTAATCCAAATCAAGAGCTTAAGTTGATTTTACATGAGAGTTATTGAATATTTATTTTTGAAAATTAATTCCTATTAACTACATCATTAGGTAACATCACTTCTTGGTAAGACATCCTTAGGCCATAAATGCCACAAATATCAGGATTATGGGTCACCCATGCCTAGTTAATTCCTCACATGCCTCTTCATTTCCCCCTCTTCCAAGGTAATGATGAAGATAATTATAGATTTAATTTTAAATTTTAGGATTATCCTCAACCACACATCTTTATCTCAAGATGGACAGTTCAGGTTGATCTTAACTAATCTCAATAATATATAAATAGAGAGGCCATGAACATCATTTCTAAGATATTTTGGTGCAAGGTTATTATGCTCAAATATCTTCAAAGATTGAATATTGTAAAGTTATAATGCTAAATTATTTCCACAAGGCTTTGCATTAGATCATAGATTTTGTTTACAAGCTTCATTGATAGGCTAGTTTAGTGATTTGGAACCAAGAGCCTAGGTTTTATGGAGTATTCTTGAGGCATTGGATGAGCTTACCACCATTTTTGACAAAGACTAGGATGCTTGATCAAGGGAGAACATGTTTTTGAGCCACATAGGTATGGTGAATCCATATGGGAAGGTAATATGGTGTTTTTTTCTTTCATTTTTTTCTTTCTATCCTTTGTAATTCCCATAGGAATAGATAGGCTTGGTTAGTTAGTTCTTTTTGCATGTTTCATTGTTTATGGACTAATGCTTGACTAGCTTGATTTATAATCCTCTCTACACTAATAACTAACTAAAGTTAGTTATAACTTATTTGTAACTAAGCTCAAAGGTATAAGAAGAGATAAAAGACTCATTTGAAAATAGAAAAACAATAGGTATTGAGGACTTAGACATTTTTTTAAGTCAATCATTCATCTTTTTTCTTTCCATGTAAATCTTTTGAGATAGTAAAATTTTTGTAGATAGACCCAATGATACTTTATATAATGTTTGAGTAATTTATTATTTAACATACGTATACATAGATTTATTTATCATTAGTACTGATTATCTAAATATTTCTAAGCTTATCATCTTTCGATGATTTCTACTTGTAGTACTATACATAGATTCTAAAATTTCAACCTAAATAATGATCAATATTTTGTTATTTTGTGACTCTTCATTGATCTATTTTGACTTTAAATTTGTCATTCAAGTTTTTATAAAGGAAGAATATTAGTTTTCTTAATAAATTTTTCAATTTTTGTTAAGACAACTCTCCTTTGAGACTCACACTCTTTATTGTAATCGATTTGACTGTAAATTTAATATAATTTGAACTTTTTTTTTCTAAATCTGATTTTATCCTAGTTTCTGATTATCTTATTAACTTTAGTATTAGTTTAGTTCATTTATTTTTTAATTTCTTACTTTACAATCTGTTCTTTTCATTATTTAGATAATAGTAAGTGTTGGGATGAATAACGGAAGCACACAATTGATTACCAAGCAACTTAATATGTGGAAATTAACCAGCATACACAAGTAACTAGAATTCAAAAATAACATATGATATGAGAGACAATACACAACTTGTATTAAAACTCTTTCAGAAGGAAATACAACAAAGAAGGCTGTCACAGTTCTTCTTCCTTACACACCTCTAGGGCTCCCACACCTCTAGGGCATAAACAGTAGATCTTACCTCAAAGCTCTCTCCCTTAGGTCCCAACACCCAACTCAAACACAGAGTTGGTGTTCACCTCCAACCAGCCAGTATCCACTACTGCCAGTCCACCTATGCTCCACGTACTCCACAAGTTCTCCACGCACTCCACAAGTACACACTATACTCAAAGTAGATCCCACCTGATTTTGCTCTCTGTTGTGTTGTTGTCCTCTCTGATCTTGTACACCTACAAATCAATCTAGTTCTACACACCTGTGAACCTTGACCTTGCACACACATACACCTACAAATCAATGATCTTACTTACCATGTAGATCTCCTATCATAGCCATGCTCACCTGATGACCAAGATCATACACACATGAAGAACCCTGTTGATTCTCCAATCCAGTACCCACACTTGGTACTATGGCACTAGGAGGAAAACACCATGCTCACCTCACACATAGAAGGAGATTATATTATTGCTCTCTTACTCTCTAGCACATGTTTACAATACAACTAATGAGTCTCTTAAATAGATCTCATGCAAACAATAATTAGACACCTAATTACAATAATTAGATCCGTAGCTCTTAGTCTAAAATTGGCTCTCAACATGCAAACACTTGGTTCGTTAGCTAACTGCCCGTAAAACACTCGCAGTTTGAACCACACAAGTGACTGATGTCGGTTCTTGTCTGCCTAGGGGTGCTGATGCTGGCCGACTTCTGACCGATGTCGATTGCTCTCCTACCTTATCCTGTCGACGTTGGTTGGCCTGACTGACACTGGTGTCTGTGACACTCTGCAACCCTTTGCAACCTCCTTCCCTGCTTGCATCAGTGAAGCTTTTAGCTCCACAACCTAACAATCTCCCACGTGGAGATAAACAGTTGCATTGTACCTATACATGTACCTTGTCTAATCTATTTCCTGGCTTGTATCCCTCTTCAAGATGAATCTTGAAGACAACCCACCACACAACCTGTGGTGCACCTCATGTCATCTGAGTACCCTGCCACATCCAAACCTACAATCCCATGTAGTGAAGTCCTAACCTTGCATGTATACCTGCTATGGGTCCCTCTCAAATACTTGAGAACCCACTTCTCTGAATTGGCTCCTAACTCTCTAACAACACCCACTGCTTGGGCAAACTAAGGTCTATACCAGACCTCATGTGATTTTGGACACTGAACTGTCCAGCCCTTGGTGTGCTTCAATTCTGCATCCTGAACCTTGCCAACACCTAATTCACATCAGCTCCCACTAGAGACAAATCAACCTGTGATCTCCATGTCTCCCATGCTAAAGAATTTTGTTGCTCCAAATTCTTCATAGCAAACCACTGAACTAATCTTACCCTTAGCTCAACAAAACCCTATATGTACAACCCTGCTAGCTAGCATACTATCCAAATACAACAACAAAATGATGTTGCAATCACCATCCCCCTGGTAAGACAAACCACAAAGTTACCCTGACATTGACTAAAGCCATGCTTCGTCCTCCACCTGTCAAACCCTGTACCACTGTCCTGCAGCTTCCTCAAGACCATATGACCTGGTCTTCCATCTCACATGTCCGTTCTCTCTATTCTTCAACTAAGGTATCCATTCATCTCTGTGCTTTCATACCTGCTGACAAACCTACCAAATCTCCTATTTGGTTTTGCATCATATTCCTGCCATAATCCCACTATTTCCTGGATCCTTCCTGCTCTGCACTCAATAACTAGTATAAAGAAGAGGAACAACGAATTTGAGGCTTACTTACCACCTTCAGTCCTCCATATGGGCATTTGAGACTCTTTGACAGCTTGCTATCCACCCAAAATCCGTTACAGTAACTGACCTCAGTCACCACACACTCTGCATCCAACTGACATCAGTTCCTGTGCCTGTCCTGACTACCAACTCTGTCGACATCAGTGTCCTCTTACTACTGACATCGGTCCTCCTGACCGATGTCAGTCTTACCTACTACCGACATTGGTACCTGTGTTTTCCTGTGAGTGATGACTTTTTACCCGCAAGCTCCTTTGAATCAAAACCCATGTCCAAATTGCCTTGCTCAAAAGTATCCAGCCACATCCACTGGTCTCTGTCTGCCATCTCCTCCATAAACACCAAGGCTTTCTAGTTCTTAAGCTTGTCAAATATATCTGTCTTCTGCTTAAGAACATGCATCTCTTTCTTGCTCATGTGACCAAGCCTACAAAGCCACGTCTCTACAACAGAAGAAGAATCAGTAATATAAACAAGTAGATAAAGAGTACCTATTTTCTTACCACCAGCTAATTCAAGTGCATCCACTGTGAGAGTTCTTGTGTATCTCTCATCACCCAATTTTTTTGAATAAATTAGCCACATCTCCAAACCTGAGACTTGCATGACCTCCTTCAACACCAATGTGTTGACCACTTATAATTTCAGCTTCACTTCCCTTTTGCCAAATCTTTGGCAAGGCTCACCATCTCCTCTCCCTAGGGCTACATGGAAAGAGGCAACAAAATCTGTTATCCAAGATTCAACTTTATCCAAGAAACCTCCCAAAGCATCCTGTGCAACAACACTTGCAACATCTGCATCTTCAGTTCCTTCATGCTGATCTGCTACAAACCAATAATCTTCTTTTACCTGCTCCTTCTTTCCATAAGACCGTAAGTGACCATCTGTGCTTTTCAACTCCTCCATTCTTAGCTTACTTTGATCTGCCATTGCTCTACTCCCACTCAATCAGAAATCCCTGAGAGTGACCTGTAACCAAACACAAAACCTGCTCCCTACAACCTTAGCTCTGATACCACTTGTTGGGATGAATAACGGAAGCACACAATTGATTACCAAGCAACTTAATATGTGGAAATTAACTAGAATACACAAATAAATAGAATTTAGAAATAACACATGATATGAGAGATAATACACAACTTGTATTAAAACTCTTTTAGAAGGAAATACAACAAAGAAGGTTGCCACAGTTCTTCTTCCTTACACACCTCTAGGGCTCCCACACCTCTAGGGCATAAACAGTAGATCTTCCCTCAAAGATCTCTCCCTTAGGTCCCAACACCCAACTCAAACACAGAGTTGGTGTTCACCTCCAACCAGCCAATATCCACTACTGCTAGTCCACATGTGCTCCATGCACTCCACAAGTACACACTGTACTCAAAGTAGATCCCACCTGATTCTGCTCCATGTTGTGTTGCTGTCCTCTTTGATCTTGCACACCTACAAATCAATCTGGTTCTGCACACCTGTGAACCTTGGCCTTGCACACACATACACCTACAAATCAATGATCTTACTTACCGTGCAGATCTCCTATTGTAGCCATGCTCACCTGATGACCAAGATCATACACACATGAAGAACCCTACTGATTCTCCAATCCATCACTCACATTTGGTACTGTGGCACTAGGAGGAACACACCATGCTTACCTCACACATAGAAGGAGCTTATATTATTG
Source organism: Torreya grandis (assembly GCA_037957365.1). NCBI lineage: Eukaryota > Viridiplantae > Streptophyta > Pinopsida > Cupressales > Taxaceae > Torreya > Torreya grandis. The sequence continues at coordinate 4,545,976 of JARHVA010000639.1, read as the reverse complement.
CTCTCTTACTCTCTAACACAATTTTACAATACAACCAATGAGTCTCTTAAATAGATCTCATGTAAACAATAATTAGACACCTAATTACAATAATTAGATTCACAGCTCTTAGTCTAAAATTGGCTCTCAACATGCAAACACTTGGTTCGTTAGCTAACTACCCATAAAACACTCGTAGTTCGAACCACACAGGTGACTGACGTCGGTCCCTGTCTGCCTGATGGGTGCCGACGCTGACCGACTTCTGACCTACGTCAGTTGCTCTCCTACCTTATCCTGTCGACGTCAGTTGGCCTGACCGATGCCGGTGTCTATGACACTCAGCAACCCTTCGCAACCTCCTTCCCTGCTTGCATCAGTGAAGCTTTTAGCTCCACAACCTAGCAGTAAGTCCTTCTTAGATCAATACTTTTTCTAGATCTATTTATAGTTTAAGTTTAATCCTATTCAATTTATAATTGGTTTGTGTTTTACTTACTAATATTTTATGCTTACTTTATGTTAAGTCACTTGGAAGTTAGTTTTTAGTTTTATAGCTTAGGTCCCTTTAGATTACTTTATACTAGACTTAGTTTAAATAGGTTTTAGATCTGTTTAATTCTTTAGATTATTAACCTTTGTTTGGTTTAGGTTTAGTTTTGAAATTATTTAATATTTTTAGTCTCTTGTCTTCTTATTTATAGTTTACTTTGATAAGAGTATTTTGTCTTAATTAGATTTATAGTTTAATTGTTTAATTTTTCTTAGTTTATTAGATTATCATTTGTTGCCTCACTCTCTTGTTTACATTATTGATTTTTTTTCTCTTATCCTTAATCTATCTACTTTTGATTTCATTGGAATAAACTTGGAGAAATTATAATAAGAAGCAAGATATTATTGGATATATAAATATTTATTAGATCAGGTTTCTATTCTTCAAGAGACTAATTTTCTCTATTGGATAGAATAGATTATGGATTCACATCTTAACTGATTCATGATTCGATAAATGGATTTCTAATTGTTATAATAGAATAAATTACATTTGATAACTTGTTGATTATTTTTGAGAACTTATAACAAACCTCTCATGTCTTTAGGATCGTAAACAAATCTTTAGAACCCCATGTTTAGACTGGTATGATTCTAACTTGAACTTCGTGATAGGTGAAAGGGTTGATTCAGTAATTGTATAATTTTTATCATCAATAGAAGTATTTCAGAATTTAGAATTATTCTAAAGTCATGAAAGCAATCTGGGGAGTTTATCATCTTGCTGGTGAAACAATGACTTGGTGGCTAAATAAGAAGCCTGATATGAACCGTGACTCAACCACCACCACTTGAGAATAATTTGTGACACTATTTAGGTCACAATGGCTTCCATAGTTGTACTTTAACCATTATGAATTTTTAGAATCTAGAGAAAAGAGATTTATCGGTAAGTAAATACTAGGAGTAATTCACCAAGCTTCTTAATTATGTACCTTAGTATCAAGTAGATGAGAGGTTTAGAATCAAAAAGTTTATCATGGGATTGAAACTCCCAATAGGCTATGGAGTAGATGTGCATGGTCCATCTACCATGGATCAAGTGATTGAGAAGGTGATCAAGCAAGAACAAAAACTAAAATCTCTTGCTCAAGTTAGAGATAAGTTCAAAATAAAATTTGGAAGTTCTAAACCAAATTTAAAGAAAAAGAACTAGAAAGAGAAGAGAAGAGATTCCAATGATCATTTCAAGAATCAAAATTCCAAATTCAATAGTGATTCAAAGAACAAGAGCTGTGTAATGGTTTCAAGGTTAGGTTTAAGGGAAACCAATAGATTAAGAAGAAAGGACTTGTTGGAGGTTGTTTCATTTGTGATGGTGTCCACTTTGAATGAGAATGTCTTCAATGAAAATCTAAGAACAAAGGTTCATCTTCTCAATATGGTATGTTTCAAAAATGAATTCATGTAGCTATTGATAATTGATAGGCTAAGTATCAGGCTTTGCCCATAGAACTATCACGTATTTTGTTCAATCATATATTTTTTATTTTATTTGATATAGGGGTTGCATAATGTTTCATTACTCCTAGAGTGTTTAGAAAATTTTCTATAATGGCTAGAGTAATGGAAAATGCATGGTCAGTACAATATAAGAATGAGTCAAAGGTCAAAGATGATAATTGTCTAGTAGAAGTAGATATTAGATTGTTTGGGTTCACTATAATGGTGTAAATCTATGCATCACTGTTGGGATCATATGATGTGATCCTAGGAGTCAATTATCTTGCAAAGCAAAAAAGCCAAGGTTGACTATTTTATAAAGAAGGTTGAGTGTCAAGATGATTTTGAAAATTAGATACAACTTCAAGGTGAGTGAAAGGAGTTGAAACTAAGGTAAATTTATATAATTCATCTCAATAAAACTCAAAGAAAGGGATGTCAAGAATTTATCATTAAGATAAATAAGATGGAAGAATCTAAGGAGCCATCTATCAAATATTATCATTTTTAGAGAAACTTCCATGACATGTTTCTAGAAGAATTACTAGAATTACCACCTAAGCATGAGTTTGATTTCTCAATTAATATCATAATTGAATCAAAATCATGTTCTAAGATTCCATATAAAATTACAACCACTAAATTGGTTGAGTTAAAGGCATAAATTCAAGAGTTATTGTCAAAAGTTTTGATTCAACCAAGTGTGTCACCATGGGGTGTTTCATGTGTCTTCATTAATAAGAAGGATAACACACTTCACCTATATATAAAATAAATGATGTTAAATAAAGTAACAATCAAAAATAGACATCCATTACCATGCATTTATGATCTCTTTTTTCAAATATGAGGAGACATAGTCTTTTCTAAGATTAATCTTAGAGCATGGTATCACCAATTGAGGATCCCTAAAGAAGATATTTTGAAAATAACATTCATGAGTATATATGGGCACTAGAAATTCATAGTGTTACCATTTGGATTGACAAATGCTCCAACAACATTCATAAATCATATGAATAGTGTGTTTCGAGATTACCTAGATCACTTTGTGTTGGTCTTTTTTGATGACATCCTCATTTATTCTAAAGATGAGGAAGAATACTTACAACATCTAGAATTAGTTTTGTAACATTTATAGAAACATAGATTATATGGAAAAAATTTTAAGTGTGTATTGTTTATAAAAATGTGTACTATCTAAAACATGTTATCTCTACAAATGGTATTTTAGTATATCCAACAAAGATAAGATCCATTATATAGTGTCTAGAACCAAAGAATGTGCATGAGGTAAGATGTTTCATGGAAGTAAAGGGATATTATAAGAAATCAGTTCCAAATTTTTCTAAGATAGCTAATGAAATTACCTCTCTTCGGTGTAACAATCAAAGTTTCCTCTAGTCAGATAAGTGTGAGGTAGCCTTTTAAGAACTAAAAATGAGGGTTACTTCTATACCAGTGCTAAGAGTTCTCGATCCTAATGGTAAATTCTCAGTGATCATAGATGCATCTAGGGATGAACTTGAAGGAGTTTTTATGCAAGATGGTTAGTAGTAGCCTATGAATCTAGAAAACTAAATCCATATGAGGTGAATTATGCTCCTCATGACTTAGAAATTGAGGTAATTTTGCATGCTTTACAAGTTTAGAGGCATTGTTTATTGAAAAAACTATTTGAGCTCAAGACTAATAACTTTGGACTAAAGTAAATTTTCACCCAGCTAAATTTGAATGCTCATCAAAGATGATGGTTAGAGTTCTTATTTGACTAATATTTTGATATTAACTATATTAAAGGCAAGGAGAATAGATTAGTTAATGCTCTAAGCTATATAAGGTATATAACAATCATGGCTACTATCAGTACTTTTAGATATCAAGTGATCAAATTCTCATCAAGAGATAAATTGTATGATCAAGTTAGGAAAGCATTGTCTGAGAATAATTGGAATCCTAAGTATAAGGGATTAAGAATAGAGAGTGAGGGTATTTTAAAGTATAATGTTAGGATGTATGTATCAAATAGAGAGAATATGAGGATTACGGTGCTAAATGAACTACACATTACCCCATATTTAGGACATCTAGGAGTAATCAAGCTCATGGCTAAGCTTAGACCACTCTATTTCTAGAAAGGAATCAAGAGAGATGAAGTGGATTTTATGTTTCATTGTCTAGAATGTTAGTGTGTGAAAGTTAAACATATGTATTTAGTGGAATTATTGTATCCACATGACATACCAACGTGTAAGTAGCAGGTAATTAGTATGGACTTTGTCTAAAAATTGGCATTATATCAAAATAGACATAACATGATCTTAGTAGTAGTTGAAAAACTAATCAAGGTAGCTCACTTCATACTAGGTGATTTGACTGATGATGCACCTACTCTTACAAAGAGATTCATGAAATAAGTGTATTGGTTGCATGGTTTTTCAAAAAAGATCATTTTGGATCATGATTTGAAGATGACTTATGGATTTTGGTTGACTTTAAATTTATCTTTGGGTACTCAATTAAACTTTAGCACTGCATATCACCCACGAACTAATGGATAGATAGAGTGAGTAAATAAGATTTTATAAGATCTACTTCATATGTATTTCATGGATTAGAAATACAAGTGGAAAGAGTATCTTTAATTGGTTGAGTTTGAATATAATAATTCATAACAATCAACATTGAAGATGGCTTCATTTAAGAAATTATATAGAAAGAGGTGTAGAACACCAGTTAGTTGGGATAGGTTGGAAGACATGGTAGTCTTTGGACCTAAAAGGATTGCAAAAAAAGAAGAACAAGTTAAGACAATCAAGAATATTTTGTTCGAGACTAACAATAGATATATACATTATGATAATCTAAAGAGAATAGATAGGTAGTTTTCTATAGGTGATATAGTGTTTATGTGAGTTAGGTCTTAAAAAAGCTTGATTAAATTCAAGAAGTCAACAAAACTTTCACCAAGATATGTGGGACCCTTCAAAATTTTAGAAGTGGTCAAACATGTAGTGTATAGACTTGCTTTGCCACCATCTCTAGTTCTTTTACATAATGTCTTCCATGTGTCTTATCTTAAAAAGTATATAGTTGATCCTTCATATGTGATGGATTGAAATGCTTTGTAGGGTCTGAATCTCAGGGTGGTCATGGTAAAACTAATCAGATTAATTGACACTCATAAACTTTATTTTTTTAATAAAAAAGTGTCACATTTTAAGGTCTTATAAGATTAATACTCTGAGGATAGTGCCACTTGGGAGGATTATGATGAGTTTTACAGGTTGTTTCTATGTTTATTTTCGTGATTTGTTACTGCTTATTATAAATTTTTTACTAAATAATGTTTTAAATTCATAATTATGTTTGAATAAATACCAAAGGGACAATGACCATATTTAGGGAGGAAGGATGTCACATCCTAATTTCTCTCTAAGATAAATAACATATTTAATCTATGGATTATTATGGCTGATTAGTTGATTAACTAATATTTGATTAAACTTGATGACATATGTTGATTATGAGATAGTTTATGTTGCTTAATTTACGTGATTACATGTTTGATTATTATATAGTATTATTTTTATGAATATAATGATGTTTCAAGCTAGCTACCTTCATTGGTATGTGGTGGATGCAAGATAGATTTTTCCTTCATATAGTGATAGAGAGAGTATCATCAGAGAGAGTGGTTAGATAGAGAAATTGGGGGTCATTAGAGAATAAATTTGGAAACTCTTTTACACACCACTTAGTATAAGATGTTTCATAATTATTTGATATGGATAGCGTAGCATTTTTTGTGAACTTTTTTTTTAGATGATTGTTAGTACACTTTCTGATGAGATCTTAGTTGTTGATTATGATTGTGTTTATTGTTTGGATGATTTCACTGTTTTTATGATCTTACGTAGCTCATATTATTTGACTAAATAAAAGAATTTATTTATGTTTACTTAGATCATTGCCTTATTATGTTTGTCTAAATAGGAAAACATTATGACGTTGTGATGGATTCCATAATCATTATTTGATCTATAAGACTCACATAATAATAATAATAATAATAATAATAATAATAATAATAATAATAATAATAGATTATTATTATGATAGTTACATTATAATGTTGAAAGATAATAACATTATTTTTAAAGAGATTTTTATTGATTAATTATTTATTTTAAGTGTGTGTGTGTGTGTGTGTGTGTGTGTGTGTGTGTGTGTGTGTGTGTGTGTGTTAATTAGTTAATGATTTTAGAAAGCTTTGTAATTATTATATATGTTAATGGATAGGACTTAACATAAATTTTATGTCTTGTTATGCATAGTTGCATTGTCAAATTTATATGATTTGATTGTTTTACTCACTTCATGGAGAAATACACTAGTCCATGACTAGTTGATAGTCTTGCATGGAATGTGACATAAGTTTGTGGCCTAAGTAATTGAGGTGGTCAATGATGGATTGATCATAGACATGTGAATTTGATAAATGAATATAAAATGGTTAATTAGGGGTTTGGTAGGAAAGCATAGAGAATGATTAGATCATAATCATTCACTGACTTCAGTTAAGAAATGTTAGGAGAAAATTATGGGGTTTTATTGTGTATGCATGGAGGTAGACTGTGACTTAGTTAAGCTATCTGGGCATGCATAATTTTGAACAAGTTTAATCAGCCAAAGAAGATGGAGTAGTGGGAAAAAATAGATGATGTAAAATAAATAAATTAGGATAGTGGGACTATGAATGGGGGACAACTCACAACATTTAGAGAGGAAAAGGTAGAAGATAGAAAAGAACAAAAATAAAGAACTGGCTCAACTTTTAGCTTGGCATTTTTTCAATCATATGTTTTAGATTAAGGTAAAAGCAAGTTTTGAAGGGGCCACAAAACCCTTTACATCAAAAGAGAGATAAACCTTTAAGCACAACAGGGTTACTAAAAAGAAACTCGAAACCAGTAAAAGCAAAACCAGGTTAAACAGGAACCTAAAAATAGCAAAAAAGACCAAATGTAACAGCTGACAAAACACGAAACGGACCGTCAACAGACAGGATCAACACCCTACAAACCCTCCCATATAAATGAGGTTTTTATTTTTTTTACACGATCAAAGATTCATATCTAGAGGGGGGACCAAAGGCTTAGACTTCTTCCTCTTAACAACTGTCCATCCATTCTCTACCTTAGCTGCCTCAGAAATCCATGCCTTAGAAGACAGTGATCCATGAAGCCCATGGGACACAGATGCCTCAGCAAAATCCTTATGAAAACCAGCCAAAGTCTGGCTCCTAGGAAGTTCCTCCAAAATAGGGGGAGAGACCAAAGCCTCCTCAACAACTGGCACAGAAAGATCACTAATCCCAGTCTCCATAGGACCTTCAATAGAATCTTTCACCAGTGAATCGTCCTCAACCATCGGCTCGGAATGGATACTATCTTCATTCTCTGAATTAGCCAGAGCTTCCACGGGTTGTTTAGCTATGTAATGTTCTGAGGAAACCTCAGACCACCAAGAAGGTGGTCGTCTAGATTTTGATTTCATAGCCATACAATGAGCAGCAATATGACCCGTCAGGTGGCACTTTCTGTATCGAAAAGGTAAACCCTCAAAATCTAACATTTGTGTCCATGTACCCCTTGGGGAATCCAGACAGATCGCCTTAGGAAGGCCCTTAGAAACATCCACCTCAACCATTAAGCGTGCACAAGTCGAATGGTAACAATCCAAAGTATTTTCATCCACAAATAAAAAATCTCCTATAGCATTTCTGATGGTTTTAAAAACCAATTCATACCAAATATTTATTGGTAGATTAGGGAGCCGAACCCAGATAGGGAACTTGTTAAAGGTTTTCGTAAGAGGATTAAAATCCATATGCCACCATTTCACCATGAGAGGATATTTGCCCTGCCATAAAAAGTTATTATTGCTCAAGATTATCCTCCTGTCCTTGGATCTTTGGAAGAAAGCTATATAGAAACCTTTAACGCATGGAAAGATTTCAACATTGTCTTCAATAAGTGGCAACCAGGTCCTGAAGATCCAGCCATGTAGATCTACGAGAGAGGGCCAAAGCCATGGAAATGAAAAATAGCAGCATGAGAGGAAAAATCTTCTACCCTTTCAAAGATTTCATCAACTGTTTCAGCATCTAGAGTTACCCTTTCAAAGATTTCGTCAACTATTTCAATCATATGTTATCAAGTTGGTTTTGTAATTTAATATACTTATATGTGATAATTTTTAGGAATGTGTTTTCAAATTGTTTGGGTTATTGGTTATCCAAATGTTTATAGTTTTAAAATTTTACAATGGGTTGTATATAGGGCTCTGTGGAGGGCTCAACCTCCACAAAACCCTATATCCAACCAAGATAACCTAGAAAGGTTGGGATTGGAACAATAGGTCTTGGTGATGATATAAATAGAATTTTAAAAACTATGTCCTCGTTTAGCAATTTGAATTCACTGTTTAAAATGAGATTTTACTCTATTGGGTATATATACAATTTAGTTGAGATATTTATCTTGAACCAGGTTATTATATATTCCTTGGGGTATTTAAAAAATAGACTTAATTGTGTATGTCTATAAGATAATTGAACTGTTAACCAAATAATTCTTTTAGGGGATTAAGAATATGAATTTTTTAGTGTTATATATATATATATATATATATATATATATATATATATATATATATATATATATATATATATATATATATATATATATATTCGATTAATTTGTATGCTATATAAATTAATATACTCAACTATCAAACTTAAATGTGATTGTGTTTGTGTGTGTGTGTGCGTGTACATATATAGACACACACACACACACACACACACATGGATATGTATGTATATATTGTGTATAATTGTAATTTTTTAGTCAAACTTTAAAGAAACTTGGTGTATTATAGTTAGAAGATGTTATTGTTATTTGACTAGGCTTAAATTTAAGTTGGACTTTAAAGCTTGGTTATGAAATCCTAATTATCTATAATGGATTTTATGAAAAATTTAGGATATGTTGCATAATTATTTGGTGTTATCAAGTACAGGTAGATGAACAATTTGATTGTAGAATTACTATTTGACTTTTTAAAAGTATGAATATTGATGGACTGATAAGGTTATAATGGCTGAGCTTAGTTATTTTTTGGACATTGATCATACACAAATGGGATCAAGTATAGTTGTTATTAAGATGAACTATGAATATACAGTGCATAGTTCGTAAAGGGACTAGGTATATAGGTTCCTACATGTTCATTTACATATTGTGTTGAGTTTGTCTTAGTCAACCAAATCTGAGATATTACCATCGATATCTAAGTAGGTATTTGATAGTTTGTTAATTTTTGCTTTGTTAAAACCCAAATAAAGTAAAGGTGGCTATGTTTAGTTATATTTGCACTTATGAATTTCATACAATTGGCAAAGCATGAATGATTGTTTTGATTTAAAATGATTTGAATATGTTGAAAGATAAATGAAAACTGATTTTGAATTATAGAATTCTATGTATTTATTTATCATGGGAAACAAAATTTTCTCAGTTTAATAAAAATGTTATGGGGACTTTGTTTTTGAATTGACTCTATACTTGGCATATAAAGTACACTCTAAGATGAAGGATAGTGGATGTCACCTTAGTAGTTTACTATATAACTGAAGTTTGTGTAATACACACACCCACGCCACGCCTTTCGCCACACCGTGCCGCCCCCGCCGCCGCCCCCCCCCCCCGCCCCCCCCGCACACAGACACACAACTATGTAATAATTTTTATAATAGTGAATAATAGATACTTGTTTATATTTGGTGGTTATAAAAGCATTTGAATGCTTAAATATAAATAATTCATTGTATTTATGAGATTAAATACATAACATAATTGTATGTGTGGACTTGTTGTGATATGTAGAATATGAATATTTATTAATCAGGTTTATAATATTATTTCGTGAAGAAGTAATATTATAAGTTGTTTAATGGATAAAGCAATTGATAGTCTAGATATTCATTATCCAGATGGTGTGTTATATTGAGGAATATTTTTTTGATATTTATTATTTATAATAAACTAGATGCTTTCATTCTATTCAATTCATTTGATGGATTAAATGAATGTTTATGATATTTCTGTATTTAGCAAATTTTTGATTAGCTAAAGTGAAATATTAAAAATTAATCTTTTGGTTTCTAATATTATTATCTATTTGACCAAATCTCACATTCATGACATTAATTAAGTAGTGGATGGATTCCACTGGCTTAATTAACACAATCAATGCAAGATAACGAGTAATTTAATCAAGTGGTGAGTATGAATTTAACTGATCTTAGAGATCATTTATTATTGAAAACTTTGACCAAAATAATGTTTTATAAATATTTTCATATCATATGTTGATATAGTTTTTATATTTGTATGATATCATATTAGAATGGATTTTTTTATGGTACACATTATGTATTAGATATCTTCTACACATAGGTTCTAGTTTGTTACTCTGAAGTTATGCACTGTAATTATCTACCCATCCATAAAAGAAGGGCTATCTGCTTGGTTGGGAGATAGTGCAAATGATCTATGGTTGTAGTTGGTGTAAAAAAACACATGGATGATTCTCTCCCTCTCAGATGGAGTATTATACTTGAGACTACACTTGAGATTACATATTGATACTTGAGTCGTAAAGACTCTACTTAGAGGAGATTTGTATCATGTTTTATTATTTGAATATTATTATATATTATTGAAATTGTATCTTTTATACATTGTACTTTTATAAAAGAGGATTTAATATTGTATCAATTTTGACTAGATTTGTACTATATAATTTTTGTTGAGATCTATTATTTATGATTATCCACTATTGTTCATGATTTCTATATCTATTCATGGTGATCTATAGCTAAATAAATTAGCTATAACCTTTAGGGTTAACTAAATTAATGCAGTTAGATAAAGATCACTAATTAAGATTTCTCGTGGTGAAATTTATATCTTGAATATGTATATTTAAAAAAAAACAATATTCAAATAAAACCCAGTGGGGTTGTTAAAATGAAAAAGTTCCCATTAATTCCTAAAACAAATTATAAATTGTAGATAATTAAAATTTACATAGAAACTATATAAACAATAAAAGGTAAAATTAATTACTTATAATTTATTATAAGTGTATTATTATTTTATTCTTTCAAACTCGATGATAGAGTCATAATATCTTGCTAGCATGTTATTATAATAAAAAATAATCATAGAATTAACTAAACTTTTTATTTTTTTTAGTTTTTAAAAACTGTCACTTTTAGTTTAATTTTACATGTGATCCCGGATAGATCTACAAAGTATCCCTTATTTTCATACATATATTAAAAAAAATTGGGGTGAAAACTAATATTTCACACCCATTTTCAAAAATAAACCTAAAAATTATATGAATTGAAAATAAGAAACTTAACAATATTTCAACCTTTATATGATCCTTTTTTTTCAATAAAGTTGCTTTGCGGCAAGTGCCACTTACAGTTTCTTGAAGATTTCAAAGATATATTTTTAAATTAAAAATGGTATCAAACAAACTCATGTTGCAAACTTTATGCCTTTCACAAGACACGCTTCCACATCATAACTTGCTCCTATTAATTCCCATAATGCATTGTGTGATTCATTCTCTCTTTCTTCTTTATTTGTCCTCCCATGAAATCGTAATATCCCCTTCCAAGATGTATAAAATGGATTTCCTAGTCTCTAATTCTTTCATCTAAATCCTTCCTCTTCCTATTTTCCTCACCTTTCACTTGTGATTGCATTTACATTAATACAACATTTAATTTAGTCACCTTGGTAGTATACTTCCCATCCATCTCTTCCATATTTTTCTCGCTCAAACATCTAACCCACTACTACAACATTTCTAATTAAATCCTACGTATATTATAAAAAAGTTTATACCTTTCTCCAAAATCTACACATGGAGGATGTACCATTAGTTCTATACCACCTACACAAGATGGATGACACTCTCTTCTCCCTACACTCTTTCCTTATACCATAATGCTTTAATGGAGAAAAAATATAATACTCTCTCGCTGAATTTATAGTTATTTCCACCAATAATAGCATTTGATGTAGATAAGGTTATAGTGTCCAATGAATGGCAACCATGGCCCAATAGCCCTCACTCAACCCTCTCAAAAGTAAAAACATTGATACAACACTATATGTAGAATATAATGTATTCATCTTTTGATCATGAATTACAAACATCTCACATACATACACACACTCTTTATAACCATGAAGAAGGAAACATTATAAAGAGGCCCTCGATGGACATGGTCTACTCCCTACTCTCTTGGAATCATTCATGAATCTCTTCTCTACAATAGATTTCATTTTAACATCTTAAAAAACTTGATTTATGCCTTTTGGAGATGTGCTTTCAAAGATAAAATTATCTTGAAATTTTCTAAGCTGAGAAAATTAAATGTTCCTAGTTTTTACTTTACTTTATCAAATGGCGTGGTTTAAATTATTACTTAATGCAAAGTGGTTGTTGTGTAACTACTTTTTAATACAAATTAATAGTTAAAAATATTCAAAACATAATACTTTGTCTCACTAGACAATCAAAAAGTATTTATAAAATAAATCTTATAAAAATATAATATATGTTTTTATATTATTATTTTTTATGCGGATGCAATTAATTTTTGTATATGTATGAGATAAAATATATATGTTTTATTAATATCAACTAACCAAACTCGATTTTTTGTAAATGAATATTGTAAAAATATGTGTTTTCTTTATGCTTATAATTAAAACACATTATTATCTTTTGATTACGAAATGGAAATGGCATATTATTTGTTTTGAAAATGTGTGATTTTTTAAGACAATGTAAATATGCATTTAAATTATACTATCGATGTCTGTAATGTGGTGTTTCTTCCTATGCACAAAAACTATCACTTTTCATACTCCAAAGGATGCAACCACGTATTCAATACTATTTATAGTTGCATAACTCCACTAATTCAATTAGAACCATGTTTTTGATTGAAATAGACCCTCCCTTGATGTGTTGAATTTTTAATGTTTCCCTTAAATCACTTTCTACCATTGTAAAATTAAAAAACATGCATATGCATTGACCCATATTTTTGGGTGATTTAAAATTTATCATTAACCCATGATGCTCCCACATCAATTATACTCTTATTTTTATTACTTTTTTATTTATTGAAATGTAAGCACCCATTTTACCAAAATTTGAATGGAAAAAATAGTGAAAAAGACTATAAATCTTATTAGTTAATTGTATCCCGTAAATAAGGATCAATTTTGTGATCTTCATATTATAATAGACTTTTTGAACTACATTAACATTTATTCACAATTTGTAAAATATCATAGATCTGACTAAAATAAACCCCTTATAACTACACCCATTTTTTAATACTTTTATAATGTGTATTAAAACTAATAAAAATTAATAAGAAAAAAAATAATCGTAAAAAATTCCATAACCCAATATTTTAAAAAAAAATTGACAAGTAAAACTTGACAAAGGTGCATTTATAATTTTATTAGAATTTGACACATCTAACTAAGATTGAACTCTACCTGTCCCATATCAACCCAATGATCCTGGATGTAATCAGGTTGTAACTAGTTCAATCTTGGTTTTTTCTTACAACTTTTTAGCCCTGCACGGTATTTTTGGGTTTGTTTCGAGAATGCATGTGGACCTATTTTCACTCTTTATTAGCAATCAACAATACACAAGTAAATCAAAATTCAGATATTTCTCTACAAACTCTTTTTTATCAAGATCTTATTCTTATTTTTGTACATTTAAAATCTATTTCTATTTTTTTTATAATTTAGATCGCATTTTAATTCATCTTATATGATGTAATATAGTTTTGTTACTCATATCTTATATGATATAATATAGTTTTGTTATAAGATGTTGCCAACCCATAGGGACGCCATTAGCAAAATAGAGTCCACGACTTGTTCAACTCTGCCTTCAACGTGATGCAGGAGCATCTACATACATTTCCATGCAAGACATGGTTACGTTGGGATACAAGTCATGTTTGAATTCAAATTTCAATTTTATTGTGTTTTTCCCTCCAAAATGTTGTTAATGAGGAGTAATTGTAAAAAGTAAAGGTAAAAAAAAAGTAAATGTTGGGGCTATTGAGAAAATAAAGGAGTGGTTGAAAATATTTCAACCTTAGTATATTGTTGCAAATTCCAAACTGTATTTGTTTTGGTCTTGAGCCCAAATTGGGCGTAGAGGTTAGAGAGGAGGCTCAAATGGGGTGATCCGAATGGCCTATGGCCTTTGAAGAACAAAATAGAAGGTTGTTTGGAAACGCTGAGCCTGAGCCAGGTGTATGTTTGCATGGTAGAGTTTACAAGACCACAGTTATGTGTAAGCCTATCAGGCTTTGAAGAATGGATGAGCTCAAAATAAAGGAAGGAGAGCTCATCATAGAAGGCAGAGCGGGTCTATTTTGATCATTCATTGTAAAGACCAAAATCCTTGGCCGAAACTGATGATGTTGGTATATACTCAGTAAAGCACATGAGTTTTGAGAACTAATAATGGCGGCATTGTTGGCTCTCACGAATGAATCCACTGTTGAACATAGATCATTGTATTCCCCATTCACTTGTAAGCCTCTAAAAATCAAAACGGCTAGACATGGCTCTGAAGAGCTCGGAGTAGAATGAGTTGGGTAAAGATTATGGCAAGATTGTATCATTGGTAAGCCTGTTGATTGCGTTTGTTCAAAACAGACCCGAGCTGTGAAGATAGGCATATAAGTGTGAAAGCTTCTTGTCGGGCTATGTGTGTATGCTCAGATGAATGGCTGTGGTTTATAGATACAACCTTGAATATCCTTACACGATCTAGAATGGGGAAGATCGCCACTATATATGAGCCTGATCGAGACGATGGAGAAAAGTAGACACCCTCCGAATGAGGGGCTTTTTCCTATTTTATTGTAAATCGAACGGATGCATGTTTGTAAAGGCTTTTTGGCAATACAAAATTAACATGTCAAAAACTGGTATATGTGAATTACACAGCCCTGTATGGAGGAGGCTTTTGCATTGCGGATGATCTATTGGAGCTTGAGCAATAGAGGGGTCGAGAAGTGTATGCCAAAGGCAAGAAACTGTTGGAGAAATCCCTGTGCGTAAGGACTTAGGCCTGGCATATGTATGTATGTCTGAATAATAAAAAGATCTGAGAAATTATGTCTATGACAAAGTTATTAAGCTACATCAAAGGTATGCAAGTCTGAATTATTTCAAGCATTTGTATAGGAACACAATGAAATGTTAAAAGTCCTATACAAAGCACACAGTTCTGTGTACTAGTCTGCATATATTTCAATTGGTTATTGAGTCAGGAGAGTTGCCAAATATGACAGCCGTTGGATGCATCGACTTATTTTGCATATTGATGGGATAAGAATTAAAAGACTAAAAGTTTTGAGTAATCCCGTGGGCATCGACCTATAGATACAATAATGAATTTGGACTCTTCATTGTGCCATTATATACATGTAATGGCAGAGACAAATATTGAAACGTCCATGGGAAGTTAATGGAAAATAGTCAAACCCAGATGGTATTTCCAGAACAGCACCTTCATCAATATCGTTGTTTGCAGTCTAATGACAGCGCATCACAACGTCGGAATACAGATACCTTAAGCATGGGTTGTCATGTCCATGATAAATTTACCTGCCCCAAAATATTTAATTTTTTTTTATAAAATAATATTCATGTAGATACCTTTTTTCGGATCTTCTTATAGAAAAAAGATAGAGAAAAGGATATGTCGTATAAATATTTGTGGAAAGATAATGTTTTCAGTATTAATTTTAAGATATTTGAATAAATATTTAGCTTTTATATATATTGTTTACAAAGTTATAATTGTGAGGTTTAGCAATTATAATTGAGACAAAATGATTTCATATATATGGAAAGAATTTTCAGTTTTGTATATTATTAAAAACTATTCAAACAAAAAATGATTCCGGTTATATTTAGGGTATGCCTTCTATTTACTTCATTATTTTTTATTATTTTCATTATGTTACATAAAATCCAATGTATAGTAAATTCTTACTTTGGTCAAAATAAATATCCATATTTAGCACTTCAATCTTCTATACAACTCTAGACTAAACAAAGATGCAAGTGATTTTAGTATGTTTGAGTTATGGCTTTCCTCTACAAGTTGGATATTGATTTAGTAAAAAGAGTCCTTCATCTTAAATTTTTAATTAATACTCCTCACTTTACTAGACAAAAAATTTGTGAAGAGATTAATAATTCTTTTTTGAAAATTATAAGAATTAATTCAAAATAGTGTTTGACACAAAAATTCTTTTATTATCGACAATTTTAGTTGTGCTTCCATGAAGATCGAATTCAATTCTCTGAGTACATGAAGATGTTATCAACCTATTTAAAGATTCATTTAATTCATTTTCGATTTTTCTCTCATCAACAACAAATAGAATCATGCCATGACCTCCCATAAAATAAATATATATGCCAATTATATTTTTTAGAAATCAAGAATGAAAGAACATTTTGTACTATAACATATATAGAAGATATTGGTTTCTTTCTGAAAATTCTCATATAAATCCTTGAAGATCTTTTCTCAATATAAAAGATAGAGATATTTGTCTTTTATTATATTCCACACACTTATTTTGAATAAAGAACACTCAATTTAAAATCTTCACATATTATTAATTCAAAAAAATAAATTTTTATCTCAAAATAACATATTATCCAAATGGTAAGAGAATACATATCTAAATAATATGGCCTCAAATAAAATGTACATTTTATTTGTTCGGAAACCTATCACTTTAAAATATGAAGATTTTTACTTCTCATTTAAAAAAATCATATTTTTCCCCAAAATTAATAAATTACTCTTTTAAATTTCAGTAACCATTCTTAATCTTAATTTACATTAATATGTAAATTAAATTAAATTGCCTAAACAAAGTTTGGTGACAGTAAAACTCCACCTGAGAAAAAGTCCGGTGACTGTCCAAATTAAAACCGAAATAAACTGAAGCCGAAAATTTACAACTACCGTAGCCGTTGATGACACATTCATTAAATTTGAAAAAGAGAGGAGTGGGGGTCTTTAAATTCTCGAGTGCACGCAATGAATCTGTCAGCGACAATTTAGTCCAAACATGGTTATTTTCATTTCAGTTATCATTATAAAATGCTTCTGAAATCAGAAAATTCCATTTTAATCCTTCAAAACTACCAGTCTAAGCTAGAGAAGCTACTATCTGCTTAGCTTCCCTTCAATTCATTTTTTCTATTACAAATAATCATTCCAAAAGAGTAGATTGTGATCATGTAGCTTAGGCATGTGATGTTGATGGAACAATAGTGTTATGACATTATTTCATATTAAGTATTGTTGGTGTAGAGAAAATTAGCTTTATATGAAAAAAAACCAAGAACTGTTTTAAAGTTTTTAATTGATGTTTGGAATCACCGTTTATGATTTATTATGAGGGATAAATGAACATATGATTAGTAAAATTATATTGTATTTTTTCATCAAGAATGTATGAATATAGGACCATTAAAATTATGTTGTATTTTTTATTTTGCATTTAAATCAATTTTTTTTTTTTTTTAAATCTTTTTTACTTTAATATGTTTTTTGATTGAAAAGTGCACTTTTATTAATACAAAATTATAGTATAATGTTAGTCACAAAAAAGATGAATAAAAAAGTCACATCCCAGAATTTAAGTTATATCAGATGAAATAGGTCTCAAGGTTAGTAACAAAAAGAACAAAAGAAAGCAATCGAGAACAATCAAAGCTCATATCTACAATACGATCTTTTTTACCCTTTTTCTTTGGAACCTTAGTTCAACATGATGGATGATTAACTTCCATTGGACTAATAATAACCAATGGAAGACTATGTTGAGGTTCAAACAAGGACTAGTCCTTGTCAGATTCAAAAGTCTCAGATTCATGTGATCTCTTGATACCACCATCGGAAGCATTATCTATAGAAGTCATTTGGCAAAAAGAATCTACCACAAATATATCTAAATCTCCTTTCTTCCCCATGTCATCTAAAGATGATTTTTCTGTGACTTCAGATGAAAAAGTGTGCTCATACAACTGCCAAGCTTTAGGACAAGAATGTTTATCTTTTTATTTTTTTGGCTTCCATGCATGGAGACAAGCCCCCTATAAATGATCAGTTTGATTGGCAAAAACATTTATAAATAGTGTTTTCATAATCCAAGGGTTGGAGCCAATGAAATTATCATGATTCAGAGGGATTTGATGTGGAAGACCTTTGCTAAGGTTAACCTCCACACAAATATGAGCATAGGTAAACAACCCTGGCTTATACCATTCCATATCCATCTTGATAAACCTTCCAAATGTATTACCAATAGCTTGACATACTTAGGGATAATAGAAGGGAAGAGGGATATTGGGGTGCCAAACTCAAACTGACATTTTGGACATCACCATTGTTGAAAGGTCAAATTCAAAAAATTGGGGGGGTAACAAAGAACCTAGCTCTTCTTCAAAACTAAAGTCCTTTCTTGAAAACTCTTTGATAATCTTCAAGTTCAAAAAATTAGACTATGAAGAACCCTTTCATACATAAAAGATCACACAATCTTTGGTCTAGGTAACATCAACTCACAATTTTTAAAAGAATGAATTAACCTAATTATTTCAAAAAAAAAAAAAAAAACTCTATTAAAATTACTTCAACCAATTTATTTACAATATAAACAATGGGAAATGTTGAAAGTAAATCCAAAACAAATTTAAAAGGAATATCATCTCTATATAAAGAATCTTGATCCTTCTTAAAGTGAGTCACATTAACCTCAAAAACCCCTATTTCCTGCAATCTTGAGCTATAAAACCCCCTAACATTATGCTTGTATTGGCCCTATTTAAATCTCTAAATACAGCCTAGTTTCATTGTTAATACATTTATTTATTCTTGATGATGAATTATAAGGAATTATTTGAAATATTGATCATAACTTTTTATACAATTTTTCACTGTGTAATTTCATTTTAATTTTATTTATTATGAAAAAACAATCGATTTTATAATACTATATTATATTAAGTAATGGCATAAATTTATTATAATTTTGTGAAAAAAAAAAAAAAAAACAATTAATATTATGATATGATTTTATTAAAAAACAATTAATATTATGATATTTCATATTAATTTAATTTTCTATTAGTTGTATTGATTGAAAAGAAGCAATCAATCTCAATATTATTTCATATTAAATAGTTATATTTTTTAATATAATTTTATGAATCAAGAAGAAGCAATAAATTTATTATTAAATAGTTACATAATTTTATTAAAATCCTATATGTTGAAAGAAACAACTAATCTTATAATATCATTTCATTTTAAATATAATTTTATTTATTTTAATTTTTATAAATTGAAATGAAACAACCAATACTATTTCATATTTTAATTTTTATAAATTGAAATGAAACAACCAATACTATTTCATATTAAATATTGGTTAAAATCCATTAACTCTATGGTTGAGAAGCAGAAGTCAACCATATTACTTTCAAATGAAAATAAAATATATAAAAACGTTTAATGTTATAAAATAATTAATTTAATTAAAAATATCATGGCAGTTTTTCAAATTACAAGAGAATTGGATTGGTTAAGAATATTATTTATGATATTGAAATCACCCAACCACATTCGGAACAATTGAATTGCCATAAATAAATAATGATAAATAAATCATGTGTGAGCAAGTTTTAAACAAAAAAAAGTGAAGATACTATCTTTTAAAAGTTTAGAATGACAAACTATCTTTAAAAATATTTCTTCGTTTTGATATTAAAATCAGTCAACCATATTCCCCAAAAATAAATTATGATAAACATCCCAATCATACATGAGCATGTTTTAAATAAAAAAGTGAAAATATAAGAGTATGAGCATGTTTTAAATAAAAAAAGTTTTGATTTCTAGAGAGTTTTATTTTATGTGTTTAATGTTATTTAATTTTGTAATATAATTATGGAAGTGTAAAAAAACGTTTGTTTTATTCTCTATTAAATATTTTAATATATTATTTAAAATTGATAAATATGTTAAGTTATATTTATTATTACAATATAATTTTAAGATAATTTAAAATTATTATAAAAATTTGATATTGTATATTTTCAAGTATTTAAAAATTAAAAATAATTATATATATAAAGATATTTGATATTTTCATATTTTATTATAATTTAAAACAATGTTAATAGTTTTTTTTATTTTGTAAAATAATTTGATCATAGATGATCTAGGCCATTTAAGTGGATCAATCTTGTCAAATAAGTAATGCTAATTTTATATATATATATATATAAACACTTTTGTAAATTTGAGTAAAATTAATAAAATATAAAAATAATATTATAACTTAATTTCGTAATAGTGATTTGAGTGAGGGATCATAGGTATTAGGTCCCACTTATTAGGGGGACGATATTGAAGGCACTAGGAAAGTGTTCAGGTGGTAAAAGGGAGTGATCAACACTTGATTTGACTAGAGAGAATATCAGGAGGTCGTGAGCTTGGTAAGCAACTGAAGGGAACAATCTTTACTAGACTTAGGAAAGATATATATGTGAAATCACTGATGACTACACACCATACTTTCTTTCTTCCTTTTAAAGATCAAAACTATAGCTACAACAAAATTCAACCACACTACCCACATATAGATAGAGGGGGTTGCTCACTTACAATAGGCATTGAATATGTACCTTAACCATAGCCATATAATATTCCAAAGTCGAGTGCAGGTGTCAACACTGAAAACAATGGCATTCGACACTCACCATATCATAGGACTTCGAGTGGAGGAGCGAGTTGCACCCCCCTTTAAAGCTAATATCTATAGTTGTTAACCCCTATATCTATCATTCAACAAAATAGAGGCCAAGTGGGGATAGAGGGAATGATTTAATCAAAGCTCAACTTAGCCATATATAAAGAGTCCTCAATCACAACTCATGTTTTCTTAATAATATTCACGATAGACTTTTAAACTTGACATATTATTTTCAATATAAAATTTAATATACTATAATTAAATATAAAGACACCTAGTTTTAGAGTCCATGATATTAAATAATGATCTTTTTAGATTATACTCAATAACTCATCATCAAAATTATATAAATGTAAAGTGGATCTGAATAAATGGTTCATTATCAAAATTATCTATATAATAAATAATTCAATAATCAATAAACATTTTCTATAATTCAAAAATTGTGAAAGAATAATTTTTCTTAAATAATTTAAAATAAAACTCTTTAATCCATCATCAATACCATTTATATAATAAACTTGAGTCCAAAATATATACAGATCTTCTATAATTCTAAGAATAAATATTATAATAAACTTTAAAAATGTTGATTTCAATTTTGAAACTCATAACTTATTTTTAAAACCTCGTTCTTAACTCCACCACAAAAGTAGTATCATATTAATTATGAAAATTTTAATATTGTTTACTCGACATAATGAATTAAACCTCCTTCTTACCATATCCAATTAATGAGGTTCCCACTATTTAAATAATTATCTCACAACTACTATTAATGAGGAGTCCATAGAAAATATCTACCTTATCATACCAACTTAAATATGGCATTAAAAAATAAATCAATAATATTCTATTCTTATAAATTATTATTTATATTATAAATTTAAAATTTAAATTATAATTATTTTTACTATAATTTTAAAAAAAAGTATAGAAAAAACATAGAGAAAACACGCTCTAACTTAAACATTGATTTTCAAGTGACCAAAAAACAACAATTCTTCAATAATGAATATGCTGGAAAAGATAACGGGCATCCTTTTCTTTTTCAATAATATTTGCATGGTAAATAATATTTCCTTACTATTTTAATTTTCACTTACATATATTTCCTTACTATTTTAATATTTAGTTACATACATGTGATGTAAGACTGGATTGAAATGATAAATAAAACCATAATTAGAAAAACAAGTCCCACCAAGTGGTTGAGTGTTTGTGTGATGTTGGAAATAAAAATAAAAAAATAGTAAGATATTGTAACTGTTAAACTAGAAACATATTTTAATTTGAAATTTAATTTAGGCTAATGGAGATGGTATTAAAGGTATATTGAAAGTATACAATATATATTGTAAATAAGACTTAAGAAATGGTTAGTATATATAAAGTTTAAGTAGTTGAGGTTTAGGTAAGAGTAAGAAACATTAAGGTTAGATATATGGTACATTATGAGGAATTTTAAAGAATTTTTAGTATGTTTTATGTTAAATTTGAAAATATGTTTTTATAAAATCTATTCTTGAAGATTCATTAAATATTTGGTAAAATAATAATAAAATAATGAAATAATTGATGATCTAAATATGTTTAATATTGTAGAGTCAGCTCATAGCTAATGTAGATGACTTACCTAGGAAAAACAAGGAAGCATATGTAAAGGAAACTAATCAATTGTGTAAAAAAGAAAGTATTTTTTATTTTAATATTTTAATATTAGACACATCAAAACTAATTCTTGTATAAAGTGTTTTCTTTGTATTGTTTAAATTATATATAAATTAAAAAAAATGAGGGAAATAAAAGACTTAACCTATCACAAATTTATTGTGCTCACTAGTAGTATGCAAATATGTTGGAAAAGATATTCATTACTTAGTAGTAATTTTTGGAGGGATTATAAAATTTATATTTATTTTTTAATTGCAAAGTTAGAAGATGATTTAGTGTATAAGTTTTGCTATAAATTTTCCATCCACATGGAGGCAATTGTTCTAAATGATGTAGCACTTGTGTATTTCTCCATCAAGTAAGTAGAGGGGAAAAAATAAATCCTTTAAGAAAAACTTTACATCATGAACTAGTTGATTCTGAGTGTGAATAGAAATTGGGCCACAAAATTGTGAAAAATATTTATTACTGTTTGTATATGAACTACATAGTTTAGAAACAACAAAATTAGCTTTAATCTAAAGAAATTTACACTCGCTAAAAGTATTCAAGAATTTGTGAGGAAGATGTGTATCAAATTATGAGACTTGAAATTGTGAAAGATGTAGTTTACTATTGTTTTAAAATGTGTAGAAGTTTAAAATCTACAGCATCTTCATGCTGTACAATAAATCTATCTAAGATTAGATGGCATTAAAAATATAAAACCATGTGGATATGGTACACGTCATACATAGAAACTGTACGTTTAAAATATGTAAGGGAACACAGATTGAGATATAAAAAAGATTGAGTTGATATAATTATTGAAAATGAACGTAGGATCTAATTTCTCAAAAAGGTTTAGATAATTTTATGGGAAAAAGATGACAATATCAATTTGTATGTTTGTAAAATTTGAATAATAAATCTAAACATACAAAATAAATTAAAACAACTCAAAATTCACAAAAAATAACATCAATGAGAGAGTGAAGAAGCAATCATAATTTAATCAAAATATTGTTACCATCACTTTGTTTTGATTTGAATCTTCCTTCCAATATTTTTAAATGTTTTTCAAAGGGTAATTTGATTATATGATATTGAATTGTAACACAAGATGACTTCAAGACTTCAAAATAGATGCAAAGGGATTCATAGCTTTAGATACAAAACTAGGATTATGGGTACAATGTGAGATTATGAAAGCTATGTGAGCTTGTGTATTTTCCAATTAGTCTAAGCAAGGACCTTGCATAGTTATTTATAAGGGTGGTTGAGGGAATAAAAAAGAATTTTAAATTCCTAAGAATCTTCTTGATTTAGAGGGTTTTAGAGGAGTGGACAGATTAAAGGAGGTTTTTAGATTTAGATAATTCCAGACCTCATTAGAGATTAATGAGAATTAAATTAGGGGTTTTAGATGGATTTAAGGAACTAGGTTTTTAGGAAAGGCCATAGATAGGTAGGTTAGGCATGGTAGGTAGTATATTTTGAATTTAAAATTGATACATGGGTAAGTGGTTATTAAATGAAGTAAGATTAATAGGTTAATGGAGTATTAATGGGATAAATAATTGATTAATATAATGTGGGGTGTGTCGAAGGATTATTATGGTGTGGGAAATATATAAGAAGAAAGGAGATTAGATTATTAATTAGGAAAATGGTTATTTCATTTGAATAAAATTAATAGAGATAATTGATGATTTTAATTGAATAATTAAAATGAGAAGATGTTAATGTATACACAGTAAATAGATCGACAAATAAATGTATTGATACTAAGATTAATTGTTTTATGTGAAAACTTTGGTCAACCATAATTGAAAAGATATTATTGAAGTATCAATGTTCATATTTTTGTAAATAATGTCATACAAATGTAATGAAAATGGAAAATGGAAATGGAGATGAAACACATAATAAAATTGAACATCAATTCAATTAATGTTTGATTGTGAATGTGATGTGATTTTCTTCTTAAAAATGTTAAGGGCAATAAGAATGCATAATCAGTGTTAATGAAAGGCAAAAATAACATCTGGTAATCTTTGAAAAATAGATTATTGTCAGTGACCAATGTATTTAGTAATCATAAGCTTAATTATTATACCTAAAATTATTAGGTAAGGAAAGTTGAAAATGTCCAAAAATCTAAAAAGATAAGGAAAATTTAAGAGCTATTTTTATGATATGTTGAGCCCATCGTATATTTTACTTTTGAAAAAATGCAAGATGCTATAAAAAATGAGTGTTGAAAAGATGCAATAAAGCTTTCCACTATTTGAGTGGGTAAAAAAATTAATTATGTGATTGGAAAAGAATAAGATGTAGATAGGAAAAAAAATTAATTTATGAAAAAACATAATTGGATTTTTTTTTTACATGCAATTACTATGGCATTTATATTATAAATGTGATTAATATTTATTAATGCAGTGTCATTTGTTGATGTAAAGGTATGTGGTGACTACTTTCAACAAAGAGTTAAATGTGAAATAGAATAAATAAGAATCTTTTGATGCAAATATATTTTAATTATTATTTCTGTTAAGCTTGATTGTCATTTTGTTTCAATAGATTTAGCTATACACAATAATTTCTTGGCCTAATTTTTATGAAGAACATTTTATGCATTTAATGAACATGATCTATAAATATGTGATATTGTATTGAAGCTTGTATGAAATCAAACAATGTAAAATTAGGTTAAGGTGCACACTTTTAAAAAACATTTTTTTTATGACACCATGGTTTTACTAGCCTATCTTAAAAAGGTCAGTGCCTTGATTTTAGATTATTTATCAATGCATGAAACAAGTGTCCTCGTGTATAAATTTTCTAAATTTGCATTGATTCAATACCTACAAGGTTAATTACTAGATTGAAAAAGGACATAACAGAAAATAATGGACGACTGTGTATGGAATGTTTTTGGATTAGGAATATGAAATCAATTTCAAAAGATGAATCCAACACCATTTTCCTATTTTAGTTAAAAATTTAGGAACTATTTTTTATTGTTGATGAAACTAGAAATTAGTAAAGGAAATTTTCAATAGGCACAATTTATTTAGGATTCATAAATATTAATATTTGTGGATTTTCAATGAATGAATTAAAATAATTATATAATATTATTTAAATAAATTTCATTTCAAAATTAGAGTTGATATATAAAATTGAAAAATATAAATAAATCAAAATGTTATCTAAATTTAATTGATCTTACTATTTTTAACAATTAATATTTTTAGCATTTTTTACATGCAAGTTTAAATGGACCTAAACAAATTGACTTATCCTCTACATACTATATTTATATTATTGGACAAATTTTAACTCAAAATTCATGTCCAATTAAAAAATATATATTATTTTTAAAATAATAAAAATGCTAGAAAATATATTAAAATGTAATTGTACACCCTCAGATGGTCACATTTGACCACTGGATTATTTTTAAATCTATCATAATTGATTAACTAGATTATGGCTATATTATCCTCTCTATTTGTTTTGAAAAAAATGAGAGATCAAATGGTTTCTCAAATAAAAATTTATAGCCTCCACAAGATAGATGCCCACATCATTATCCTCTAGTTGAAAATAACTCAACTCATTTTCTAGAATACACTCTTGCTATTTATTCTTGTCAATTTTATTCAACTTTCATTCTAAAATATAAGTGGTGTCTCCCTATTGTTGTCTTTTCCATTTTACCAAATACCAATTATAGCTTCTTTGTCTTGTGTTCACTATCTTCTTATCCATAACTTGCACTATCTTCTCTTTCTTCTTCCTTGGCACCTATTTCTACCAATTCACTTATTTATCTTATTCTTATTCATCATATTTTATATTAAATGCATATAAATATGAAACATTAAATATTTAATAAATATAAACATTATGTGGTAAACTTACCTCATAAGCATTGACATTTATTTTATTCACAATTCTGCATGGACCAATATTCTTATACTTGTTCCTTGAGGACATTTTTTTTTTCTAAAATACAACATCACCAAATCTCATTTTTCAAATACATTTTACCTTATTATTACATCGTTTTCTACCTTATAATTTTTATGGATTTCATATAGTTTTTTCTTACTTCATATTGAAATGTTGTACATTCTCTACAAATGGTTTTACATAATCACTAACTCATTCTACAATTGGTGATTGCACCAAATCTAAAAAACCCTTAGGATTCTACCATGAACAAACTGAAATGGTTTTTCTTTGTTGATCTATTCATAAAACTTTTATCTACAAAATTATCTTGTTTCAAATCCAAGTCCCATTACTTAGGTTTCTCTCCAACTATACATCTCAACAAATTTTTAAATATCATCTTTATTACTTCTATTTGTCCATGTACTTGTCGGTGGTATGCACTACTAAATTTTAGTTTAGTTTCTCGATTATTCTATAGAGTCCTCAAAAGTGACTTACAATCTTTTTATCCCTATCTCAAATAATGTTTTTTGGAACACCATGAAATCTCTCAACTTCTTTAGAAAATAAATATTTTACTCTAGTGGCATCACTGGTTTTGTTACATAAAATAAAATGAACCATCTTCGAAAACCTATCTACAACAACTAAATTTGATTCATTACTCCTGTGTGTGTTTTGTATCCCCAATACAAATTCCATACTCAACTTTATCCATGTCATCTTGGTATTGGTAATGGCATGTACAACCCTATGCTTTATGCATAGGTTTTAGACACTGCACATACCCTGTATCTTGAAACATGCTTTGCCACATCTCTCGTCATCTTTGGCAAACAATGAATCTCCTCCAATAAATTTATTGTCTTATTCTCACCAAAGCTTCCACTCAAATCACCATTTTGTAATTATATCATAATATTATCTCTCATAGACATAACTATAATACATAACTATTTTCCCTTGAAGAGATAACCATATTATATATGATAGTCATCATGAATAACACATGCATCACCTACTAATGGATTCCTCAATTATTAAATCATCTTAGAAAAATCTAGATCAGTATCATACAAATCATTAACAAATTTAAATCTAACTACTTCACTCACCATACAAGTTAATAGTGTCACACACATCCTGAAATAATTAGCCACATGATTTTGATTTCTTAATTTATATTTCAAAACAAATGTATATATCTAAAATAAAGACACTCAATTTAAATGTCTAATATTTAAATTATTTTGAGTGTTTACATATTTCAAGGTCTAACAGTCTATAAATATGATTAATTCCTTAAGCACCAAATAATACCTCTAATGTCTTAATTCTTGTAAAATTACATAAAAATAAACATCATATGTAGAATAATTATTTCTTACCTTATTCAACTTCTCAGTAAAATATGTTATTGGCATCCCTTCTTGACTCAACACAACACCAATACAAACATGTGAAACATCACAATCTAGCTCAAAACTTTGTTAAAATACGGTGATGCTAAAAGAGATGTTTATTTCACCTTTTTATTCAACAATTGAAAGATTTTTTTTGTTTCCCTTGTATTGACATATTATTTTCCCCTCATGAGATATGTTATTGGTGTAGAAATACTACAAAATATATTAATAAATGTTTTGTAAAAAATTACTAAACCATGGAAACTTCTTACCTCTTATATGCTTCTCAGAATAGGCCACTCAATAATCACCTTTACTTTTTCTTTTGCCATTCTTACACCATTATATAAAACTACAAATCCCAAAAATATTAAACTATTTAGAATAATGACTTCTTCAAATTTACATAGAGATTCTCCTTTATTAACAATTCTAATACCATTATCAAACACTTTAAGTTCTCTTCTTTACTCTTTTTAAATATAAAAGTATCATTAACATAAACCACTACAAAATTATAAATGTAATCTTATAGAGCTATATTCATCATTCTCTTAAATAAGAGTTTTGATGTTTTCACAGTCCATATGAATGAGCAAGATGATTTTTGGGTATAACTGTGTGCATAGTGTTTGATTGATGCATTTCGAATCACGCTCCATGATTCATCCTCAAGAAAATACACAATAAAATAATTAGAATTGTAGACCCAACTTGTCATAGCTTTGAACCAAAAAAAAATTCACTTAAAATTTATATCGTGGACTTTTTCCAGTCTACTCTCCCCCTTGACAGATCATAGGTATGTCGTTGCTTGTCACCTTTAGACCATTTCTCTTGGAAAAGTTCATACACATTTAATTATTTTCATGGAAATTTTTCAATAGCTTAGTGTATCTTGGAAATATTCAAAAGGAAGTTGGGTCTTCAGTTCTAATTATTTCCTTGTCTATTTTCTTGAGGATGAATCACGGAGAGTGATTTAAAACATAATGATCAAAAAATATGCACACAGTTATAAACAAAAATCATCTTGCTCATTCTCTTAAATATTTTTGGTGCATTGCACAATCAAAATGGCATCACCATCCATTCATATAAGCCATTGCTAGTCTTTAATGTTCTTTTCCTTTCATCTCCTTCATGAATTTGAATTTGAAAGTAGCCACTCCTTAGATCAATGTTAGTAAAGTATTTTTCTCCTATAAATCCATCATATCATCTAGGTGAGGTATAGGAAATATGTATTTGGTGGTTATTTTATTGATTAATTTTTTATCCACACATATATTCCATGTTCTATCTTTATTTGGAGTTAGACATGCTATTGTTGCACATAGACTATTAATCTTGCTCACCACACACTTTCTCTCTAATTCAGTAACATGTCTATTCAACTCTGGATGTTATTTTAAGCACATCATATAAGCTTCCTGATTTGGTAGCGCTGATCTTGTAATCAATTCAATATTATTTTGAATGTTCTTATTTGGTGGTAAACCATCTATCAACTATCAGGTATAACATTTACCTTTTATTTCAACATTTTAATTGCTTTTGATTGTATTTTCATAAATTATGTATCTGATTTATTCGCTATTAATTCATAACAACAACACGTAAGGTTCATGTCATTGATAAACTATTTTATGGAAAAAATGATTTCTACATGTCCTTGTTTTTTAATAGGTAATAAAACTACCTTTATACTACCTTTCAAAAATATATATGTATTCCTTGCTCCATCAGGTATTTATTTTATGTCATATTTTCATGGTGTTTTTAATATCATATGATATGCATCCATTAGGATAAAATCACACCATGTTTCATCCCTATAATATTTTCCTATAGAAAACTTGATTAAATAACTTTTATCTACTATAACTTCATTTTCTTTCTTAAACAGTGAGATTAAGTAAGAATATAGATGATTTTCATATTGCAGACCTAGTTTATCTACCATTTATTTAGAAACCATATTTTCACAACTATTAAAATATATAATTACTTTTCATAACTTAGCCCCTGAAGTACACCTTATTCAAAAAAATATTTATACATAGCCATGAATCACCATCTTATTTACTTTGCACCTATTCTTTCCTTGGGGATAACATTTATCTCCTCATCATGATATTTTCTCCGATGTCTACTGTGGAGACTTTTGTATTTTGTTCTCCAATCTCATTATCAACTAAATTTAATCTTGGTCAATCCTCTCTTATTTTTTATTGTTCATGATAGTTCTCTATTATCCTCTTACTTTTTTGTACCTTAGGATGGTTCTCCTCTAATGGGATTAGACACACCTCATCCTATTATATATGATTTCCCCCTTTTGGCACAGCTAATATATATATATATATATATATATATATATATATATATATATATATATATATATATATATATATATATATATATATATATATATATATATATATATAAAAGCTAATTGGTAATTCTTATCCATGTTATTTATTTTACTCATGCTCAATTCATCTTGAATAGAAAACTTTAAACAATTTACATACCTTGCAAACATCTATGTTTTCTTCATCATGCTCCACTTATATAGAAAGCTTATAAAACTCATTTGTATAGTCTTTTACACTTTGATATTTTTTCCTTCAATTATACATTATTTTGTAGAGGGTTTGTACATAATCTACTGCAATAAATTTCTATCTCAACTTCTTCTCCATCTTGTTCTAAATTTTGATATATTATTTACCCTTTCTCTATCTCTAGTTTTGCAAGCAAACCCACCAAATTATTATATAACCCTTTAATTTCATACATGGAAACTTTATTTTATTCTTCCTTCAGACTTCTTCATTATAAAAAATTATCCAAAGTATTTAACTAGTTTATCAATTCCTCTTTTTTTAAACAACCACCATACTATGAAACTTCCACCTTGATTCCTTCTTTCTGACCTTCTATGTCCCTGACAATCTATTATTCAGTTGATGGTGGTTATTCTTGTTCTTCCTCTACTTTCTGAAATTATTATTCTATGCAATCAATTTCTTTCTTTATCTCATCTCCTTTTTTCCTTTGCATTTGATGTGCGACAATTACAGTCAATTCTTCTACATACATCCATAGTTTTTGCATTGTTGAGTTCATCTATGTAATTCCTCCTCTTGCCATATTTTACACATGTTATTCAATCACAAAATCTTATCTATAAATATAATTGAAAACCCCAATACATATTCATATGTATATTACCTCCAAGAGACAAGCCCATCGTAATACTAGATGATGAAACCATAAATTAGCAAAGGAAAATCTTAGTAGGCACAATTTAGATAGGATTTGTAACACCAATATTTATTGATTATCCATGAATAAATGATAATAATTACATAATATTATTTAAATAAATCACAAATTGAAATTAGAGTTGAAATACATAACTATAAAATATAAATAAATAAAAAAGCTACCTAAAATTAATTGACCCTGTTATTTTTAGAAGTTATTTTTATCAACTTTTACATCAAGCTCAGATTGGCCTAAGAATATATTTTTACACTATACACACTAAATTAACACTAATAGGTGAATTTAAACTAAATTTCATGTTTGATTACAAAGATATCTAATTTATTAAATTATAAAAAATTCAAAAAATATTTAAATGTAGTTTCAAACTCTTAGATGGTCATGTATGGCCTTTAAAAGTTATTAAAACTGAACCTAACCAATTAGCACATGTTATGTCTACATTATCCTCTTTCAGATATTCATTTTTAAATGAAAAAAAAATCTCGAATAAGTTCCTGATTCACAAGTTATGGCTTTCAAAAGATAGATGTCAACATCAATTATTTGATTTAAGCATTTTCTTGTTAAAGAAGATGCAAAATTGTATCAAAGAATAAATATATAAATAACTCCATGTATAACCATATCTCCATGAATGCAATGCATGACATATCATAATTCATACATAAATTAACATGAAATGAAACCTGGACATGACATGGATACTAATTAACATCACATCCCATTGTACTTATTATTAATGGTTATAACATTTTTAGTAATTTTAGAAAAACTAGGAAGAATACTACACACAAATTATTTGATATTTGAATATAATATGGATGGACTTGCATTAACAAACATTAATGGCCTCCACAATATGAATTGAACATTAATTTCAAGTAAATTTTAAAATGGTTCTGCAATTAATATCCATGAAAATTTCATTAACCAAAGGGAAGGAAGGCATTTATATTATTAATGCCATTAATGTTCATAAATATAGTTTCATAGATTGATAAATATACATATATTTCTAGTATGGAGGTGTTTGCGTAATCTTCAATAGACATATTAAAAGTTCATTCAAACCATTCACATAATTACAATTGAAAGACTTTTTTTCCCTTGTATTGACATATTATTTTCCCCTCATGCAATATGTTATTGGTGTAAAAATACTACAAAATATACTAATAAATGTTTTGTAAAAACGTACTAAACCATGGAAACATCTTACCTCTTATATGCTTCATAGAATAGGACATTCAATAATCACCTTTACTTTTTCTTTGACCATTCTTACACCATCTTATAAAACTAAAAATCCCAAAAATACTAAAATATTATGAATAATCACTTCTTCAAATTTACATAGAGATTCTTCTTTATTAACAATTATAACACCATTATAAAATAATTTAAGTTCTCTTCTTTACTCTTTTTGAATATAAAAATATCATTAAAGTAAACCACTACAAAATTACAAATGTAATCTTGTAGAGCTATGTTCACCATTCTCTTAAATAAGAGTTTTGATGTTTTCACAGTCCATATGAATGAGCAAGATGATTTCTGGGTATAACTGTGTGCATAGCTTTTGATTGATGCATTTTGAATCACTCTCCATGATTCATCTTCAGAAAAATACATAAGAAAATAATTAGAACTACAGACCCAACTTCCTTTAGCTTTGAACAAAATAAATTTTCACTTAAAATTTGTAGCATGGACTTTGTCTAATCTACTCTTCCACTTCACAGATCATAGGTATGTCATTCTTGTCACTTTTAGACCATTTCTCTTGGCAAATTTCATATGCATTTAATTCTTTTCATGGAAATATTCAATAGCTCAGTGTATCTTGAAAATCTTCAAAAGTAAGTCGCGTCTTCAGTTATAATTATTTTCTTGTGTATTTTCTTGAAGATGAATCATGGAGAGTGATTCAAAACATGTCGATAAAAAACTATGCACACAGTTATACATAAAAATCATCTTGCTCATTGTTTTAAATGTTTTTGGTTCATTACACAATCAAAATGGCATCACCATCCATTCATATAAGCCATCGCTAGTCTTTAATGTTATTTTCCTTTCATCTCTTTCATGAATTCAAATTTGATAGTAGCCACTCCATAGATCAATATTAGTAAAGTGTTTTTGTCCTATAAATCCATCATATCATCTAGGTGAGGTATAGGAAATATGTTTTTGGTGGTTATTTTATTGATTAATTTTTTATCTAGACATATCTTCCATGTTCTATATTTATTTGGAGTTAAAAGTGATAGTGTTGCACATAGACTCATGATCTTCCTCACCACACAATTTCTCTCCAATTCAGTAACATGTCTATTCAACTCTAGATGTTATTTTAGATTCATCATATAAGCTTCTTGATTTGGTAGCCCTGATCTTGTAATCAAAAAAATATGATTTTGAATGACCTTGTTTGGTGGTAAACCATCTATCAACTATCATTTATAACATTTACCTTTTATTTCAACACTTTTACTTGTTCTGATAGTATTTTCACCAATTGTGTGTCTTCTTTCTTTTTTATTTATTCATAACAACAACATGTAAGCTTCATGTCATTGATAAACAATTTTATGGAAATAATGATTTCTACATGTCCTTCTTTTTTAACAAACAATAGAACTACCTTTGTACTACCTTTAAAAAATATATATGTATTCCTTGCTCCATCATGTATTTATTTTATGTCATATTTCCATGGTGTTCCTAATACCATATGACATGCATCCATTGGGATAACATCACACCATGTTTCATCCCTATAATGTTTTCCTATAGAAAACTTAACTAAATACCCTTTATCTACTATAACTTCATTTCCTTTCTTAAACCATGAGATTAAGTAAGATTATAGATGATTTTCACATTCTAGACCTAATTTATCTACCATTTATTTAGAAATCATAGTTTCAAAACTATTACAATATATAATTACTTTTCATAACTTACCTCCTGAATTACACCTTATTCAAAAAAATATTTATACATAACCATGAATCACCATCTTATTTACTTTGTACCTGTAATATCCCCTATCCAATAGGGAATATAGCAAGATAAAAGCTCTGATACCACTGTAATATCCCCTGTTTCCCTTCAAATCTGAAACTGAATATTATTGAATTGCTTATCTATATTTGTGCAAAATATCTTCAAATAGATAAATAAATCACAGTATAATCTCTTATTTATTTGCTCATATGCTTACAATAGAGGTCCTCTATCAGGTATACAAGGAATATTGAAAATATGGCCTTAATAGCCTAAATATTTTGCAAATTGGGAAATAAATCTAGATCTAGTACGTCTCGACCTGTTGTGTCAAAAACACAGTCGCCGATGTCAGTTATACTGTCATCATCGGTCGACTGGGGTCGTTAACCTGCCGACATCGGTGAGAGGTCAGCCAATGTCTGTCTCTGTAGGGCTCTGCTTGCCGATGTCGGTGTCTGATCTTTCTGTTGATGCGTACAGATTTTCATGGATCTGTACAGACTTCATACGGCCGCCAATATAGCACAACCTGTATGCTTCATCCTGATCTAGAGAACTATGGGCTAATACAAAAGATCTATATCTGGATAATTATTGAATCAAAACCCAAATAAAGAAATACCTGTGAACCCTTGTGATAGCTTTTGTATGAAGTTATCTCTCAATCTTGTAAACCCCTGTGATAACTTTTGTATGAAGTTATCTCTCAATTTGGCAATAGATCGGCTGATCTCTCACAACCTCTGAATCGCCACAATGAAGAGTTGACGTTCTTCAATGCAAATGGAATCCTGGAACCCTTGGCTCAGTCTTCACAAAAGAATTCTTAACAAGAATCAATATCAATAATCAATCACAATACAAACTCTCTCCCATGAGAAACTCTTATACCCTCCAAAGGTGTGCTTGCTAAAATTAGATTTCCTTAAATTAGACTTAGGGTTTCTTAAATTAGAATTAGGGTTTTTTAAAAATTAGACCAAAATATTAATAATTAATAACTAATTAATATTTAATTAAAGTTAAACCAAATAATTAATATTTGATTAAATTAATCAAATATTAATATCTCCCTTAATTCATGTCCGAAAGAGCCCGAACGAAAGCCAAGCCCAGCTCCATTAAGACCCTCTATCCATCCCATCAGCCTATGATGGTTGCATAATAGGCTAATCATCCGCTTAGAAAGATGTTAAATAGAAGTGGACATGACAGTCTGCCCGTCCTAAAATTGCTTGTCCTCAAACAATCTCAACTCTGGATGATGTAGAATATCCTCGCTTTCCCATGTCACATCTTCCACTGGCAAATCTCTCTACTTTACCAAATATTCCCTGAGAGTCCTACACAACTGTCTCTCTGACTC
The DNA here is from genome assembly GCA_037957365.1 of Torreya grandis. Lineage (NCBI taxonomy): Eukaryota > Viridiplantae > Streptophyta > Pinopsida > Cupressales > Taxaceae > Torreya > Torreya grandis. The sequence continues at coordinate 4,510,296 of JARHVA010000639.1, read as the reverse complement.
AGGTACTAAAATCAACATTCCCTCATCATCTAAGGGAGGTAAAACTACAGAAGGTATCACACGGTGTCCTAATGCCTTTTTGAGGCGTGATACATGAAAAACATTGTGTACCTTACTCTCTGTCGGAAGCTCTAGCTCATAAGCCATCTCTCCAACACATCTCAGGATCCTGAAAGGACCGTATTAACGTGGCTTAAGCTTCTCTGCCCCACTCTTCCTAAGAGTAGACTTATGGTAAGGATGCAACATAAGATAGACCATGTCACCCACATCAAAAAATTGCTCTGTCCTTCGTTGATCTGCATACTGCTTTTGTTGATTCTGTGCCTTAGCAATATTCTCCATGAGAGTCCTCATAGTATCCTGACTCTCCCGCAATAAGTGACCCAAAAATAACAATTCTTCAATAATGAATATCCTGGAAAAAATAACGTGCATCCTTTTCTTTTTCAATAATATTTGCATGGCAAATAATATTTCCTTGCTATATTAATTTTCAGTTACATACGTTTCCTTACTATTTTAATATTTAGTTACATACATGTGGTGTAAGACTAGATTGAAATGATAAATAAAACCATAATTAGAAAAACAAGTCCCACCAAGTGGTTGAGTGTTTGTGTGATGTTGGTAAAAAAATAAAAAAAATAGTAAGATATTGTAACTGTTAAACTAGAAACATATTTTAATTTGAAATTTAATTTAGGCTAATGGAGATGGTATTATAGGTATATTGAAAGTATACAATATATATTTTAAATAAGACTTAAGAAATGGTTAGTATATATAAAGTTTAAGTAGTTGAGGTTTAGGTAAGAGTAAGAAACATTAAGGTTAAATATATGGTACATTATGAGGAATTTTAAAGAATTTTTAGTATGTTTTATGTTAAATTTGAAAATATGTTTTTATAAAATCTATTCTTGAAGAATCATTAAATATTTGGTAAAATAATAATAAAATAATGAAATAATTGATGATCTAAATATGTTTAATATTGTAGAGTCAGCTCATAGCTAATGTAGATGACTTACCTAGGAAAAACAAAAAAAGCATATGTAAAGGAAACTAATCAATTGTGTAAAAAAGAAAGTATTTTTTATTTTAATATCTTAATATTAGACACATCAAAACTAATTCTTGTATAAAGTGTTTTCTTTGTATTGTTTAAATTATATATAAATTTAAAAAAATGAGGGAAATAAAAAACATGAACCTATCACAAATTTATTGTGCTCACTAGTAGTATGCAAATATGTTGGTAAAGATATTCATTACTTAGTAGTAATTTTTGGAGGGATTATAAAATTTATATTTATTTTTTAATTGCAAAGTTAGGAGATGATTTAGTGTATAAGTTTTGCTATAAATTTTCCATCCACATGGAGGCAATTGTTCTAAATGAGTAGCACTTGTGTATTTCTCCATCAAGTAAGTAGAGGGGAAAAAATAAATCCTTTAAGAAAAACTTTACATCATGAACTAGTTGATTCTGAGTGTGAATAGAAATTGGGCCACAAAATTGTGAAAAATATTTATTACTATTTGTATATGAACTACATAGTTTAGAAACAAAAAAATTAGCTTTAATCTAAAGAAATTTACACTCGCTAAAAGGATTCAAGAATTTGTGAGGAATATGTGTATCAAATTATGAGACTTTAAATTGTGAAAGATTTAGTTTACTATTGTTTTAAAATGTGTAGAAGTTTAAAATCTACAACATCTTCATGTTGTACAATAAATCTATCTAAGATTAGATGGCATTAAAAATATAAAACCATGTGGATATGGTACATGTCATACATAGAAATTGTAGGTTTAAAATATGTAAGGGAACACAGATTGAGATATAAAAAAGATTGAGTCGATATAATTATTGAAAATGAACGTAGGATCTAATTTCTCAAAAAGGTTTAGATAATCTTATGGGAAAAAGATGACAATATCAATTTGTATGTTTGTAAAATTTGAATAATAAATCTAAACATACAAAATAAATTAAATCAACTCAAAATTCACAAAAAATAACATCAATGAGAGAGTGAAGAAGCAATCATAATTTAATCAAAATATTGTTACCATCACATTGTTTTGATTTGAATCTTCCTTCCAATATCTTTAAATGTTTCTCAAAGGGTAATTTGATTATATGATATTGAATTGTAAGACAAGATGACTTCAAGACTTCAAAATAGATGGAAAGGGATTCATAGCTTTAGATACAAAACTAGGATTATGGGTACAATGTGAGATTATGAAGGCTATGTGAGCTTCTGTATTTTCCAATTAGTCTAAGCAAGGACCTTGCATAGTTATTTATAAGGGTGGTTGAGGGAATAAAAAAGAATTTTAAATTCCTAAGAATCTTCTTGATTTAGAGGGTTTTAGAGGAGTGGAGAGATTAAAGGAGGTTTTTAGATTTAGATAATTCTAGACCTCATTAGAGATTAAAGAGAATTATATTAGGGGTTTTAGATGGATTTAAGGAACTATGTTTTTAGGAAAGGCCATAGATAGGTAGGTTAGGCATGGTAGGTAGTATATTTTGAATTTAAAATTGATACATGGGTAAGTGGTTATTAAATGAAGTAGGATTAATAGGTTAATGGAGTATTAATGGGATAAATAACTGATTAATATAATGTGGGGTGTGTCGAAGGATTATTATGGTGTGGGAAATATAAAAGAAGAAGGGGATTAGATTATTAATTAGGAAAATGGTTATTTAATTTGTATAAAATTAATAGAGATAATTGATGATTTTAGTTGAATAATTAAAATGAGAAGATGTTAATGTATACACAGTTAATAGACCGACAAATAAATGTATTGATACTAAGATTAATTGTTTTATGTGAAAACTTTGGTCGACCATAATTGAAAAGATATTATTGAAGTATCAATGTGCATATTTTTGTAAATAATGTCATACAAATGTAATGAAAATGGAAAATGGAAATGGAGATGAAACACATAATAAAATTGAACATCAATTCAATTAATGTTTGATTGTGAATGTGATGTGATTTTCTTCTTAAAAATGTTAAGGGCAATAAGAATGCATAATTAGTGTTAATGAAGGGCAAAAATAACATCTGGTAATCTTTGAAAAATAGATTATTGTCAGTGACCAATGTATTTAGTAATCATAAGCTTAATTATTATACCTAAAATTATTAGGTAAGGAAAGTTGAAAATGTCCAAAAATCTAAAAAGATAAGGAAAATTTAAGAGCTATTTTTATGATATGTTGAGCCCATCGTATTTTTTACTTTTGAAAAAATGCAAGATGCTATAAAAAATGAGTGTTGAAAAGATGCAATAAAGCTTTCCACTGTTTGAATGGGTAAAAAATTAATTATGTGATTGGAAAAGAATAAGATATAGATAGGAAAAAAAATTAATTTATGAAAAAACATAATTGGATTTTTTCTTTACATGCAATTACTATGGCATTTATATTGTAAATGTGATTAATATTTATTAATGCAGTGTCATTTGTTGATGTAAAGGTATGTGGTAGCTACTTTGAACAAAGAGTTAAATGTGAAATAGAATAAATAAGAATCCTTTGATGCAAATATATTTTAATTATTATTTATTTTAAGCTTGATTGTCATTTTGTTTCAATAGATTTAGCTATACACAATAATTTCTTGGCCTAATTTTTATGATGAAAAATTTATGCATTTAATGAACATGATCTATAAATATGTGATATTGTATTGAAGCTTGTATCAAATCAAACAATGTAAAATTAGGTTAAGGTGCACACTTTTAAAAATCATTTTTTTGATGACACCATGGTTTTACTAGCCTATCTTAAAAAGGTCAGTGCCTTGATTTTAGATTATTTATCAATGCATGAAACAAGTGTCCTCGTGTATAAATTTTCTAAATTTGCATTGATTCAATACCTACAAGGTTAATTACTAGATTGAAAAAGGACATAACAGAAAATAGTGGACGACTGTGTATGGAATGTTTTTAAATTAGGAATATGAAATCAATTTCAAAAGATGAATCCAACACCATTTTCCTATTTTAGTTAAAAATTTAGGAACTATCTTTTTATTGTTGATGAAACTAGAAATTAGTAAAGGAAATTTTCAATAGGCACAATTTATTTAGGATTCATAAATATTAATATTTGTGGATTTTCAATGAATGAATTAAAATAATTATATAATATTATTTAAATAAATTTCATTTTGAAATTAGAGTTGATATATAAAATTGAAAAATATAAATAAATCAAAATGTTATCTAAATTTAATTGATCTTACTATTTTTAACAATTAATATTTTTAGCATTTTTTACATGCAAGTTTAAATGGACCTAAACAAACTAAATTATCCTCTACATACTATATTTATATTATTGTACAAATTTTAACTCAAAATTCATGTCCAATTAAAAATATATATTATTTTTAAAATTATAAAAGTGCTAGAAAATATATTAAAATGTAATTTTATACCCTTTGATGGTCACATTTGACCACTAGATTATTTTTAAATCTATCATAATTGATTAACTAGATTATGGCTATATTATCCTCTCTATTTGTTTCGACAAAAATGAGAGATCAAATGGTTTCTCAAATAAAAATTTATAGCCTCCACAAGATAGATGCCCACATCATTATCCTCTAGTTGAAAATAAATCAACTCATTTTCCAGAATACACTCTTGCTATTTATTCTTGTCAATTTTATTCAACTTTCATTCTAAAATATAAGTGGTGTCTCCCTATTGTTGTCTTTTCCATTGTACCAAATACCAATTATAGCTTCTTTGTCTTGTGTTCACTATCTTCTTATCCATAACTTGCACTATCTTCTCTTTCTTCTTCCTTGGCACCTATTTCTACCAATTCACTTATTTATCTTATTCCTATTCATCATATTTTATATTAAATGCATATAAATATGAAACATTTAATATTTAATAAATATAAACATTATGTGGTAAACTTACCTCATAAGCATTGACATTTATTTTATTCACAATTCTGCATGGACCAATATTCTTATACTTGTTCCTTGAGGACATTTTTTTTTTCTAAAATACAACATCACCAAATCTCATTTTTGAAATACATTTTACCTTATTATTACATCTTTTTCTACCTTATAATTTTTATGGATTTCATATAGTTTTTTCTTTCTTCATATTGAAATGTTGTACGTTCTCTACAAATGGTTTTACATAATCATTAACCCATTCTACAATTGGTGATTGCACCAAATCTAAAAAACCATTAGGATTCTACCATAAACAAACTGAAATGGTTTTTCTTTGTTGATCTATTCATAAAACTTTTATCTATAAAATTATCTTGTTTCAAATCCAAGTCCCATTACTTAGGTTTCTCTCCAACTATACATCTCAACAAATTTTTAAAAATCATCTTTATTACTTCTATTTCTCCATGTATTTTTCGGTGGTATGCACTACTAAATTTTAGTTTAGATTCTCAATTAGTCTATAGAGTCCTCAAAAGTGACGTACAATATTTTTATCCCTATCTCAAATAATGTTTTTTGGAACACCATGAAATCTCTCAACTTCTTTAAAAAATAAATATTTTACTCTAGTGGCATCATTGGTTTTGTTACATCAAATAAAATGAACCATCTTCGAAAACATATGTACAACAACTAAATTGGATTCATTACTCCTGTGTGTGTTTTGTATCCCCAATACAAATTCCATACTCAACTTTATCCATGTCATCTTGGTATTGGTAATGGCATGTACAACCCTATGTTTTATGCATAGGTTTTAGACACTGCAAATACCCTGTATCTTGAAACATGATTTGCCACATCTCTCTTCAGCTTTGGCAAAAAATGAATCTCCTCCAATAAATTTATTGTCTTATTCTCACCAAAGCATCCACTCAAATCACCATTTTGTAATTATATCATAATATTATCTCTCATAGACATAACTATAATACATAACTATTTTCCCTTGAAGAGATAACCATATTATATATGATAGTCATCATGAATAACACATGCATCACCTACTAATGGATTCCTCAATTATTAAATCATCTTAAAAAAATCTAGATCAGTATCATACAAATCATTAAAAAATTTAAATCTAACTAGTTCACTCACCATAGTAGTTAATAGTGTCACACGCATCCTGAAATAATTAGCCACATGATTTTGATTTCTTAATTTATATTTCAAAACAAATGTATATATATAAAATAAAGACACTCAATTTACATGTCTAATATTTAAATTATTTTGAGTGTTTACATATTTCAAGGTCTCATAGTCTATAAATATGATTAATTCCTTAAGCACCAAATAATACCTCTAATGTCTTAATTCTTGTAAAATTACATAAAAATAAACATCATATGTAGAATAATTATTTCTTACCTTATTCAAATTCTCAGTAAAATATGTTATTGGCATCCCTTGTTGACTCAACACAACACCAATACCAACATGTGAAACATCACAATCTAGCTCAAAACTTTGTTAAAAGACGATGATGCTAAAAGAGATGTTTATTTCACCTTTTTCATCAACAATTGAAAGATTTTTTTGTTTCCCTTGTATTGACATATTATTTTCCCCTCATGAGATATGTTATTGGTGTAAAAATACTACAAAATATATTAATAAATGTTTTGTAAAAACTTACTAAAAAAATGGAAACTTCTTACCTCTTATATGCTTCTCAGAATAGTCCACTCAATAATCACCTTTACTTTTTCTTTTGACATTCTTACACCATTATATAAAACTACAAATCCCAAAAATATTAAACTATTTAGAATAATGACTTCTTCAAATTTACATAGAGATTCTCCTTTATTAACAATTCTAATACCATTATCAAACACTTTAAGTTCTCTTCTTTACTCTTTTTAAATATAAAAATATCATTAATGTAAACCACTAAAAAATTATAAATGTAATCTTATAGAGCTATATTCATCATTCTCTTAAATAAGAGTTTTGATGTTTTCAGAGTCCATATGAATGAGCAAGATGATTTTTGGGTATAACTGTGTGCATAGTTTTTTATTGATGCATTTCGAATCACGCTCCATGATTCATCCTCAAGAAAATACGCAAAAAAATAATTAGAACTATAGACCCAACTTGTCATAGCTTTGAACCAACAAAAAATTCACTTAAAATTTGTATCGTGGACTTTTTCCAGTCTACTCTCCCCCTTGACAGATCATAGGTATGTCGTTGCTTGTCATCTTTAGACCATTTCTCTTGGAAAAGTTCATACACATTTAATTATTTTCATGGAAATATTCAATAGCTTAGTGTATCTTGGAAATATTCAAAAGGAAGTTGGGTCTTCAGTTCTAATTATTTTCTTGTCTATTTTCCTGAGGATGAATCACGGAGAGTGATTTAAAACATATTGATCAAAAAATATGCACACGGTTATACACAAAAGTCATCTTGCTCATTCTCTTAAATATTTATGGTGTATTGCACAATCAAAATGGCATCACCATCCATTCATATAAGCCATTGCTAGTCTTTAATGTTCTTTTCCTTTCATCTCCTTCATGAATTTGAATTTAATAGTAGCCACTCCTTAGATCAATATTAGTAAAGTATTTTTCTCCTATAAATCCATCATATCATCTACGTGAGGTTTAGGAAATATGTATTTGGTGGTTATTTTATTGATTAATTTTTTATCCACACATATATTCCATGTTCTATCTTCATTTGGAGTTAGACATGCTATTGTTGCACATAGACTATTGATCTTGCTCACCACACACTTTCTCTCTAATTCAGTAACATGTCTATTCAACTATTGATGTTATTTTAAGCACATCATATAAGCTTCTTGATTTGGTAGAGCTGATCTTGTAATCAATTCAAAATTATTTTGAATGTTCTTGTTTGGGGGTAAACCATCTATCAACTATCAGGTATAACATTTACCTTTTATTTCAACATTTTAATTGCTTTTGACAGTATTTTCACAAATTATGTATCTGTTTTCTTCGCTATTAATTCATAACAACAACACGTAAGGTTCATGTCATTGATAAAATATTTTATGGAAAAAATGATTTCTACATGTCCTTGTTTTTTAATAGGTAATAAAACTACCTTTATACTACCTTTCAAAAATATATATGTATTCCTTGCTCCATCATGTATTTATTTTATGTCATATTTTCATGGTGTTCCTAATATCATATGATATGCATCCATTAGGATAAAATCACACCATGTTTCATCCCTATAATATTTTCCTATAGAAAACTTGATTAAATAACTTTTATCTACTATAACTTCATTTTCTTTCTTAAACAATGAGATTAAGTAAGAATATAGATGATTTTCATATTCCAGACCTTGTTTATCTACCATTTATTTAGAAACCATATTTTCACAACTATTAAAATATATAATTACTTTTCATAACTTAGCCCCTAAAGTACACCTTACTCAAAAAAAAATTTATACATAGCCATGAATCACCATGTTATTTACTTTGCACCTATTCTTTCCTTGGGGATAACATTTCTCTCCTCATCATGATATTTTCTCCCATGTCTACTATGGAAACTTTTGTATTTTGTTCTCCAATCTCATTATCAACTAAATTTAATCTTGGTCAATCCTCTCTTATTTTTTATTGTTCACGATAGTTCTCTATTATCCTCTTACTTTTTTGTACCTTAGGATGGTTCTCCTCTAGTGGGATTAGACACACCTCATCCTATTATATATGATTTCCCCCTTTTGGCACAACTAATATTCTAAAATTATATATATATATATATATATATATATCTAATTGGTAATTCTTATCCATGTTATTTATTTTACTCATGCTCAATTCATCTTGAATAGAAAACTTTAAACAATTTACATACCTTGCAAACATCTTTTTTTTTTTCATCATGCTCCACTTGTATAGAAAGCTTATAAAACTCGTTTGTATAGTATTTTACACTTTGATATTTTTTCCTTCAATTATACAATATTTTGTAGAGGGTTTGTACATAATCTACTGCAATAAATTTCTATCTCAACTTCTTCTCCATCTTGTTCTAAATTTTGATATTTTATTTACCCTTTCTCTATCTCTAGTTTTGTAAGCAAACCGACCAAATTATTATATAACCCTTTAATTTCATACATGGAAACTTTATTTTATTCTTCCTTCAGTCTTCTCCATTATAAAAAATTATCCAAAGTATTTAACTAGTATATCAATTCCTCCTTTTTTAAACAACCACCATACTATGAAACTTCCACCTTGATTCCTTCTTTCTGACCTCCTATGTCCCTAACAATCTATTATTCAGTTGATGGTGGTTATTCTTGTTCTTCCTCTACTTTATGAAATTATTATTCCATGCAATCTATTTCTTTCTTTATCTCATCTCCTTTTCTCCTTTGCATTTGATGTGTGACAATTACAGTCAATTCTTCTACATACATCCATAGTTTTGGCATTGTTGAGTTCATCTATGTAATTCCTCCTCTTGCCATATTTTACACATGTTATTCAATCACAAAATCTTATCTATAAATATAATTGAAAACCCCAATACATATTCATATGTATATTACCTCCAAGAGACAAGCCCATCGTAATACTAGATGATGAAACCATAAATTAGCAAAGGAAAATCTTAGTAGGCACAATTTAGATAGGATTTGTAAACACCAATATTTATTGATTATCCATGAAAAAATGATAATAATTATATAATATTATTTAAATAAATCTCAAATTGAAATTAGAGTTGAAATACATAACTATAAAATATAAATAAATAAAAAAGCTACCTAAAATTAATTGACCCTGTTATTTTTAGAAGTTATTTTTATCAACTTTTACATCAAGCTCAGATTGGCCTAAGAATATATTTTTACACTATACACACTAAATTAACACTAATAGGTGAATTTAAACTAAATTTCATGTCGGATTACAAATATATCTAATTTCTTAAATTATAAAAAATTCAAAAAATATTTAAATGTAGTTTCAAACTCTTAGATGGTCATGTATGGCCTTTAAAAGTTATTAAAACTGAACCTAACCAATTAGCACATGTTATGTCTACATTATCCTCTTTCAGATATTCATTTTTAAATGAAAAAAAATCTCGAATAAGTTCCTGATTCACAAGTTATGGCTTTCAAAAGATAGATGTCAACATCAATTATTTGATTTAAGCATTTTCTTGTTAAAGAAGATGCAAAATTGTATCAAAGAATAAATATATAAATAACTCCATGTATAACCATATCTCCATGAATGCAATGCATGACATATCATAATTCATACATAAATTAACATGAAATGAAACCTGCACATGACATGAATACTAATTAACATCACATCCCATTGTACTTATTATTAATGGTTATAACATTTTTAGTAATTTTAGAAAAACTAGGAAGAATACTACACACAAATTATTTGATATTTGAATATAATATAGATGGACTTGCATTAACAAACATTAATGGCCTCCACAATATGAATTGAACATTAATTTTAAGTAAATTTTAAAATGGTTCTGCAATTAATATCCATGAAAATTTCATTAACCAAAGGGAAGGAAGGCATTTATATTATTAATGCCATTAATGTTCATTAATATAGTTTCATAGATTGATAAATATACATATATTTCTAGTATGGAGGTGTTTGCGTAGTCTTCAATAGACATATTAAAAGTTCATTCAAACCATTCACATAATTACAATTGAAAGATTTTTTTGCCCTTGTATTGACATATTATTTTCCCCTCATGCAATATCTTATTGGTGTAAAAATACTACAAAATATACTAATAAATGTTTTGTAAAAACGTACTAAACCATGGAAACATCTTACCTCTTATATGCTTCTCAGAATAGGACACTCAATAATCACCTTTACTTTTTCTTTGACCATTCTTACACCATATTATAAAACTAAAAATCCCAAAAATACTAAAATATTATGAATAATCACTTCTTCAAATTTACATAGAGATTCTTCTTTATTAACAATTATAACACCATTATAAAATAATTTAAGTTCTCTTCTTTACTCTTTTTGAATATAAAAATATCATTAAAGTAAACCACTACAAAATTACAAATGTAATCTTGTAGAGCTATGTTCACCATTCTCTTAAATAAGAGTTTTGATGTTTTCACAGTCCATATGAATGAGCAAGATGATTTATGGGTATAACTGTGTGCATAGCTTTTGATTGATGCATTTTGAATCACTCTCCATGATTCATCTTTAGAAAAATACATAAGAAAATAATTAGAACTACAGACCCAACTTCCTTTAGCTTTGAACAAAATAAATTTTCACTTAAAATTTGTAGCATGGACTTTGTCTAATCTACTCTTCCACTTCACAGATCATAGGTATGTCATTCTTGTCACTTTTAGACCATTTCTCTTGGCAAATTTGATATGCATTTAATTCTTTTCATGGAAATATTCAATAGCTCAGTGTATCTTGAAAATCTTCAAAAGTAAGTCGCGTCTTCAGTTATAATTATTTTCTTGTGTATTTTCTTGAAGATGAATCATGGAGAGTGATTCAAAACATGTCGATAAAAAACTATGCACACAGTTATACATAAAAATCATCTTGCTCATTGTTTTAAATGTTTTTGGTTCTTTACACAATCAAAATGGCATCACCATCCATTCATATAAGCCATCGCTAGTCTTTAATGTTATTTTCCTTTCATCTCTTTCATGAATTCAAATTTGATAGTAGCCACTCCATAGATCAATATTAGTAAAGTGTTTTTGTCCTATAAATCCATCATATCATCTAGGTGAGGTATAGGAAATATGTTTTTGGTGGTTATTTTATTGATTAATTTTTTATCTAGACATATCTTCCATGTTCTATATTTATTTGGAGTTAAAAGTGATAGTGTTGCACATAGACTCATGATCTTCCTCACCACACAATTTCTCTCCAATTCAGTAACATGTCTATTCAACTCTAGATGTTATTTTAGACTCATCATATAAGCTTCTTGATTTGGTAGACCTGATCTTGTAATCAAATAAATATGATTTTGAATGACCTTGTTTGGTGGTAAACCATCTATCAACTATCATTTATAACATTTACCTTTTATTTCAACACTTTTACTTGTTCTGATAGTATTTTCACCAATTGTGTGTCTTCTTTCTTTTTTATTTATTCATAACAACAACATGTAAGCTTCATGTCATTGATAAACAATTTTATGGAAATAATGATTTCTACATGTCCTTCTTTTTTAACAAACAATAGAACTACCTTTGTACTACCTTTAAAATATATATATGTATTCCTTGCTCCATCATGTATTTATTTTATGTCATATTTCCATGGTGTTCCTAATACCATATGACATGCATCCATTGGGATAACATCACACCATGTTTCATCCCTATAATGTTTTCCTATAGAAAACTTAACTAAATACCCTTTATCTACTATAACTTCATTTCCTTTCTTAAACCATGAGAATAAGTAAGAATATAGATGATTATCACATTCCAGACCTAATTTATCTACCATTTATTTAGAAATCATAGTTTCAAAACTATTACAATATATAATTACTTTTCATAACTTACCTCCTGAATTACACCTTATTCAAAAAAATATTTATACATAACCATGAATCACCATCTTATTTACTTTGCACCTGTAATATCCCCTGTCCAATAGGGAATATAGCAAGATAAAAGCTCTGATACCACTGTAATATCCCCTGTTTCCCTTCAAATCTGAAACTGAATATTATTGAATTGCTTATCTATATTTGTGCAAAATATCTTCAAATAGATAAACAAATCACAGTATAATCTCTTATTTATTTGCTCATATGCTTACAATAGAGGTCCTCTATCAGGTATACAAAGAATATTGAAAATACGGCCTTAATAGCCTGAATATTCTACAAACTAGGAAATAAATCTAGATCTGGTACGTCTCAGGTTGCTGTGTCAAAAACACAATCACCGACGTCAGTTATACTGCCATCGTCGGTTGACTGGGGTCGTTAACCTGCCGACGTCAGTGAGAGGATGGCCAATGTTAGTCTCTGTAGGGCTCTGCCTGCCGATGTCGATGTCTGATCTTTCTGCTAATGTGTACGGATTTTTAGGGATCTGTACGGACTTCGTACGGCCACCAATATAGCACAACCTATATGCTTGATCCTGATCTGTAGAACTATGGGCTAATACAAAAGATCTATATCTGGATAATTATTGAATCAAAACCCAATTAAAGAAATACCTGTAAACCCTTGTGATAGCTTCTGTAAGAAGTTATCTCTCAAACTTGTAAACCCCTGTGATAACTTTTTTATGAAGTTATCTCTCAATTTGGCAATAGATCGATTGATCTCTCATAACCTCTGAATCACACACAATGAAGAGTTGACGTTCTTCAATGCAAATGGAATCCTGGAACCCTTGGCTCAGTCTTCACAAAAGAATTCTTAACAAGAATCAATATCAATAGTCAATCATAATACAAACTCTCTCCCATGAGAAACTCTTATACCCTCCAAAGGTGTGCTTGCTAAAATTAGATTTCCTTAAATTAGACTTAGGGTTTCTTAAATTAGAATTAGGGTTTTTTTAAAATTAGACCAAAATATTAATAATTAATAATTAATTAATATTTAATTAAAATTAGACCAAATAATTAATATTTGATTAAATCAATCAAATATTAATATCTCCCTTAATTCATGTCTGAAAGAGCCCGAACGAAAGCCAAGCCCAGCTCCATCAAGACCCTCTATCCATCCCATCAGCCTACGAGGGTCGCATAATAGGCTAATCATCCGCTCAAAAAGATGTCAACTAGAAGGGGACATGACAGTCTGCCCCTCCTAAAATTTCTTGTCCTCAAGCAATCTCAACTCTGGATGCTGTAGAATATCCTCGCTTTCCCATGTCGCATCCTCCACTGGAAAATCTCTCCACTTTACCAAATATTCCCTGATAGTCCTCCTACACAACTATCTCTCTCTATATTCTAGGATAGACTCAGGTACTAAAATCAACTTTCCCTCATCATCTAAGGGAGGTAAAACTGTAGAAGGTATCACACGGTGTCCTAACGCCTTTTTGAGGCGTGATACATGAAAAACATTGTGTACCTTGCTCTCTTTCAGAACCTCTAGCTCATAAGCCATCTCTCCAACACATCTTAGGATCCTAAAAGGACCATAGTAATGTGGCTTAAGCTTCTCTGCCCCACTCTTCCTAAGAGTAGACTTATGGTAAGGCTGCAACATAAGATAGACCATGTTGCCCACATCAAAAGATTGCTCTGTCCTTCACTGATCTGCATACTACTTCTACTAATTCTGCACCTTAGCAATATTCTCCTTGAGAGTCCTCATAGTATCTTGACTCTCCTACAATAAGTCTCCAGTACTCGGCACTCTACTATCGCTCAGTAGCAAATCTAGAAAACTCGGTGCCTCATACCCATACAATGCCATAAAAGGAGACATCTGAATGGTCATGTGGAAAGTCATGTTATAGCAATACTCGCACAAATGAATCCACTTGACCCAAGCTTTTTACTTTCTTGCAATGTAGTTCCTGAGGTAGCCCTCTACCCATTTGTTCACTATCTCTATCTGTTCGTCAATCTGCGGGTGGTAACTGGTGCTCGGTGTAAGCTCGATCCCACAGAGTCTGAACACCTCCTACCAGAAGTGACTTAAGAATCAACTATCTCTATTGCTCACTATGCTCTGAGGTAACCCATGCAGTTGGAATACCTCTCAGAAGAAAACCTCCACCACCTATGTAGTTGTGTATGTGGTGGTAATCGGAAAGAAGTGGGCATACTTCATTAACCGATCCATTACTATATATATGCAATCTCGTCCTTAGGCTTTAAGCAAGCCCATAATGAAATCCATCGACAAGCACTCCCACTTCCTGTCAGGAATTGGAAGTGGCTGCAATAATCCTGTTGGGTACGTGTTCTCCTGCTTGTTCTGCTGACAAACAGGGCACTCACACACATATTGAAGAACATCTGCCTTGAGTCCTTTCCATGTGAATCTCTCCCTAATCTATCTATAGGTCTTGAAATAATCGATATGTCCTGCAGTAGGTACATCATGAAAGGCTCGCATGAGAATGTTTTTTACCACTGATCCTGGGATCAAAGAAACCCTGTTCTTGTAAATGATCAAGTCATTCATAAGAGTATATCTGGTGTCAATCATCGATCCCTCAACAATGCTAGATTCCCATGTATCCTTGGCATATTCTACCATAATCATATGTCTCCAATCCTCTATAATGTGGACCATAAAACTCAAATACGGCCTGCGTGAAAGAGCATCGGCCACTACATTCTGGGTGCCCTTAATGAAAGAGATGTCAAAGTCGTATCCATATAATTTTCTCACCCACTTGTGCTGATGATCATTGAGGTCTCGCTGCCCCAAGAAATGTCTCAAACTGTTGTGGTCCATTTTGATGCAAAATTTGCTGCCCACGAGATATTGCCTAAATTTTGCCAAGGCATGCATGATAGCAAGCATCTCCTTATCATAAATGTTGTAAAGTCTCTCTAGCCCCCTGAGCTTATGGCTCTCATATACTATGGAATGCTTTTCCTACATAATCACCGCACCAATGCCCTCCCTGAAAGCATCGCACTAAGCTCAAAAGGCTTTGAAAAATCAGGTAGTGCCAATACTGGGCACGTAGTCATCAACTCCTTAAACCTTATGAAACACTCCTGTGCTTTAGGCGTCCAACAAAAATCACCCTTTTTCATCAAATCTATCATAGGGGCTGCATTTCATGAATAACCATTCATGAATCTATGATAAAATCCACACAAACCTAGAAATCCCTGTAGCTGTGTTAGGTTTGCCGGAATAGGCTAGTCTATGATAGCGCGGATCTTTTTAGGATCCATCCGCACTCCCCCTGCATTGATAATATGACCCAAGTATAACAATTCGGTCATCCCCAAATCACATTTGGACTCCTTGGCGTATAAGGATTCCCTCTCTAAGATGCTAAGTACAGTCTCCAGATGAGCCAAACGCTCCTGCCAAGTCTTACTGTATATAAGAATGTCATAAAAAAAACAAGTACAAACCTCCTCAATAGTGAATGGAAGACTCTATTCATGGTGGACTGGAATGTCACTGGCACATTAGTGAGCCCAAATGGCATCACTATAAACTCATAGTGTCCACAATGGCAAAGAAAATCTATCTTCTCAACGTCCTGCTCACGAATCCTGATCTGATGATAGCCTAACCTTAAGTCTATCTTCGTGAAGTAATGTGCACCATGGAGCTCATCAATACGAGGTATTGGATACCTATTCTTAATGGTTCTCTTATTTAGGGCTCTGTAGTCAATGCACATGCGTAAGGTGTCATCCTTCTTCACCAATACAATCGAAGATGCGAATGGTGATTTGTTAGGCCGAATGTGACCCATAGCAAGTAACTCCTTAATTGTTTTTTTGATCTCATCCTTCAATCACTTAGGATGTTGATAAGGAGTAATCATAATGGGCTTAGCGCCCTCCTCAAGCTCAATAATGTGCTCAATGCCCCTGTCTGGAGGTCTCCCTGGTGGAATATCACTAAATACCTTATCATGCTTGACTCTCAACTGTTGAATGTCAGGATGATACTCAGTCTTCTACTGTCCCTCCTGTATTGGTGCCAATGTGCACTCGACAGCCCACTCTACCATGTCATGTCTCATGAGCCTCTCCATCTGATGAAAAGAAATAGTTTTGAAGTTGCCGTCCCATATTGCCTTAAGAATGTGTGTCTTCCCATCAACATCAAAATGGATCTCCATGTCCTTAAGATGAAGAGTGACCACCTCAAGGGAATGAAGCCTCTTCATGCCCAAGACAAAATCTATATCCCCCATGTTCACCACATAATAATCAGCCTTGAACTCATAGTTGTTCAAGCGCAATGGGAGATCTCTAATCATCTGTTCACACATAAGGGTGTAACTGTTAGCTACCTTAACTTTAATGCCCTCAAAATCTTATGTGGTGAGTCCACGCTTCTCCACAAATCTAGTATCAATAAAATTATGCGTGGCTCCTATGTCAAGAAGGGTGATGACCCTCTATCCTGCCAAAACTCCATGGAGTCTGAATGACCCCTCTTGCTAAATGCTAGATAGGCGTGCCTCCTGAATCTAGAGCTCTGACTCTACCTCTACTCTAGGATCTAAAGCCTCAACCTCTAGCTCCTCAGAACAATCGTGATGTTTGAAATCTTCTGATTCCTCATCCTCATAATAGGCCCACATCACCCGATTTGCTTTTCCCTTAGGCCTCAAAGGACAATCGTGATTGGCATCATAGGGACCTTTACAGTAGAAACAAAGCTTCTTCCTGCATAGATCATTAAGAGCCTCTCTATCCAAAGGTGGTGCTACTGGGTTAGCCTTTGATTCATTCTTAACACCAGATTTATCTATGTTAAAACCCGGTCTTTCTCTATTCCTATTGAAGCCTTTACTATCCATGGTTGAAGAAGCACCTCTAGAGTTAAATTTACTTGATGGGGCTGCCATCTCCATACTACGTGCCTTCTTCATAGCTCCCTGTAATGAAGGAGGATCAAAGCCTTTGATCCAACCTCTCAATGGTTCTGTCAATCCCTCCATGAAGAGCACTACTACTCACCTCTATGAAATGTCAGGAACCATAACTGATAACTTCTGAAAGTCACCAATGTAATACTCTAGGCTGCCACTCTGG